>CM034304.1:25805475-26094180 GCA_019925795.1 Dendrobium chrysotoxum | reverse complement strand
CAGCGCCACTTACTGCCGGCCATAGACCCCCGCCATCACCACCCGTCGCCGGCCAGCACCACCAACCACTATTGATCCTAACTACCACCGCCGCCATCCCTTATAGTTAGCCACCTGCTACCACCGCTGTAACCATCACTCCACCACGTCATGGTCACCCATCGTCTCTATCATTTTAAAATATATATTAAATTTATTTTATTTCAAACCAAACAAAAAATATATTTATCTGCATTTATTTTATACTCATCCTAACAATCCAAAGTATTCGTTTTGCATTGTATTTCTTTTATATGATATTCCTTTTTCAACCAACCAAAAAGCCCCTAAGACCATAAATTTTTTTTTACCATAAATTGTTTAGAATATAATAATAAAAATTATATTTTATCTAAGCAAAAATTAAGGCTAAAAATATGATTACATTTTTAATTAGCACAAGTCTTAAAATTTAGATTAATATAAAATTTAATTAATTCTCATATATTTAACTTCTTTTTTAAAATTAATCCAATAAAAATTAATCAGTATCTTGAAATTTTTTTTCCTTTAATCTAAATCAGTAAATCCTCCTTAGAGCCAAACCGTTCGCACATCTCAAAGTCTATAACCCTTTCCCTCATTACGTCGGCGCGTGCTGCTGCTTTCCTCCATAATCGATGGCTGCGGCAGTCGCTTCATCCTCCGCTCTTCCCTTCGCGTCCTTGCAGCCCAACTCATCAGCTGGCCTCAAAAACGCCATTCCCCTCTCTCCTCCCACTTTTCGCGCCACCTGTCCCCGCCGGATCCCTCCTCTCTCTTGTGTTGCCGCCTCGACCTCCATCGAGGAGGACAACGGCCGACGCGGCCGCTATGCTGATGAGAGCATCCGCGAAGAAGCTGCACGTCGTGACCACGCATTACCCGCCAACTTCCACGGCTTCTCCGCTTGGTACGTTCCTTTTGGGCCCTCTTCCGACCCCAACGAGCGCTACTCCCTCGACGATGTTGTCTACAGGAGCAGCTCCGGCGGCCTTCTTGATGTCCGCCACGATTTCTCTGCTCTCGCCAAGTTCCCGGGTTCCTATTGGCGCGATCTCTTCGACTCCCGCGTTGGTCGCACCACCTGGCCCTATGGCTCTGGCGTCTGGTCCAAGAAAGAGTTCGTCCTCCCGGAGATCGATGCTGACCATATCGTTTCTCTGTTTGAAGGAAACTCCAATCTTTTCTGGGCCGAGCGTCTCGGTCGTGAACATCTCGGCGGGATGCCCGATCTCTGGGTCAAGCATTGCGGCATCTCGCACACCGGATCTTTTAAGGACCTGGGCATGACCGTCCTTGTATCCCAGGTTAATCGGCTCAGGAGCAAACCCCTCTCCAGGCCGATTGGCGGCGTCGGGTGTGCTTCCACAGGTGACACTTCCGCGGCTCTTTCTGCCTATTGTGCGCGGCTAATATTCCCGCCATTGTCTTCCTGCCTACCGACCGTATTTCACTCGCACAACTCGTCCAACCCATCGCCAATGGAGCCACAGTCCTCTCCATTGATACAGACTTTGATGGGTGCATGAGGCTGATCCGTGAGGTAACTGCTGAGCTTCCGATTTACCTTGCGAATTCCCTGAATTCGCTTAGACTCGAAGGTCAGAAGACGGCAGCAATTGAAATCCTGCAACAGTTTGATTGGGAGGTTCCTGACTGGGTAATCGTCCCTGGAGGAAATCTTGGGAATATCTATGCTTTCTACAAGGGATTCAGCATGTGCAAAGAGCTTGGTCTTGTTGACCAAATGCCTCGACTTGTCTGTGCCCAGGCTGCAAATGCCAACCCTTTATACCTCCATTACAAGTCAGGATGGACTGATTTCAAGCCCGTCACTGCTGCTGAAACATTTGCCTCTGCTATCCAGATTGGGGACCCTGTATCCATAGACCGTGCTGTGTATGCTATTCAGAAAACAGATGGAATTGTTGAGGAGGCCACTGAGGAGGAGCTAATGGATGCAATGTCACTTGCTGATCGAACTGGCATGTTTGCTTGCCCGCACACTGGTGTTGCCCTTGCCGCTCTATTCAAATTGAGGGAGAGTGGAGTGATTGGAACAAATGATAGAACTGTTGTTGTTAGTACTGCCCATGGCCTCAAATTTACACAATCGAAGGTGGATTACCACGCCAATGAGATTGCAGATATGGTTTGCAGGTTTGCAAACCCGCCTGTGAAAGTGAAGGCAGATTTTGGGTCTGTGATGGATGTTTTGAGGAAGAAGCTAGTCGTTAAGAAGTAGCTTGCAAGAACCTTGTAAGACTTTTGATCTTTAAGGCATGTGTTTCAGTTATTTATGTACTTTCTGGTTTTTTACAATTTCATTAGTAAATTAATGTTGTATTGTCTTTTTTTCCTGGTTCTTTTAGCTTGCAGATTTCATAATGATATCAGCTTTAGCATATTTAGGATTGATGTCTTAGGAGACTTATTTGCCTTATTTTTATGCCTTTTTTAATAAAAGCTTATTTCTCACATTTTCATGTTTTGATGAAGTTTTGTGTTCGTAATGCTCCCTTATCAGAAAATGAACTATGCTGAGAGAATGTCATTTGAGGTGAATGCTGCTAATGACCATATGCATGCACAATGTGCTTTATTCTTTTAGCTTTAAGAGGGAATCATGATTCTTTTTAAGTAATGCATGCACATCATTGCACCTTTTTGTAGGTAAGGGCATTTATATAACAACTCATTTTATATTCTTGAGGTAGGCTAATTCTTTGATGTTGCTAATTGCTGTCATAGATAATAATTGCCATGCTTTCCTATTTTCTAGTCCATACATGTGAATTTCTTTAGCATACTTGAATTGTAAAATCCATTCCTTTTTTTATTTAATTTGAAGTTTAAGCATGAAGGCTAATTCATCTATCAAGCTCATGGAGAATTCATCTTGCTTATACTTGAAAAACCACTTGCATATATCTTCTTACTAGCACCAAATATCACTGCTAGAAGGAAGAGAATCGGAAAAGACTAGGAGTCTAGGTGGATTTGGTTGTAAGTATTGGATACATACATATTTCAAATATAGTGTAAATTAAATACTGATGTGAATATCAAGCAAAATTGTTTTGGTCCCACTGCCAGAGGAAGATTAATGGCTCAAGATGAGAGCAAGGGCAATGATGGCTCCATCACAAGTGCAAGATCAATGGCCAATGGGGATTCATCCAACATGAGAAATTGAAGAAATCCATATTGGGCAAAATTTGAAATTATATGCATGATTAAAATAAAAAAAATTAAAATAATAAATTTAATAATTTGAATTTTAAAACTTAATCCTTTCCCTCCATTTGGGAGGTTTTTATTTATTAAGTTTTTCTTGCTTTAGCCTTATTTGAAAATACATGGGACAATGGAGTGGCCTCACTCCCCTTCTTTTCTTTATTTTGAAAATTTTCTCTTCCTTAGTTTCTTTTTTTATAAACCGATATAAGACTTTAAATATTTGCATTGATTTCTTATGGTTGTTTGGTTGATTGTAAAAATAAATCAACATAATTCATTTTTTGTGTTTGATTGGCTATAAACTAAAATCAATGTATGACAGGAATAGATTGAGGAAAGAGGCAGGGTCACGGCATGGGGTCGTCGGCGCAGTTATAGGTGGGGTTGTAAGCGTTTGTGTGGGCCAGATCGTAGGCACATGTTGTATGCATGGGCGGGGGTATCAATGAAGGCAAAGGTTGCAGGCACTGGTCACATGTATGATTTGAAGAGTGGGGTCACTTTCACAACGGGGTCACCTTAGCTGGATAAGAGACGCAAAAGATATATAGGGATGTAATGTAGTCATTGTGGTTGGACAAATGATACTGGGACGCACGCATCACATTCATACATTCCTTTTATAGTCCTAATACGCCAAAATAAACAACACCTATATCTTTACCAAATTGTCTTCAAATTTTGATTATAAATTGTTAGTACATGTGATAACTAATATATCCATAATCCCCATAGACTCAAGTTGGCATAGATGAGTTTGTAAATAGTACTGAACTGAGATGAAATTGTCGAAAGTTTTGTTGCCTTGTAGTTGTGTGTATGGCAAGAGGAGCATGATTGGTGCATGAAATGGAGAGTAGTGTGAATCCAATACAAAGAATTGATAAGATGATCCATTCTATAGAAAGAACAAATTAGATTCTTAAAAAGAACTATTGATAGAGAGTATTAGCAGAAGTATTAACATAGAATGTCAACAAATAATATTAATAGAGTACATCAATAGATTAGGTTCTAGCTTTTATCAACACAACATAAATAATCAAAGAAGATTTGCTATGATAGTATCATGCAAGCAAATGGAGCCATTAGATAGGATCACATTTTAAACAAATACGAGGATCTCACAGAGGGAAGAGCTAATAGAATGGATGGAGAAGTTGTAGTGCACAGATGGGTTGTAGTTAGAGAGAAGTGCGAGGTCAGTCTAGTAGAGAAAAAAATCTGGTCAATGCGACATTGGTGGGAAGGTGTTTAAAGAATTCACTTAAAATGGGAAATAAGAAAATGAGTATAGTTTTATTGAATTGTTTTCGTTTATTAGCTTATATTTGTTTATATATAGGTAAGAGAAGAGAACAATTAAAAAAAAACTTTAATGTTAAAGAAACATAGCAATAATAAATAGTGTAGATTCTTGCTATAAATAGTTAATACATTATAACTTTGATATGGTAACAATCACATATCAACATAAATTTGTAATTGGAGTAAATAGTTTTTATTTGATTTGATAATTAATAAAATATTGGCTTTTTGAATAGAAATTTTAAAATTCACTTTTACCAAGCTCTGTCTTGCTTCAAACCAAAGAAAGCTTTTTAGGTTTATAAACATAATCCAAATATCTAATGGTTGCTCAACATAAATCTCTTCACTAAAACCATTAAAAAAATTTACTTTTAACATCCATTCTGTAAAGTTTGAAACCTTTAAGACTTAGAAAAAAACAAAAAATCCAAAATATACAAATTGCTTCCAATCTAGCTATGAGAGCATAGTTCTCATTAGAAATATATTTTTTTTGTGGTTAAAACCTTAGGCCACAAGCCGTCCCTTATTTATAACTACAAGACCAACATCATCAAGTTTGTGTTTTTAAGCCCATTTTTATCAATTGTAGCTTGATTAGTTGGCTTGGGCACTAAATCCCAAGCATAATTTTTGTTAAAATTTCCCTATTTTATTTAAATTCATCATCCAATACCTCAAAAATATCCTTAAGTTTACTTAAGAAAATGAAGGCATATTTGTTGCAAAGATTTCTAAGGTAAGATTGAGTCCTAACATTTTCATTTTGCTCATTAATAATTTGAAATAAGGGATGATTTTTGGCATATCCCAATCTTTTGGTCGTATTTGAGAGTTCCCGTCTTCTTGGATTTGTTTTTCAGATTGTTTTTTAAGCTTGAAGTCATCATTAGATTGCTCTTTGACTGTTTGTTAAGTATAAGTTCTTTAATTGTTTTATCTGCATGATTATTTCATCTATATAACTAATATTCCATGAATGCAAACTCTATAATCTTTGCTACAAGGTGAATAACCAAAAGAAAAATATCTTAATTTGTTTTTTAATTAAACTTTACCAATTTATCTTTAGTATTCAAAATAAAGCACTTATATCCAAGAATTTTAAAATATGATTTAGTATATTTTTTATCATGTCAAAGTTCAAATGGAGTTTTCTTTTAAATAGTTTTTAACAAAATCCAATTCAAAATATCACAAAAGGTGTTTATATGGCTTCAATTGAAAAGTACTTTTAATTCTTATAGATCTTGAACTCTTTTCATTTGAAATCCTTTTGTAGAACTTTTCTGAAAAACATCAAAAGTTCATCTTATTTGCTAAAAGTTATATTCAAGTAAATCTAAAAAGTCATCACTTAACACAGAGCCATATAGTTTAACACTGAAACTATTTGTAGATTATAGATCAAATAAATGAAAATTTTGATAATCTATTCCTTTATATATATATATATGTAAAATTAGAAAATCATCCTTTTTGTTTGTTTTCTCAGAAAAAGACGTCTGAAAGTTCTTTTTATATGAAATTACCCTTTATGAAGGATAATTTCTTGTATTGATAGAGCGCTTATTAAAGTTGATGTCCTTTGAAAATGATTTGAACTCAATACAAAACATGGTTTGAACAATCATTCTTATCTCCACACATTGTTGGTCCTATCGATGTCTTCCCCAGTGAGCTCCGTCGCAAAGTCCTCTCTTTCACACGTGCCAGTCCCGTCGATGCCTAGCCCAACAAGCTCCATCGCGAATAAACCCTCATGATAGCATCTTTACTTCCTCGCAAACCCCTCTTCTTCGTTACGCATGTTAGTCCATTCAATGCTATTGCTCTGTCTGTCATAAATTGTGCTTCTCCTTCATATGTGTCTATCTTTTTAATGCCTTCGCTTCGTTGTGAACTCCACTTCTCCTTCACACGCATCAGTCTCATCAATGCATTTGCTCTGTCATTAATTTCTCTCTCTTTCACACTCCATCGGTCTTGTTGATGCCCCCCCAACAAGCTTCGTGCAAACCCTCGTGACAATGTTGCGTTACCTTGATCAATTGGTTCAAATAAGATTCAAACAAAAGTTTGAATTAGGTTTGAATCTAGATTCAAATTAGGTTTGAACTAGTTTGAGACATTGGTCTTTTACATGCCATTAATAATAAGATGGTTTTGTGTGTGGATGAATGAGATGATCACGTATATAGACATCATATGATCTAGACATATAGTATGATGATTCTTCTACATATATTCATGTTCTTTACTTGGAACTCAAAAATCATAGGAATATTGCCTACAATGATATGCATAAACATTGTTATATCTTTAAAGATGTTTTACGATGATGTTTGAAATGATGGACATAGGCATGATTGTATTACTCATTATGGTTGTGAAATTGATAAAGAATATATTTATGATTATATATAGATATGTATCATGATAAGCTCATATAGAAAATGATTTCCGATGCATTTTCTGATCATAAAATTTTTTGGTGTGGTAAATAAGTCGTTATCTCAAGGATTTTCTTAGTATTGTAGCAAGCATTATATTTATTAATATTATCTCCTTTATTAGAATGATAAAGTATGTTCATCTTAATCATTTGGAATCTAACATATTAGAACCTTCAAACTAGAAAGATAAGTGCTAGGGTTGTATGCCTTGTGTTTTATGTGAATTTAGATTTTTTTTGGTTGTTTGTGTTGTAGTTAGGGTATGAGATGGTAGGGGTATTTTCTTAGAGTGAGAAGGGTTTGACAGGTGAGTGGGTATTAGAGAGAGGATGCTTAGTATGGGGTAGGTACTTTTAAGGTTTCTTTTTTTATTTTGGAAAAATATCCCACTGTCTTGGTAAGGAAATATAATAAACCCAACCGATTTGAAGACTAGGCAACCTTCCCTTTTATGTTTTCATTCCACGGTAATTAGTATAGCCAACATGCCATACTTCACACAAATTAGATGACATATTATAATGATTCATAAAATATAAATTAGCATATGTGATAGTAAATAATAGAGCTAATGATATGAATAATTGATAAAACTGAATATGTAAAAATATTCACTGCACTCTTAGCATTTAATGCTATAAATCAAACGAATAGAGGGGCGTATGAGGCCCATATGTCTTTTATATGGAAATCATGCATGCATCACACATATCACCCAAATATGGAAACGTACAAACATACGACCACTCCACAAGCACGAGCATAGAATAACATGTCATTTACAACACATTAATGATTATTAAACACCATAGGTCATAATGTGTAAGGTATTGTATACACTAACCATATATAAAACCCATATTTAATATGTTACAGATTTTATAAACCTATCTAATAGGATTTGTACAAGGGAAATATGGTTAACCAGATACAAATAGTATCATGTGTCACGTCAATTCATCAAATATAATAACTAAAAACATAGGATAATAATGGATCCCCTTGATGGCAATAGGTAGTCTTAAATTTTGCAAAATCAATAAGCGGAAAGCTTGGCAAAATCAACATAATATCAATGTAGATCATGGGATCATGAGCAATTATGAACATATGCAGAGTTATGCAAAATGCACACCATGACTAAGTATGTAGGAACATGGATAAAACAATATAAAGTGCATAGGAATGTAGGAGATGGCTCATAGTATATGCAGAAGCATTTGTTCATCAAACATCCCATGATATTAACATGATGTATTTTATAACATAAATCAACTAACATGATTAAAATCCCCACCAAACTCACATGCACATTGCCATACATGATTAGACATTAGAAGAGACCATGATAAATGAGGATACCCTATCAAATCTAGTTCTAAATGCTTAGAAATATGTAGGAATGCATAGGTAAGCTTATGCTATAAATTTTATCTTTGATATTCAGTGGAAATTCAATACAACAACAACAACAACAACATCAAGCCTTTGTTCCATTGTGGGGCCAGCTACATGAATCTTTTTTCTCCATTGTGTCCTGTTAAAAGTTAAATTCTCGTTTAAATCTAATAAAGAAAGATCTTTTCTAATATTTTCTAATCAAGTCTTTTTAGGTTTATCTCTAGTTTTTTTAATATAAGTCAAATCTTATACCTCTACTTTCCTAATTGGGTCATCGGAAGGCCGTTGTTTTATGTGACCAAACCATCTAAGGCGACTCTCTCTAATCTTATCTTCCATTGGAGCTACTCCAACCTTTTCACGTATATGCTCATTTCGTATCCTATCCCTAAGGGTAAAGCCACTTATCCACCTGAGCATCCTCATCTCTGCAACACTTAACTTAGTATTATGCTTCACTTTTAATGCCAACATTCTGCACCATAAAGCATTGTAGGTCTCACCACCATCTTATAGAATTTTCCCTTAAGTTTAAGGGGGACTTTGCTATCACACAACAAGCCAGATGCATTCCTCCACTTCAACCATCCAACTTAACTTCTACTGATAATATCCCCATTTATTTCACCATCACTTTAAACAATAGATCCAAGATACTCTTATTAAAGACTTGATCGCCCAAAGTCACAATCCCCCCACTAGGTCTATTACTACTAAAATTATACTTCATATATTCAGTTTTAGATCTACTCAAGTGAAAACTTTTAGACTTTAAGGTTGACCTCCATAATTCAAGTTTACCTTCAATTCCCTCTCTAGTCTTATCAACAAGAAGAATATCATCAACAAAAAGCATACACCAAGGTACATCCTCTTGCAAATGTCTAGTGAGGACATCTTGTGGAAATTCAATAAGCGTATAAAAACATTCAAATTAGTTAGCTTTTTGATAATCATGTGTGACACAGTTTTTGTTAATTTTTTTTAGTAGGGTGATACCTTGTTTTGAGTGGATCAACTTCCTCGACTGGTCTAACTCTTGAATCGGATCTCAGGACCTATCAATGTGGACATTTTCTCTCCATCCTCTCTCTCTGTCCCTCTCCTTTGCTCTCCTCTCCCATGATTATTCAAGGGAAATGATGTGGAAAATGCCTTAAGATAATAGGAGTAATGGCAATACAACTATTTATCAATTTTCACATTTAGAGGAATTCAAGTCGCACAAGAGAATAATGCCCCAATCAATATAATGCTCATAAAATTATAATAAGTATGCATAAAATATCACACTAGTTGTGAATACTGGTGAAAATCATTCTCAGTTTGTTCATGCCTAAGTCATCTTAATGTCATAGATTTCTAAATCATATCACAGGTTTCTCTCCTAATCATTTCTTGGATTGGAGAATCGTTTGCATGTTTGTACAATCATATGCATGATCTTTGATTATATGTATGATTGGTTGAAGAGTAAAACACTTATACTTTGGTTGTTTTAAGCATATAAGAAAATTGTACTGATCAAATATGCACATATATAGTAAAGTTCACTAGAAAGTCAATGCAAAGACACTCATTTCAAATCAGGTGTGGATTGGGCTACTGCATAAACATATTGGCTTGCTATCCTAGTGGGTGTTATTAGAAGAAGGGTATTCAACCATGAGTGGGAATCTAAGAGATGAGAATCTCTAGATTTGGGATGCGGCAAGAGAGATGTGCCATGAGGAGAGTTAGACTTGCAATATTTGAGAGAGAGAGAGAGAGAGAGAGAGAGAGAGAGGAAGACATTGGAGATAGGTGCAGAGAATATGGAATCTAGGAGGAAAAGATCAATTATATGCAAATTAATTCAAATTTAAATTTAGATTTAGATAAAATCTGCTGGAGTAATCCAAGAGAAAATAAAATTTCTATAGGCTAGGTGTTTTACCTGTTTACATTATCTTGAGTTTAGTTTGCTTTTCAAACTTGTTTACTTAATGACCTAAACATGAACATGACCTTGTTTGATCAAGTTTGGCTCTGCTCAATAGTAGCTTGATTATTTTTAAACATGCATAAAATATATATGTAGGAGCGCATGTGTGTATATATATATATATATATATATATATATATATATATATATATATACACACTATATGTGGGCGGGTGTGTTTGTGCGTGCGGGCTTGATAATGAACTGAACACAAATATGAAATTTTGGCTTATTTTTCTTAACAAATTGAACCAAATGTCACTCGAGCTCGCTCAACTTTTGCTCATTCGCTTTCCCTGTCTTGATGTATGTCTTGCACTGAGTGACATCAATGTATTTTTCAGTCGCGTGAAGTGATTAACCTGAACTAGACTGGCTGCTTCTTTTCTTTTGTACTCATTTTCTTTCTTGAGTGGTCAACAAAAACTTACTTTGGGCAATTTAAGCTTGTAATTTTCCTCTCTAAGCAACTTGATTTGCTTCTTTCTTCTGTATTAAGTTGTCGTTCAACCTTTTTTATTAACTTGATAATCTACGACACCAAACTGAATTAAGAAAAAGTTCTTGTACTTATGTCTATGTATTGTATTTATGATGCCCAACTCATAACATTAGGGTACATGCATCGTTTGGTTGGCTTTATTTCCATTGTTGTGTGAACTTAAGACCGAGATTCATTATAAGCTAACGTCACTTGAAAAACTGACAGACATAGAATGATGTGTTAACATTGAAGACTAAAATGAGCTGTGAATGGTCTAAAGGCTTGGTTTTTCTGGAAACATGTTGAGGATAATATTTCACAATTTGATGCTTGTACTGTACAAGTGATTGGATTCTTGGATAAAGAACAGAAGGATTCGCAATATTGTGTGAATTACTAATTTTAGATATATTGGTTTGTGTTAATTGAGAATCGAGAAAATGGTCAAAATGGTCTTCTGACTCTTTATGAATGATCAAAATGATCTCCATTTATATTAAAAGCTCATTTCACAACTCTTTGAAGAGGGGCTAAAATAGTTCGATCATGAAACTATTTTGATTCCTTTTTAAAGACTTGAGAGATCAAAATAATTCTTTAATATAGTTGGGGATTATTTTGTCGGTTCATAAATATTCAATGAATCATTTTGGTCATTTTTCTATTGAGAATCTGAGATTATAAAAGGAATTTGTTTTTGTTTTATAAAGTGCTTTACTCGAGATGAAGAGGTGATTTGTGGTTGCATTAAGAGAGATGGTTTCATAGGAAAGACTCGAAATTGCCGAAGTTTACATTATGGGGTCTTGAGCTTGGTCTGGTCAGTAATGTGTACTCTGGTTCTTATATGAAAATTCATTTGTTCTTCCATTGGAAAATATGTTCGCTTGCATGAATCTGGATTGGTTGGCTTAGATCAATGGTTCAGTTGTCTGCATTGTGATCATGTAAATATCATATATAAATCTCTCTCGTTACAGCTCGCTTGGTATAGCTTTCAGCGTCAGGCTGAAGCTGGATATAACTATGCAACCATTCATTCCATATAATTTGCTTTCTTCTTTCTTAAGCTATTATATTGCATCAATTCTCAGTTATCTCTTTACACCCCTTAGCAAAAAATTAAAGGTTTTTAAATTTTAGTAAGATGAACATTGCTTGCATGATTTCTGGAATATTTCATTTATAAATGTTTCTAATGAAGTAGATCATTTGATATCAGGGATGAGTAATTCTATTGTCAGATTTTTTTATGTCAAATTTAAGCTTTGTTTGAGACAGTTTTTTTACTATTTTTTAAAATAATTTTCTAGTAAAAAACTTTTAATTCAAGATATTTTTTTGTTAAAAAATTGTAATAAAACTGTCTCAAACGAAGCCTTAGTTTCTGAATGTAGTATGAAGGGGTTTTGATGTTGAATGCTTAATTAATTTAGTTTCAGAAGGGATGTTATTTTGATGCTTTATAAATTTGTTATTTTGATGTTGTATGTACGAGTGCTCAAACATAGCCCGCTATAATTCTCAAATTTATTTTCAATTGATGTGCTACGAATTCGAGCATTTGAGAAGAACATTTTGACTTTTATAGTATAGGTTTGATTTAATACATCATTGATGGAGTAGCTGAAGTGACAAGATTAGAGAGTCGTTTTAGATGGGTTGGTTACATAAAATGTCTGTTTTTTGATGACCTGATTATGAGGGTAGATGTATTAACGACTTATGTTAAGAAAGATAAGGATAAATTTAAAAGTCTTGATTAGAAAGTATTATAAATGAATTTTTTTATTATATTTAAAGGATAATTTAATTCTTAATATGGTACAATAAAATTTAAAAAAAATCATGTAATTGATCGACCTCATGTAATAGGATAAATGTTTGATGGTTTTGTTGTTGTTGTTGAAGATTCTAAATTTAGTTGTTGAGAATTTAGGCTTCGTTTGGGTAGCTTTTTTACTGCTTTTTAAAAAAACAACTTTTTATTTAGACTCAAATGAAAATAAATAAATAAATAAATAAACTAATGGCGAGAGATTGTTGAGAAGGATTAATTATTTTATGCAGGCCCCGAATGGCGTCCGGAGACGAATGAGAGTGCGTCACGTCATTTTTTTTTTTTTATATGTATCAGTGCTGAGTACTAAGTGATATGATACGCTCTCATTTATCTTTGAACGATTCGGTGTTAGCATAGAATAATTTATAGCTGAGAAGAGAGGGGTAGCTTTAATGGCGTTCAGTGAGTAGGGTGAGCCTGACTTTGCTATTAGTACTGCTATATATACTTAAGCAGTTTGATTGGGCCGGCCCATCATGGTCAAATCTTGGCCCAGTACAATAATATGAAATTAAGACTTAGTTCTTAACAGGCCACTATACTTCATATGAAGAGAATTTTAGGTTTTATTGGGACAATTTTTTTATTATTTTTTAATATAATTTTTTATTAAAAATATTAAAATTTTTATATTAAAAAATTATTTTGAGAAATAGTAAAAAAATCGTCTCAAACGAAGCCTTACTCTATAATTAAAATTACCAAAGTCAACAATTAGATTGTCTTTGCTGCAAAAATTTAAGTCTATATAAAATATTAGGATAATCGAGAAGATATAATGACAAAGTCCATGGAAGAGGGAACCCTATCCTCAAATAATAAGCTATATAATTTCAATTTTAAAAGATAATTACATAACACTTTTATTGAATCTAAAATTAAAAATGAAATTAAATTTATATAAAATAATTTCAAATTTCAAAATCTCTATACATAATTTAAATTGTTATTCACGAGTCTAGACTTTTTTCCTCTTGATATTAATCATTAAGTCTTTGATTGATGATCCATCTTTGTCAGTTGGCTTCCAGTCATGTTTAATTCACCTAACTAATTATTATTGTCTCATGCTAGAACCAAAACTTTAAAAAAGAAGTAATAACAAGATAGGCAGAGGGGTGTCAATAAATGATCCAACTCAAAAAAAATTCAGGTTTAGGTTGACCAGTATAATAAATAAGTTGGGTTTGGGGGTTTTTTGACCCGTTTAATAAATAGATTGGGTTCAGATTGACCTACGAACCAGCTTTTGACCCGTTTAATACCTTTTTTTTCCTTTTTTTTATTTTGTAGGTATAATCTTATTATTTTTATCAAATATCATAAATTTTATAACTAATAAGTTATAAAAATAAATTTTTTAAACTAAAGCATGTTAATGTGTTGGGTTCGAGTCATTCGGTTTGCTAGCAGGTCAGTTTTGAATTGATATTTTTTGACTAGTTTATTAAACAGTTTGGATTTAGGTTGACTGCATTCAGATCAGGTCAATTTCAGGTTGAACCCGAATCTAACCTGTCAATCTGTTTTGACATTCTAGCTAAACTCAAACACAATAAAAAAGTTAAAAAAGAAATAAGAGGACTTCGAAAAATCACATCCAAAATCATATCCATGTAAAATGTATTTCCAAAATTGCTACAATCAATAAATAAATAAAACTAGAGCTACAAAGTAGTATATTTTCTACCAAGAAAAAAAAAAACTTACAATACAAGTTGTGGTGATACTAAAAATATTTATTAGACAATGGAGCTATAAATATTATTCTAAAACTTGGCCTTGCATCTTAAATGATATATCACTCAATACAAATTGTGGTGATACTAAAAATGTTTTTGCTAAAAATTATATCATTCCTCTCCTTTCAAATATTATAGATGATATATGTGGTCATGAGAAATTAAAAGTTATGTAACATGACTCCCACCATATTGGAAGCAACATAGTCAAAGAGTTATATTAAGGTGGGGCTAAGTAAGAAAATATTGCCAAATGGTAGACCATTTCATTAAGTTGTGGGAGAAATGATAGTTGTAAAATAGAAGACTACTTGTCAATTAGTAGACCAAAGATTTTTCATGATTATATGATAGTTAGCTGCATGAACAATAATAAGAAAAAGGTGCATGCAACACCATAGTAATCTCATCATAAATCAATTGATCCTAGCTAATTATAAAATTGAAAGAGATTTTAGAGGCATTCTATTTGATTCAAATCTTGCCACTATTATAGAGATGAAAATTATTGCGACCATCCTCATTGTTAAATGTTAAGATTAAAATTAAAATAATGATGATGAGTCTAGATTTAAAGAGATTGAGTGTCATGATAGTTTCAAGATCAAGACATTAAGATAATTAAATGATAAGAAGCAAGTCATATGCTAATTTTAGTGAGAAAATATATGGTTGTAGCTGTGCTTGATATGCTTGTTGTTGTGTGGTGTATAGGAGTGATAATATCACAATAAGCTCAAATGTAATTTGTACCAAGATGAGGATTATCAATAGGACAAGTACAAGATGGAATTAGAGTATGCTATCAATAACAGAGCTGGTAGGCTGAAAGCAATGAAAAAAAGAAATATATTATTTGAGATTACTCATGGAATCCCTACTAAAGGATGGTGTATTGCTAGGAATGTATGGGCGCTGATAGAAAGCATAAAAACTAATCGGGCAAGCTAAATGTGTAATACCTATTGAAACAATAACTAGTTTCACCTATTTTGACCCGATCTATTAAAGGTAACTCACTAAAATTTTGTATTTATTTTTTCTGAATGTGTTTGTGAATGTTATGTGTGCATGTGAATGTCAGAATCTATTTTAAAGTGGTCCCGAGGGTCTGTGTGCATGCATGAAATTTCTAGAATTTTTTCCCAAGGAGCGTCACGGCACTACGATATGGAATTATCTGTCTTTTTACCAAAATAATTAAAAGCTGTGGCACTGTACTCTCTAATGGAGAGCACTGCGACACGATAGTACCGAGCGCTATGGCGCTAGACCTATATTTTATAAAAATATCTTTTTTTCTACCAAAGCATTTTTAATCAAAATCTATTTTCCTCCCTTAGGCAACTAACTAGAGAGAGAAGAATTCTAGTGAGAGAAAACTAGGTTTTTGGTGACCCCGATTTATTTTTTACTATCAACCCAGTTCAAAAAATTTTCTAGATTAAGGTAGGTTATATTATGTCTATCTCAGTTTTCAAAAATACAAAATTTTTATAATTTCCCTGTTTAAATTTATAATTTCATACTGTAAAAATGAGGGTAACTTTAAACCGTTAAACTTTCATAGTGTAATTTTATGTATGTTATAGAATCAGTCATTCTAGACATTTAAGCATTTTTCTAAAAAAATTACACCAGGTAGTTTGAAATGTGCATTATTTTATTTAGCTAGAAAATAATTTTGATCCAAAAAATAATATTGTAGTTCAATTAAAGTTTCAAAACAATATTTTGAATAATCCCTAATAACCTAGTGATATTCTAGAACTATTAAATTCTACTTAGTAGTTAATTATGTTGTCTACCAACAAAACATTCTATGAAATTTTAAAATTAGTTTATTTATTTTTTATTCACTACAACGCAATGATATATACACTTATCTACTTGAAATGTGCAATTTTTAGAAGATCTGATGTGTGATGAAAATTCTAGTGTTGAATGCATAGGGTTTCATAAGAGCTTGAATTTTTAAATATCTGATATGTGATGAGCATTAGGAGTCATAACGACTTATTTTCTGATATGCTAGCATGAGGTATCATAAGGGCATGTTTCTGATAGGAGGTATAAGGACTTAAGAAAAATCTATTATTTTTTTGCTCCAATACATAAAGTACTTATTTATTTATTTTAAATGCATAATCTGTTTTATTTCAGCTATTTGCAAGTTATATTTTACTCTTTGTAATGATTTGTTCTCAATAACTCATAAATTCATTTAATGTGCATAAAAAGGACTCATAAATTCATTTAACATGCATAAAAAGGGTTATTTATTGAATGTTTAGATTAGTAGGTGTGACCTGCTGAGCTATGTTGACTCACACCTATTATGTATTTTGTTTCAGGTTAGGGGAAAGGGAATGAGTTTGGTTGAGTTGCTATAATCTTAGGTTCTATCTCTATCTGAGTATGTATAGAAATTGTTTACTAATTTTTTCATACAGTTATGGCTATTTGTTTAATTATTCTATTGTGGTCTATAACCATTATTATAGGTAGTAAATTCTATTGTAAATATATTTTAATGATGAATGAAATAAAATTTATGAATGAGTTTATTTTATTCTATAACTATGTAATGTAGGTAGTAAATTTTGTTGTAAATATATTTCTGGGTATGGATTGACTAAGTTGGTATAAGGCTTGAATTGATTGTTTGAAGAAAAGAGTTACTTATTTTTTGGTAGTGAGAGCTACTTGTTCCAGGGAGTTAGGGGAGTCTTGTTATGTTTGATATTTGTCTTACAGGTAAATACATTGTGAAAGAAAGGAAGTATAGTATTCTTGACATTTGTTCGGGATAGAAATATAAAATTTGGATCTATCTGATGTCTCAGTAGTATGGGAATTTCCTGATATATTTCTTGAGGAGTTGCTGATTCTGCCACCTAATATGAAGATTGAGTTCTATATTGATGTATTTTTAGGTACTGCTCTGATATCTAAGATTATATATAGGATGAAACTTAAGAAATTTTAAAAATTGAAGGTATAACTTCAGGAGTTAGTTGACAAAAAATTTATTTGTTCTAGCATGTCTCTATGGTGAGCAAGCATATGTTCTATTTATAAAAAAGGACAGTATGATTCATATATGTATTGATTATAGGGAGTTGAATGAGGTCACAATAAAAAATAAGTATCCCTTTCTAAGGATCAATGATCTATTCAATCAGCTTGTTAGATCTTCTATATTTTCTAAGATTGATTTGTAATCTGGGTATTATCAGATAAATACAAGAGAGGCTGCTGTGATAAAGACTACTTTCAGTACCCGATAAAGGTATCACAAGTTCTCAGTCATGCTTTTTAGGCAGACTAATGCATCTTAGTTTTTATGGATTTGATGAACAGGATATTCAAAGAGTATCTGGATTATTTTGTGATTGTATTTATAGATGATATTTTGGTTTACTTGGCTTCTGAGGAGGAGCATGTGTCTCATCTGAGAATTATTCTAAAGACATTAAGGTAACATCAACTATATGCTAAGTTCTCAAAATGTGAATTTATGTTGAAGATTATCTCATTTTTAGGGCATATAATGAGTAGTTTATATATTTCCATAGATCCTCAAAAAGTTCAGGCTATTATTGATTGGCTGAGGCCTAATATTGTATCTGAGGTACGTAGCTTTCTAGGCATGGTCGACTATTACAGGAAAATTTTTAAAGGATTTTCTTAAATTTTTGTACCTCTGATGAGACTGACTCAGAAGTCAGTGGCTTTCATCTAGACTTCCGATTATGAGGAGAGCTTTCAGAAGATGAAAAGTTATTTGACATCTGCTCCAATTCTGACTATTCCATTAGGTATAAAAGAATTTCAAGTGTTCAATGATGCTTCACTGAAAGGGCTAGGATGTATTTTGAAGCAACATGGAAAGGTTATAATGTATGCTTCAAGATAATTAAAGTTGCATGAGAAAAATTATCTAACACATGATATAAAGCTTGATGTTATTATTACTCTAAAGATTTGGAGGCACTATTTATACAGAGTCTGGTGTGAGATCTTCACTTATCATTAGAGTTTGAAGTACATATTTATTCAGATGGATCTAAATCTGAGGCAAAGGAGGTGACTTGAATTGATCAAAGATTATAATTTGATTATTCAATATCAGCCTGATAAAGTGAATGAAGTGGCAGATGCTTAGAATAGGAAATATTCTAGAATGTCAAACCTTCTACTTACTTCTGATGATCATCTAATTTATGATATATAAGGGTTAGAGTTAGAAGTGATTATACTTATTGATCAAGATTTTTGTTTTCTTACT
Source organism: Dendrobium chrysotoxum (assembly GCA_019925795.1). Lineage (NCBI taxonomy): Eukaryota > Viridiplantae > Streptophyta > Magnoliopsida > Asparagales > Orchidaceae > Dendrobium > Dendrobium chrysotoxum. The sequence goes on along the minus strand of CM034304.1, from coordinate 26,075,407 downwards.
CAGATGATTAACCAACCATCTCTATAATAAAGGATTCAAGAAGTTCATAGGTTAGACACAGAGTATCCAAAATTGACTGATTAGATTAGTCTGGTAAGAAATTAGAATTATGATCGTCTGATTCTAGTAAGATCTTTTGTTAGAATAGATTATGGGTTCCTAATTTTGGAGATTTAAGATAGGAGCTTATGCATGAAACTCATTATTTAGATTATATTATTCATCCGGGTTGCAATAAAATATAGAGTGATTTGAAATGTATGTTATGGTCACCTATAGTAAAGAAGGATGTGAAATATTTTTTTTGCTAAGTGTGAAGCCTATCAGTTAGCAAAAGCAAAGCGTTAATGTGTAAGAGGTCTTCTGTAATTTTTATCTATTCCAGAATAGAAATGTGAAAAAGTGATGATGTTTTTTAATATGGGATTCCCTAAATAGGTTAAGGAAAGGATGCAATGTCATCTAGGTTGTAGTAGACTATCTAATTAAGTCTGCACACTTTATTTTGATCTGACAAGCTAATTCATTGGGCATATGGGCGTAGTTGTATGTACAATAGATTATCTAATTACATAGAGTGTTGAAGGTGATAGTTTCTGATAGAGTTGACAAGCTTACCTACATGCTATGGAGAGGTATTCAATAAGGACTAGGCACTAAACTGTATTCAATAATGAATAATTTGAGAGGATTATTCATGTACTAGTGGATCTTCTGAAATTACGTGTTTTGAATTTTGGTAGAAGCTTGGAAGATTACATTACTCTAATCGAATTTGCCTATAATAATAGTTTTCAGTCAAGTATAGGTATGACCCCTTATGAAGTGATGTAAGGTTGAGAGTGTAAAATTTCTCTATCATGGATAAATGTAGGTGAAAGAAGTCTGATTGGGCCAGCCTTAGTTGATAACATTACTGAAAAGACTCATATGATTAAAGATAGATTAAAAGTTGTGCAGGCAGGTAGAACCATTATGATGATCTAAAGCACTGAGGTATGAAATTCTAGGTTGGAGATTTCATATATGTGAATATTAGACTAATGAAAGGCATCGGAAGATATCTAAAAGAAGGAAAGTTGGGTCCAAGGTATATTGGATCATTTGAAATAATTGAAAAGATTAGAAAATCTGCCAACAGGTTATAGTTGCCAGAGTATATGTCTGATATTCATAATATATTTCATATGTCATCTCTGAGAAAATGGGTATCTAATTCTGGGTATCAAGTATTTGCAAATAAAGTTGAGGTATATCTTAATTTAAGTTATAGAGAAGAACTAAAAAACAATTCTGGCATATGACGCTAGAAAATTAAGGAACACAAATCTCAATGGTTAAGATATAGTGTAAGCATAGAACAAAAAGAGAAGCTACTTGAGAGTAGGAATTTGAGATGAGACAATTGTATCTTAATCTATTTCATTGATTTGAGTTTTTAAATGTCGAAGAAGACATTTTTTAGGAGGAGAGGATTGTAATATGCATTGAAATAGTAACTATTTTTATCTATTCTGACCTGGTCTATTAAAGATAACTCACTAAAATTATGTATTCATGTCTTCTACATGTGTCTGTGACTGTTCTGTATGAATGTGAATGTATAAATTCATTTTGAAGTGGGTCTCAGGGTTTTGTATGCATGCATGAAAAATCTAAAATTTTTCTCCTGGGAGCGGTGCTGTGCTAGAGTTATCCGCATTGAGATCTCTATCTTTTTGCCAAAATAATTCAAAACTATGATACTAAAGTGGCATTACAGCACCATGTTCTTTATTGGAGAGCATTGTGGTGCGGTAGGGCCGAGCGTTGCAGCACCGGACCTAAATTTAAATAGTACATTTTATTGTAAATATATTTTAATGTTGAATGAAAGAAAATTTATAAATGAGTTTATTTTATTTTGCTCACTAGAAGAAAATTAGAAACTCTATGATCTGTATAAATTAAAAAGAAATCTGAAAAGCCCATAAACTTAAATGTTAGGCTGGCCCTGTCACAATTCAACATGATAAGATCTGTTCTGTATGTGGATCCTATTGGGTTGGGCTATGACAAAAAGGGCATCAAGGATGTCTCAATAAATGATGTTAGTAAAAAAAAAATAATGATGCTAGTCATCTCCTAAGGGTTATGGATTCTCGTTGGGATTCAATCAATAAGTGAATGACATTATCATAATGAATGTTATTAGATGATATAATCTAACTGGAGTTGGCAATAAAAAATGGCATCATAAAGTGGTGGTTGTTGGAACAATTTTCTCAAATATGAGCAACTAGATAGGACTCTAATTAGAGAAGAAGAAGGTGATGACAGAGAAGGATTTAGTGGCCTAAGTAAATTGTCATAATTTAGGAGAGGCAAACTTTATCTGGAGATGACTAGCAGTCAATACGAGTTGAAGTTGTCTACTTAAGGAAATGAATGATAACTTGGGAGACAATTATATAGGGATTGAGGACTTTTGAGTGAAAGGACCTTAGAGCCAAATGACTATTTATTGGCAATGGGCCTTGTTTTGAGTAATTTGGACCAGTTCGATAGGTCAGCCTAGGTGAATTTCTTCTTTAAGGGGCTCTGATCTATAAAAATGTTAGATAAAAAAAGAACTAGCACATACAGTCCTAGGCATTTCAAATTGAATAAGATAATTTTCAAAAATTTTATGGATCAAATTTTCATGTCCTTAAGAGAAATCCAACGACATAAATAACACAAAAATTGCAGGAATGTGTAGATCACAAAAGCATTAGAAATTTGAGATTAAAAGGTATGACTACATAAAATATGAGAACTTGGAGATAATAGGATGCCATGGAAGAGATTGAAGAAATAGAGAAATGAACCAGAGAGAGAAAACAGTAACAGAATAAAGAAAGAAGAAGAAGAAGTATTATTTCATTGTTCTCCGAGTACAGTGTAGATATCTATATATAGATAGTGGACAAGATGCAAGACAAGCTGAGCCAATCAGGTGGTGCCATCTGTAAGCCAAATAAATGTTACTTGAATTTGTGTTCTAATATGCCCCTGCAAACTGATGGGTCTTGAACAAACGTCAGTTTGAGCCTTAGTTGATGAAATCTTTTTGTGGACAGCGGCTTGGTAAAAATATCGGCCACCTGATCAATAGTGCTTATGGGTAGAAGACGAATATTATTGTGTTGAATATGGTCCCTTATGAATTTTTGATCAATCTCGATGTGCTTTATGCGGGCATGGAACACCGAATTGTTGGCTAGAGCAATGGCAGACGTGTTATCACAATACATATCTGTGGGTTGGTCTTGAGAGATACCGAACTCTACTAGTAGTCTATGTAGCCATATTATATCAGAGGTAAGAGCTGCTAGTGATCGATATTCAGATTCCATGGAGGATCTCGCAACAGTGTGTTGCTTTTAACCGTTTAAGATATGAGAGTTTTGTCGAGAAAGGAGCAATATCCAGAAGTAGATTTGCGTGTGATGGGGTCTCCAGCCTAGTCGGCATCTGAAAAAGAATGGAGAACATGATTAGATTTGATAATTGGAATGCCAAAGTCCAACGTACCTTTTATATATCGAAGTAGCCATTTTAATAGATAGACATGTTGAGGCAACGAATTTTGCATATGTTGAGAGAGCTGATTGATGCTGAAGGCTATATTCAGTTTGGTTAGCATTAGGTATTGCAAGGAGCCTATAATTCGTCTGTAGATCGTAGGATCGGAGAGTACAAGATCTGTGTTGAGATCATCAGGGAGATTGGAGTAAGTTGGGTTAGAGAGGGAGTTGCAGTTGGTTATGTGGGCTTGCTGAAGAATTGATATCGCATAAGGCTTTTGAGATAGAAAGTAGCTTTGGTCCGTGTGCTTGATCTAGATACTGAGAAAGTCGTGAACTTCGCCAAGCTGCTTCATGTCAAATTTTGTACTAAGCTTGTGAATTATAGATGAGATTGCTTGGTTATCATTTCCAATAACAAGAATATCATCGACATATATAATAAGAAAAAATTGAATTTCGTTTGAACTGTAAATAAAAGAGAAGGATCGGCCTTGCCTGTGGATGAAATCGAGAGAGATTAGGGTGGGAACTTAGGGTGTTGTACCACTGATGCGGGGCTTATTTGAGGCCATAGATAGCCTTATGAAGTCTACAAACATAGCCGGGTTGAGATGCATCCTCAAAGCCTTTGGGTTGTGACATGAACACTGTTTCATAAGAGTTCCGTGCAAGAATGCGTTGGCCACGTCGAGCTGTTGAACGGACCAGTTGCGATGATTGCAACGGTAAGGAGAATGCGAATCTTAGGAAGTTTAGCTACCAGGCTGAATGTCTCCGTGTAGTCGAGGCAAATTCTTGGTTGTTGCCCAAAGCAACAAGACGAGCTTTGTGCTTAGCGATGGATCCGTCCGCATGATGTTTTATTCTATATGTCCACTTGCAATCTAGGACCGAGGCGTTGGGAGGTGGTGGTACTAAGCTCCAAGTGTCATGTCGCTGCAAAGCAAAGAATTCTGAGGCCATGGCCTTGCGCCATTCAGGGTGCTTGATGGTATTAGTGTAATTATATGGTGGGAGCTGACTTTCAGAAGAAGTGATTTGGTGGGATAGATTGAGTCATTGAATTGGTTTTAATGAGCCTGTTTGAGCTCTTGTTATCATAGGGTGATGCGGGGTGAATGGGAGTAGAAGAATGAGTAGTTACGGAATGCTATAAAGGAGGACTAGGGGAAGATGCATTGGATACTCCAAGTGAGTGAAGTTCAGTTTGCATAGAATTGTTATTGAGGTGAGGTGAGGTGAGTTGATAGTGGTAAGTGAGGGAGTAGTGGCAGATGTCAGCAGAAGCAAAAATGGAGGGATAGTGTGATGGACAGAATTGCTGCTATGTGTATTTTTATGAGAGAAAGGGAATGAGTTTTCGATGAAGGAGAGACGACGAGATATGGTAATTTTGTTGATGTCGTGATCAAGGCATTTATATCCCTTATAGTTGTCGGAGTAGCCTAAGAAGACTGAAGATTTGGCTTTAGGCTGCAGCTTGTGATAATGTTGTGAAGAGATGAGGGGAAAGCATTCGCATCTGAAAACACGAAGATGGCTGTAATTAGGTGGAGTGTTGTGTAGGAGTTCAATGGGGGAAAGATTTTGAGTAGTCGGAGAAGGCATGCGATTTATTAAATAAACTGATGTTAGAACAGCTTTCGACCAGTAGATGTAAGGAATAGAAGCTGTGGATAGCAAGGTCCTGGTAGTCTCGATGATATGCCGATGCTTGGGCTCAGCACTCCGTTCTGCTCAGGGGTATATGGACAGGAGAGTTGATGCTTAATTTGTTTTGATGTATATTTTTCTATGCGAGTTTTGAAATCTATGAAAATGTTAGTGACCTTTGGACTTGTATTGCATAGAAAATATCCAAATAAAGTGAGAAAATTGTCAACAAAAAGAACATAATACTGATACCCTTGAACGGTTACGATCGGAGCGGGTCCCCAAACATCGTGTGAATCAGATCTAGAATCATTTTGCTGTGATGTACAGATTTTGTAAAAACTATTTTATGAGCTTTGGATTCATTACAAACAGAACGAGAAGACAAATATTTGTCTATATGAAGATTAGGATTAGAAATAGAGATAGTTTGAATAGTTCTTGTATTGGGGTGGCCGAGCCTTTGATGCCATAACGGAGGCTTGGTTGATGCAACGGAGAATGCTTGGATCGACTGTGATGGACAGTTGGTCGGGATTGTGTAGAGACCGTTGCTACAGGCCCCTTGAAGAAGCACTTGTTGCGTCGTTAAATCCTTAATAGTGAAACCAAGTTGATCAAAGGTAATAAAAATATGGTTATCTTTGGTGAGCTGCGAAATAGAAAGAAGATTAAATTGAAACGATGGAGAATGAAAATTTTTTGATAGGATCAACTTACGAGATGGGGTCGGTAACAGTCCCTCACCGAAGTGACTTATGTTAACCGAACGCCCATCACCGACGGTAACTGTGTCTGTGCCACTGTAAGGAGTTGAAATGGTCAGGATGTCCAGTGAATTCGTGAGGTGTGAGGATTTACAGAGTATAATATAAAGTTCGTACAGGTTCATATAGGACGAACCATTCATTTTTTAAACTATTCGTACAGTACGATGTCATTTTGTACAGACATTTATAGAGTATAAAATCAATTTTGTATAGGTTCATACATGACGAACCGTTCATTTTTTGAACTGTTCGCACAATACGATGTAATTTCTTAACTGCGTAGAGACAGACGGTATGTATTGAGGATTTAGGCGATGCCAACAGTTTTGTGCCGAGTGTCCCCTCTTGAGACATTTTTGGCAATTTATGGTAGAGGTTTCGTTAACCCGGTTGGAGTTGTCATGTAAGAACTGCGAATTTCTGCCTCTGGACCGGCGCCCACGTCCTCTTGATGAGTATAGTGCAATCTTTGAATTGTTCAAAGCCATTTCTCTTGCGGCATCAGACGTGATATGTATTTCCTCACTGAGAAGAAATGAGTGAGTCAAATAAATGTTACTTGAATTTGTGTTCTAATAGAGATGCTTATGGAATGGAGATGCTAAGTGGTCGCTTAGTGAACAACCCTTAGTTGGATGAGTGATGATAGAGGTTATAATGATTGTCATCCAATCCTTGGGGCACACCTCTTGGCATGCTTAATGTCACAATCCAATCCAATCTGACTCCCAAAGAGAACATTCCATATTGTGTTGGACGGTGATAGACCAAGCCCAAGATTTAAGTATTGGAGACTTTTCACATTTCTTAAATTTAAAATATATTATAAAGCTATTAATTAACTTCTAACTGAACAGAAAATAAACCCATCTATAAATTTCTTTTCTTTTATTCATCATCAAAATGTATATATAATAAAATCTAAATACTACAATAGATGACTATTGACCAAAATATATCCATAACTATACAAAAGTCTATAAACTAGAAAGTACCTATACCGACTCAAATAAATCAGAACATGCAATCTTAGCTACTCAACATGTTATTTACTCTTTTCTTGACCTGAAATAGAAAGCATAAAATGTGCGAGCCAAGTCACACCCACTGATCTTAATTTCCAATAATAAACCTATTATGTCATTAGAAATTTAAAAGCAGTTATTGACAAGCTATTGTACTGAACATAATAGAGCTAGCAGTTAATATAATTTAAACTGACTTTATATTGAAAGTAAATAAATAAGTGTTTCATAAATCAGAGTAGAAAGTAATAGATTTCTCCCAGGCCTTTATATCTCCCATAAGAAATAGATATTAAAATTCAGGCACTTATGACTCCCTTTGCTAACATATAAAAAAATAGACCTTTATGACTTCTAATGCTTAGTACATATCAGATATGCAGAAAATCAGGCCCCTTATGACTCTCGATTCATTCAACACAATAAAACTTCCTCCAACATTAGATCCCCATAGAATTACATTGTAATAAAGAAAGATAAATAAACCAATTTCAGAAGTTTGCATAATGGTTTACTAGTAGGCAACAATTCAACAAATGTTTTACAATTTTAAAATTTGACCAGATTACAAGGAATTGTTCATAACACTATTGCGAAGCTTTAATTGTACTACAACCTTAATTTTCGAGATTATAATTATTTCTAATTTGCTTAAAAATGATGCACTTTTCAAATTACCCAGCAAAATTTTTTTTAGAAAAATATATAAATGTCCAGAATGATCATATATATAATATATAAAAAAGTTACACGGTAAAAGTTTAGCGGGTATAAAGTTATCCTCGTTTATAAGAAACAAAATGATAATTTAAATTAAAAATAAAATAAAATTTTCATATTTTTGAAAACTGAGATAGGCAGAATGTAACATATTTCGATCCGGACAATTTTTTGAACTGGGCCAATAACAAAAAATGATATAAAGTCGCCTGAAATGAATTTTCTCTCTCTATAAAATTCTCCCTTTCTCTCTATAGGCCGCAACTCTTAAGGATTAAAAGGATTTAATAAAAAAGAAAATAAGTGGATTTGATAGTTTTTATAAAAATTTGATCTAGCGCTGCAGCGCTCTAGAAAGCAGCACCACTACATTGACCAACCCGATAGCTTAGTGTCGTAGCGCTCAAATCTAGCACTTCAGTGCTCTCCCAAGAGAAAATTAATTTCAGATTTCTTATTCATGCACACAAACCTTTAGAACCCGCTTCAAAATAGATTCAGATATTCACATGCATACATAACATTTTTTTATCTTTTCTATGCTTTGAGATCTAAAATTCTTATAAGATTCATACCTGATCAGATGAGAAGACTTTCAAAGGCATGGATGTGCATCATTGAATCAAAATGAGGAAAATAAATTAGAAACTGGAGGAGTTACTTATCTCTTTCTCAAGAAAAGTAGCACATTATTTCTAAATGATAAACTATGATTTAGGAAGTCTTCCTCTCCATTAAATTCCAAGCAAGACCCAAATTGCTCAACCTACCATAAGCTTGAACTAACCCAAACAAGGCCAAATCTATTCAATCAACCGATCGAACCAATGAACGCGATTTGGTGATTCTAAGATCCACATGAAACTACCTCAAGGTTCATGCAATTCATCACATTATCTTATTGATGTTAGTGAGATTTATTTAATGACCCTTGCATCTTTTAAATCCTAAGAGAAAAAAAGAGTATTTACATACATACCATTGAATTTCTCCATATTTATATTTCTTACACCTAAGACTTCGTTTGGGACAGCTTTCTTATTGCTTTTAAAACAGTTTTTTAGTACAAAATTTTTTGGAACTTGAAATTTTTGTACTGAAAAACTGCTTTAGAAAGCAGTAAGAAAGTTGTCCCAAATGAACCCTAAATTCTTATATTTACTTATATAACATCATAATCTTTAAAGCATATTAAAAAATCATTATTATTAACTCATCTAAACTAAAATACACACATTTTAATATAGCACATTAGCAAAATCATATTTGGGCATCATTGAAACCTTTTTCCAGAAGGAATTCAATCATGTCTAAGAATCTAGCACAAGATTCTCACAAGATTGCTTGCAATCTTACACCTAAAGTGATTGCCATGTGATGCTTTCAATTCAGCAGTCACTTTTTCCCATTTCTTCAGAGGACAACATAAATGAGAATTCTTCATAGATAATTGCTACTGACACTGCCATTTCAAGGAGAGAAGTAGCTTTCCAAAGCCCCTCAAGTGGTCATACTTTGCTTGTGGAGAAGATAAGCTTTCCAACCCAAATGCAGTGATTGTAAGAATCCAATGAGCAATCAGTTAAGGGGAGCTTTCACCAACCTATTTTAATTAAATACTTTTTTTTTTTTTTTTTGAAAGGAGCCCCTTAGCAAGAAAATATAATGTTTTCCATCTTTTTTTAATCATTATGATTATTAATTTGGTTGATTTTCAAACTATTAAGCATTTCAAAACCTCCAAAATGCTTCAATATTTCAGATCTAAAATTGCATCATGCTTGGAAGTTAGGTGCATAGGTCGGGTTCGAATTATTTGTTAAGCGGATCAAAAGTCTTAATATGAATCGACTCGATCAAACCTAAACCTAACCCAACACAACTCAAAAAGCATTTAAATTATGATAGTATACTATCAAAATTGACCTTAAATATTGCACACAATTTTTAATTTGGATACAACAACCAAAAACAATTATAATTGATTTCTAATTTTTTCACGAAAAAATGTAATCAAATTAGTGAATGCTTATTTTCGATTGTCTTGAGTCTGACAAAATTTCTTTCGAGTCGCTAACACTGACCAAAATCTGACCTGACTATTACATGGGTTGATCTGAATCTGAATTTTTCGTGTCAGATTTGAACTGTATTTTCTTATTCGATCCAATATTTATGCCACTACTTGAAACATACGACATACGGATTCGAACAACAAGAATATAGATTATAGATCACATAAGACATGCATTAAACAACAAATTTTAAAGAATGTATAATTAAAAGCACTAATATATAAAATGTATTTATTTTTCCTCCTTCTATATTGATCTATGCCACTTATGACAATTGAAAGAGGCTTTGTTTTGGATTGTTCAACTAAAATAAAAAGAAACAAAAAATTTGAGCTAAGCATCTAATTCTCCACCTAAGAGTGCCAGCTAAAGCAATATGTTTCTTATTCTTCAGGTAAAGGTCTAAATCAGAGTTGTCCTTTGCTTTTTAAACTAAAGATTTACTAATGGTTAAGCTAAATTTGATCTATAGTTTATTATCACCATAATCTGTAATTAATTTCAAGTCTATTTATTTATAATTGATTTTATGCACTCTAATTTTAATTAATTAAATGATTAAGAAAGGAATTAGAGTATTATTGTTCTCTTTTTCTGTTCCTCTCAGTAGTGATTAAAGTCAATTAATTAGCTCTTTAAAATACTCTATTGGAAATCAAGAAATAAACCACAACATTATTTTTTTTAGAGTTAAAGCTGATTTTAAAGAATTAAAGAAGTGCTCTAAGGAGTTCTAGAAAAGAAAGGAGTTAATAATGCTTATGTTCAAATCATTAAGGATATGAATATAGGAGCTGTTACTTGTGTACATTCGAACACAAGGTGGTTTGCTCAAGTATTTTCTCATTTCAATTGGATTACATCAAGGATCAATTTTAAGTCCATACCTTTTTGTTTTAGTCAAGGAAGTTCTTACTAGATATTTGCAAGAGGATGTACCCTAGTGTATGTGTTTTGTTGATGATATTCTTCTTATTGATAAGACTATTGAAAGAAAACTTGAATTATGGAGGTTAACCTTTTAGTTTAAAGGTTTTCGTTTAAGTAGATCTAATACCGAATACATGGAGTTTAATTTTAGTAGTAGTAGATCTAGTGGTGGGATTGTGACATTAGGTGATCAAGTTATTAAAAAGAGTGCACGCTTTTTATATCTCAGGTTTATTGTTCAATGCTATTATGGAATAGATGTGGATATTATTAGCAGAATTCAAGTTGGATGGTTGAAGTGGAGGAACGCATCGAGCCTGTTGTGTGATAGAAAAATATTCCTCAAACTTAAAGGAAAAACTCTATAAGATTTTGGCGGGACCAGCAATGCTTTAAGGCTCGGAATGTTGGTCATTAAAATAGAAGCATAAGATTAAGTTGTGTTGCACTGATGCCCAGGTGGATGAGTGGTTTTATACTTAGAGACAAAACATGAAATGAGTATTTACGTGAAAAGGTTGGAGTAGCTCCAATGAGAGATAAGATTAGAGAGAGTCGTCTTAGATGATTTGGTTACATAAAACACTAGCCATCCAATTACCTAGTTAGGAGAGTAGATATATTAGAGTCAGCCTATGTTAAGAAAGTTGGAAGTAGACCTAAAAAGGCTTGGTTAGAAATAGTAGAAATAATCTTTTTTTATTCGATTTAAATGAGAATTTGACTTTAATAGAATACAATGGAGAAAAAAAATTTATGTAGCCGACCCCACATAATGGTACAAAGACTTGATGTTATTTTTTGTAATGATATTGTAAATAATATTATAATCATATATATATAATGGATCCTACTTGTATCTGTAATATATATATTTTAAAATTATTACATCTCACATTCAAATTTTTCAGTGTAATGTCCAAATGTGAATAGGCATGCCTCCTACTTGTAAAAAAAGATATTTCAGAAGCTCTAAATATAAATTTGTAGTAGAAATGTAACATAAAAAATGAAAATAAAAGAATAATATTTAATCAGAAATAAAACATTTCATAATTTTCACTTGAGATTAAAAAAAAATTTAAACATCTTTTTTATTCAATTATTAGTTATTATACAAATTTCATTTATTTCTAATTAAATATTATCCTCCTTGAATTATTCATCTTACCTTGCTGAGGATTCCAATTTATGTTAAGAGCTCCGTATAGTTTTTTTTTTTTTTTTTCATTTTCTCTGTTATCATAGAACGTTGAAAAACTAATTACTCTTATTCTAACAAATTAATATAACTTCATTCATAGATGAATTGAGCACTACTAGTCAATAGATCTGTTTCACCTTTCAGCTTTGTTATTTCCACGACAGACCATTGAATGTCCTTAGCAGCCATAAATGAAAAGTCTCCATCTCTCCCTCCTCTCTCATTAAAACAATGGTGGGAAAAAGAAGAGAGAGAGATAGGCAAGATGCCAGCAACCATGTGGATTAGCAGGAGATGGGCCACAAGTAAATTAAAAGGAAAGAGAGTGCTGAACCTTCAGCTCTCCATATATAAATATGTAGGTAAGTCTATGCCTCTTGGAGATCTGAAATGAAGTGGAAAAAGGGAAAGGTTCTATATGCTTTGATTTTTAGGATTTTATTTTATTTTCTAGAAAATATTATGAATGCTTCTATATGTTTTTCAGCGTTAGATTTTGGTCTGTTTGTTTAGTTCTTTACCTTTTGATACATGATTGTAGTGAGAAGGTTGATTTTGTTTTGGTTGTAGTGCTCTCTTTGATTCAAATGAGGGTTTTGTAAGGTTTCAGATTGAGCTGCTTGGTTATGGTTTCCACTGTCCTATTCCAAGGGAGAAGTAATTGGAATAGGCTTGCGGCTAGCATAACTTAGGAGCCTGATCAGCCCTGGATGATCCTTCTTTGGATTGAAGGGAGCTCTGCATCTCTACCTCTCTCTCTCTCTCTTCACTGTTCTTTAGTTAGCTTGAAGAAAGCTTCATGAACCCACAAAATGAACCTTTGTTAATATAATTGGTTATGATACATGCCATATATAAGAGTAGTGCAGTTTTCTTTACATTTTACAGTGTTTGACTTCTTGCATTCATTCCTGCAGTTTGAAACATATTGGGAGATAGTTGCTTAGGCACTAAGAACTCCAGTTCTCTCTCTCTCTCTCTATGTATGTATGTATATTTCTTCAGAAAAGAAAATTCCCAATATGGAATCATACTTATGTATTTAAGAGATCTACTCAGATCTAGAAGATGAGTTGCACCGCTATGAATTGCACTGAAGCTGCACCAAATTGAACTGGTCATGCAAGAGGTGCATGGTAGCTAGCTATATGCAGTGCTACAGAATTCTATCAATTTGTGGCCTGATCGATCGCTATGTGCTTCAGTGTGAATAATTTTTTCCCATACGATCGTTCATGATGGGTAACAACTTCTGCAATCAGAAATCGGTCACAGATATACAATCAGAACAACAGCACAACGAGAAACAGCAGATCCTAAACTCAAATTGCTCAATTAGATGTGATTGATTGCAAAGTTGATCGTTTATTTGGTCACCACAGAACAGTAATTCTGTAGTGATGATGTTTTATGGGATCCCTAATCCCTTTGCTAGGTCTTGCTCATCAATGGAAATCAAACCCTAGCATCAAGCCTTTATTTCACTCTGTGGGGTCGGTTACATCAATTTTTTTTCTCCGTTATGTTTTCTTAAGAGTCAAATTATTATTTAAATCTAATAAAAAATGTTCTTTTTAATACTTTATAATCAAATCTTTTTAGGTCTACATCTATATTTTTTAAATATAGGCCATAATTAATATATACATCGATCTACTCTTCTTATTGGGTCATCGGAAGGTCAAGAAGATGCATTAACACTGCTGTTAGGTAATCAACAGTCATGGATGAACAAAGTGAAGAATTATGTTAGATAATCAGCAGTCAACGTAAAGCTTGTCGAACAATTATGACATACACCTTTTAATTCAAAATAATTAAAATTGCAAAGAAAACATTCATTTTGAATGAAAATATGTATTTTTTTGGTATTTATAGAGCTGAAAATATATATAAGTTTCAGCTATGGCCAATCAAATAATGAAATCTAAAAACATTAGTATTTCTTTATATATATATATATATTTCAAATAACCAAATAAGCCTTACGGTCAATTTTAATTGAAAGATTCCAGCAATCAAAGCTTGCGAGGGGTCCACCATTCATACCCCATCAAGAGGTATCAATGGAGATTAGCTACTATGACAAAAAAAAAAAGAGAAAATAGTTGCTTAATTTTAGCCACACAGTGAAACTAAAGATCAATGGAGCTTTCAGTATATATTAGAACTTTTTTGTTCTCATAATTTTCTTTTGGGGTGACATTTAGGTCAATTAAGACAAACTCGCACCCACATCATATATGCAAGACTCGAATCTAAGACTTCTTGATTAAGTTGATAATCAAAGCTCTCAATCAACAGATCAAAATGAGCTGTATTGTTCTCATAATATAACATTATGTATTTATGTTAATTATCTTTTATTTTATTTACATTTCCATATATAATACTTGTATTTATCATCTTTATAAAAGACTACAGTTGCCCCAAATATATCCTAAGAGTTCTTCAAATTCAAATTTTCATAGTGAATTTAATGAGCATAGATTCATATTAAATTCCTTTCAATGCATCTCTCTCTCTCTCTCTCTCTAAATACTATAGTATTTTTTGTCCACACTCCCATCTTAGCTCCTAGCATCTTTTAATCATCCTCTTAGTCAGTTTTATAAGTTGCAAGCAAACTAAAGCTTCGTTTGCGACAGCTTTCTTACTGATTTCTAAAACAGTTTTTTAGTATTAAAATTTATACTTCAAAAAAATTTTGTATTAAAAAGTTTATTTTGAAAGCCCTAAAAAAGCTGTTTCAAACGAAACCTAAAAGGGATTGGTTCCGAACAAAATTTTTAATCTTATTTTAAAATCCCACCAATTCAAAACAACCTCAAACAAATACATAGGAAATCCTAATAATATAACTAAATAAAATATTAAAGTACACCATAGGCGTGTACGAAAATATAGAGTAAATGACTATGCAATTAAGTACTCAAACTAGTTAGATCAATATGAATTAATAACTCAATTACACTAACAAAAGTAATTAATATAGTAATAAGCATTAAAGCCACAAGTAGACAAATATCCAAACTACAAGGTATGGTGATGTGAAGAGTAATTAAGCTAGCAAAAGAGATAAAGAAAGATTATCAATTTGAGGACTAACATTGTTGCGTCCTGGAATATTCACAGCGGTAGAAAAATATAAAGCTTAGCGTCTTAGTATTGAACGAAGATCCAGCACGCAGTCAGATAAGAGAGAGAGAGAGAGAGAGAGAGAGAGAGAGAGAGAGAGAGAGAGAGAGAGAGAGAGAGAGAGAGGGTGTTGCATTCATACGAGACACCAGAGTTTTTACGTGGAAACCCCGGAAAGGGGAAAACCACGGGGCCTGGCCCAGTTTGAATGAATCCACTAATATTTGCAGTTAATTACAAATGAGACCCTCCGTTTGGGGGAAGGACTTGGCTTGATATAGCCAATATACATTATATAGGGTGTATTACATGGTGGGAATCAATATATACATGTTTGTTGGGTCGGTTGACCATAGTTGGCAGGTGACGGAGGTCGGAAGGACCGTAGTTGGCGGGAGACAGGGGTCAGAAAGATCGTTGTCTGGTGATGGAGGTCGAAAGGACCGTAGTTGACAGACGTTGCAGGTCAGGAAGACCGTAGTCTGATGACAGAGTTCAGCAGGACCTTAGTTGGTCGGGCAACGGAGGTCAGAAGAACCATAGTTGGCTAACGTTGGAGGTTAGAAAGACCATAATAGGTGACAGAGGTCGGAAGGGTATTAGTCGGTAGGAGACGGGCGTCAGAAAGACCATAGGCGTAAGGCGGTGGTCTGGTAGAAGTCCGAGCCACAAGTGGTAGTCCGGCAGATGTCCAGGCCTCAGGTGGTGGTTCGGTAGAAGTTCAGGCCTCAGGTGGTGGTCCGGCGGGACCTAGGGCGTCAAACGGTGGTCTGGCGGAGCTCAAGACGCCAGATGGTGGTCCGGCTGGACTCAAGGTGTCAAGCAGTGGTCCTGCGGAGCATAGGATGTCAGGTGGTGGTCCGACGGGACTCAGGGCGTCAAGTAGTGGTCCGGTGGAGCTCAGGACGTCAGATGGTGGTCCGGCGGGACTCGAGGCTTGAAGCGGTGGTCCGACAGAGATTAGGACGTCAGGTGGTGGTCCGGCTAGACTTAGGGCATCAAGCGATGGTCCGGTGGAGCTTAGGACATCAGGTGGTGGTTTGGCGGGACTCAGGGCGTCAAGCGGTGATCCGGCGGAGTTGAGGATGTAAGGTGGTGGTCATGCTGGACTCAGGGCGTCAAACAGTGGTCCAATGGAGCTCAGGACGTCAGATGGTGGTTCGGCGGGACTCAGGGAGTTAACGGTTGTCCGACGGAGATTAGGACGTCAGGTGGTGGTCCGGCTGGACTCAGAACATCAAGCGGTGATCCGACGGAGCTAAGGACGTCAGGTGGTGGTCCGGCGGGACTCAGGGCATCAAGCGGTGGTCCGGCGGAGCTCAAGACGTCAGGTGGTGGTCCGGCAGGACTCAGGGCATCAAGCGGTGGTCCGGCGGTGCTTAGGACGTCAGGTGGTGGTCAGGCGGGACTCAGGGCGTCAAGCGGTGGTCCGACGGTGCTCAGGACGTCAAGCGGTGGTCTGGCGGAACTCCGACGTCAGGCGGTGGTCCGGTGGAACTCCGACGTCAGGCGGTGGTCCGGCGGAACTCTGGTGGTGGTCGAGGAGGAGTAAGGAGGCAAGAGCGATCTTCGATCTCTCTCTTTTCTCCTTAGGATTAGGGGCCGTTTTCCAAGAGGAGATGGGGCTCTATTTATAGATTTCTGAGAGTGGCGTGGCCCGTAAATAGGAGGGAAATCAAGGGTAATTAGGGAGTGGTTTAAATGGACGGTCGATGTTGAATCCCTTGATCGTGGACTGTTCGATGGACATTTGAAAGTCTTAGAGATATTAGAATTCAGTGATCTTGAGCTCGTTGGATTCGTCTCGTCGAGCCGCTCAATTCAACTATAAACACGTCATGTTTGGAAACCATCTGGTAATCCAAATTGTGATTTGAACCTTCCAACAACGCTTCGGGTCCTCTATTTGGACCCATTTGGGCTCGGATTGAGTAGAATTTGGTGTCGTTGGGTTCGTATTTCCAAGACGTTTAGTTCGACTATACGTTTGCTGAAATCAAAGTTTGGAAGATCCCAATTTTAATTTTGGAAGTTTCCGACTTGATTTTGCCTCGAGATTCGTGTCCGATCTTGATAATTTTTTGACGATGTATCAAACATATAAGACTTTAACAAATTTAGCACAAGAGCAATTAAAAGATGAATTATCTAACATATTTTAAAGTGTAGGAACTTAAACAAATATGCACGAAAAAATATATCTAAGCTATGAGAAAATTATAATACAAAAAAAGTTTACATGATTTTGTACTTAATTGGCCTAAATGTATTGGTAATTCTCAACTAGATTAAAATTGTACTATTGATCTTCCAAATGTAAGCCCAACTCCTTTACTTCATTGATTAATGGAAAAATTTTTAAACTATATATTATGAAACCTCTAAAAAAATAAAGTCACATTTTTAAACATCATGTGCCTTTTGGTGAAATAGTTGAAATTTCATTAGGAAACTCCAAAGGCAGGTGTGCTCATACTGGAACAATTTTTGGATGGGTGATCTCTTAGGAAGTTATACCAATAGAACAAAACCGTGAGGCCTAAGGCCAAAATAGACAATACCTCGATAATTAATAGTTTGGACTGTTACAAAATTGTATCAAAGTAACATATGAGCCAGAAGATGAAAATTAAGTGTCATACAAGATAAAGTGCTACGTCCCAACTCTTGAATCTTATATGAGACAAAGTGTTATATGGTAGGATCCACCACTTGAACTTGTAGAGGCTACCTTTAGAATCCTGTGCTTGTGGATGATTTTGGGATAATGATATTGACGAGGATGTAAGTTACTTAAGTTGAGAAGATTGTGAAACAATTTAAGTAAAAAGAAGCTAAACTCTTAAACATCCAGGGCCTTTCGGTGAGAAGGTTGGAGTTTATTTAGAAACTCCAAAGTCAAGCTTGCTCATATCAGAGCACTCTTAGGATGAGTTGGTGGAGGACGGCTAGGGTAACGAAAACCCTAACGGAGCGGGCTGGAGACATGATGGCTGTTTGATCATCTTTGCAGGCCTTTGCAACTAGGCATATTATATAAGTATAAGATTTAGATTGTCTTCGACTTCATATATCTTTGATAAGAGGTTCTAGTGAGATATACATATACAAAGTGATAGAATAAGAGAGAGATAGCTAATTATGTATGATATGTTGTAATTGTAATCTTAATAAATTATGACATTTACAAGACAATTTTGCATAATGAATTATTTAAGTTCTTATTTATGATTGTTGAGGAAAGTAAAATACACAGCAAAACAAACAAGAAATAGAAAATACAGTAGAAAAGAAAGAACACTAGGATTTAATGTGAAAACCCTAAAATCAAGGAAAAAAAATAACAGTGCCACACCACATCAAAAAATCCATTATAAAATTGGGAGAAATCTATACAAATCTGTCCAAAGAATGAGTAGGATGTGAAAGAAAAGTCTCCATGAATATTATTGCTTAGGATCATTTAGAAAGATCTTGTATTCATCTGATTTTAAAAATTAGAAAAAATTCTATCTCAACACCCGAAATGAATCGAACGGCCGAGATGTGATGATTGTTCTGTTATTTAGAGATTTTATTTTATTTTAATTTATTCAATTTGTATGCTTTTGCCTCCTTGCCCAATCCAATGATATTATTCTTTAGGCGTTGGATGTCTCTCTCCAAGTTGGGGTCTAAAATTAAATGCTGAGGAAACCCAGAAAGGTAGGGCAAATCATATGAACGGCTATGATTGAAGCGCCAGCCTTAAGGATAATGATCGATGTGCCTAATCCTTATTTATTGTCCTATTAAATATGAAAAGTATATACTCGCTCATCTGATACCATGCAATACACAACCATACTTGATATTAATTTAATTGACTCGTATCAACAACATCTAATAGCCTAATAGAAATAATTTCTCTTTAGTAATTTGATCAAGTGGCGATCTTCGCTATCAAAATTTAATACTTAGGGCAACATTTTCTAGCAGCAATTTTAGAACCGCCACAAAAGCTATCTTTTGACGACGGTTTGAATACGATAGTCTTGTAGTGATTTAGGCATTGTTAGAAAAAGAAATCAATAAAAAAGATGTATCTTTTGACAACGGTTTGAACACGACAGTCTTGTAGCGATTTAGGCATTGTTAATTTTTGTACTAAAAAGTTGTTTTAAGAAGCAGTAAAAAAGTCGTTCCAGCTTTCTTATTTTTTCTAAAGTAGTTTTCTGCTACAAAATTTTTTATACTATATAACTATTTTAGAAAGCAATAAAAAAACCCGTCCCGAACAAAGCCTAAGAGTCCGTTTGGGACGGCTACAGCTTTTTATAAAATGATTGTAAAGTTGTTATTGAGAAAATAATTTTTTACAAAGCGGCTGTAGAAAACATCATCAATACAAAGAAAAAGAGGTATGTGATGATTGTTAGCAACTATGTGGTTCTTCCAATTCTACAGTTCAAGTAGGCCGACATCCAACAATGGCAGAACAAGGAGAGAATCCTTTCATTGTATGATTGTTTCAACAATAGCTTCCCTTATATTGGAAGTATAAGCTTGCCTTAATATACTAGCTTTGACTAACAATAGTCATGCCTTTGATGCCTTGGATTGTAAATTTGTACTCAATAAATTAGTTATAAGTAATAACATCATGAACATTTTGGTTGTAATATATTAAAGTTTTTCAGGGTAGATTAGCAAGAATAATTTTGAGATGATCCATCATGTCTTCATTGTATCTATCAAAAAATAGCTGATCATATATATAGATAAATATAACCACCTATTTTTGCTAGATACTCTGAGGACATGATGGATCTTCTTATAACTTATTGACTTATCTTATTCAATTATAGTTTCTTATATGTCATAGGGTTCTAGTACTATGAATAATCTCATTACTTGCTTGTGAATTTTTTGGCCTATATGATAAGAATTATTTTTACATTATTCTAATGATTACAAATATAATTTGATTGATCTGTATTTTTCACTAATTTAATATTATTATAGGTATTTTTAAACTAGCATTATAGGTACACACTGAAAGAAAATTCACAATATTTGGCATATTTCAATGATCTCATACAAAACTTAAAGATTGTTTGTAGCAAAAGATTAGCAATGCATTTCAGTAGTCGGAGAAATCGTATGATAAGCAAAGTCAAGAAATTAATTTGCCCAGTATGCAATAATCACGAAACTAAATGAGTCCTTGATTATCATTTTTTTTTTCATTTTATTGAGTCTGTTTATGTATTCGGGTGTAGATGATTAGAAGATAAATAACATACACATAAAAATTAAAAATAAATTATAAAAAAATTAATTAATATAAATTGATCAAAAGTAATCATAGGGTATAAATCATAAATACTACACAATCTTCCATTATTTTTCATTCTAGAAAAGATCAATTTATATTAATTTTAGAGATTAAAATTGAACTAATCATAGTATACCATGTGGCTCGTACCATATGATTAGGGTTAATTTAAATGGCTAAATCATTTAATTAATTATTTTAATTGCATTAATTTAAATTTTAAACAAATTATATCAAATGATGTGAGTCATACTATATGTGGGTTTCTTAAATTAATTTAATTAAGCACCAGGAATTACAGGTTAATGAGATATAATTAAAATATAACCGAATATATTGTACAATACGAATCATAGTGCATGATCCAACTAAATTCTATTTTTTAATAAATATAGAGCTTTGGCCTAATAGCATATAATATAAATAAAATTTTTTAAACCCTAATATGTGTGTGGACACTAGAGAAAAAGTCCAAATCAACAAGAGATGGGGGAGAGAAGATTTTTTTTAGCTTGTGCACTTGCTTCTCTAATTCCTTCTTCTAAACCTTTTATATCCTCTGAAAAGATTATTATGGTTGTCGCAAGAGCTCTTAAGAAATTATTGTAAGGGATCGATGATATCTCAAAGAAGCTTGAACTATTTTAAATAATATAACTTATACTTCATTTAGAACGGTTTTCTTACTGCTTTCTAAAGCAGCTTTCTTATATAAAATTTTTAGTTCAAGAAATTTTTGTACTAGAAAGCTGCTTCATAAAGCAATAAGAAAGCTGTCACAAATGAAGCCTTATATTCATTTCTTAAACAACTTTAGAATTTCATATTTCACAGTAGAAAAAAATCTCAATAACAATAATTTTATATTTCACATTAAAAAATGAGTGAAAAGAAAAGAAATTTAAAAATTCTAACTAATATTATTATATTAGTAGAAATCAAATGAGCCCACCAACTCCCTACGAAAAAAACAAACAATCCAAAAGCCTGACTTTTAGCCTAAATTGAAGGCCATGAAGATTGCCACTCAGCAAAACTATCAAGTAAGAAATTGTCTGTCACCCCCTTACCAATCCACATCTCATAGGGGAGGTAGAACGTCATTGTTGACAAATTAGGTGATGGTATAATTGCAAAACCAATAATTACAATTCAGAATAATTTAGAACAAAGTAATCAAAGAGCTAAATAGATTTGGATTAGCAACAATTCAATCAAAAGAGAATTATTAATTTCCTCTTGTGAAGAACACTCTTTTCTCTGATGCTTATCTGAAAGAACCAAAGCGTCAATCTGAATGCAAATTAGATATTAAAGATAAGTTAATCTTTAATTAGCAAACAAATATATAGCTTAATGACAAAATAATCTTTGATAAGTATGCTTCTAATTAAATACAAAGTCTGCACATATTCAAGCATGATTCAGCTTTGCAATTATTGCAGGATTGTTACAGCTTTAATGATATTATTTTGTTTGTATTATTAGACCATTAATGGAACTGTTTAAAGAATGTCATGCTTGCCACATAACTTACCAGTTTGCATTATAAATGCTCAGCTTAGCCACATATATTTCCCCTTAAACTCTCTCTCTCTCTCTCTCTCTCTCTCTCTCTCTCTCTCTCTCTCTCTCTATCTATCTATCTCTCTCTCTCAAGGAAGCAAGGGAGATGGGAATACTAGACCATTTTTCTAAGGTGTGTAGCTTCACATACACCAGGAGAGCTTTGAGGAGGAAGAAGAGAAAGAAGCCACTCCAGGTAAGCTTTGTAACATTTCATTTGTTCTATGAAAAATAAGTTTGTTAGTGCAATTCTAACTCGGTTCGTATTGTTATGTTGTGTGAACAAAATAGACTGTGCAGATAAAGGTCAAAATGGACTGTGATGGCTGTGAAAGAAGAGTAAAGCATGCTGTCCGCACAATGAAAAGTGAAGATCTTTCATTGCAATTTGCTCTTCTGATCAAATTTGATATAATTATTTAGTTTTTCTTTCTATTTAAAGTTCATATTATTTTACAGACGAATTAATTGATTATGTTCGTTTATATAAGAGGAGAATCAGTAGACTAATCCGGTGTTAATTATAAATAAAAGGTGTTGGTTCTAAGATAGAAGTAGTTTAGTTGATTTAGGCTTTATTTGAGACGGTTTTTTTATTGCTTCTTAAAGAAGCTTTCTTGTACAAAAGTTTTAATTTTTGTACTAGAAAGCTGCTTTAAGAAGCATAAAGAAAGCCGTCCCAAACGAAGCCTTAGTCCGGATGAGAGAATTAAATGTTATGAAATTACAGAGAAATGGCAAAACAAATACTGCAGTGGAAGTAATCAGCATCTCATGCAGCTTTTTATGAAAGTTATAGAAGTCCCCTCTGCTCATCAGAAGTCTGCTTTTGCTGCAAGATTGTTCGACTCTTTCTGAAGCCACAACAATAATTTTTGGGTTCCTAAGAAGTAGATGTGAACAAGCACAAGCTTAAAAATAAAGTATGAATCATTGAGCATCCATAACGGTCAAAGCTAGAGGCTAATTAGTGAAATGAGTGGAGTCAACATAGGCTTCATTTGGAACAGCTTTCTTACTACTTTCTATAACAGCTTTTTAATTCAAAAATTTTTTGTACTAAAAAACTGCTTGTAAAAACAGTACAATAATTATCCTAAATGAAGCAATAGATTGGCTAAGCCAAACCCCTTATTGGCTTATAAAAGCTGAATAAAGCACAAACATGCTTGAGCCAACTGGGTCAAACCTACCCATGATCAACCCAACCCAGACAAACATAATTGCTCAATCAAGTTACTCGTCTTTATCATACTATAATGTGTGGCCATATTTGCTCTAAGAAATTTTATTACATAGATAACTCAAGTAGATGTAGGCCCATATCATTATTCTAATATTTAATGGGGACCTATTAAATTCTTGATGACATGATCAACTCAGATCAATTCCATATTAATTCCCACTGACTAATAGCTTAACGATAAACTTCAAAATAAGAAAGTTCTCAAAATAAAAGAAAATAGACAATCTTTTGGTAATGAGCTCTACTTCAATGAAGCATCATTAATACAACCAACCAAAGCACCAGTCTTCCTATAACATTGGCAATGTTCAGTGGTATATCTTAAATTTTCTATGAACAATTAGAGCCCCACATAAATAATGAGGTTAAGGGCAAAGGTCTGATAGCAGGCCTTGAATTTGTTATTGTGATGATATGAATGGAGAAATTTCATTCATACAAAGTCTCCTAATTGATAACCAAACAATTGTTAGGAGATTTAAAGATAATAAGCTTGTGTGTATTGTAAGCATGTTCTAGAATAGGGCTGTCAAAATTGGGTCACGGGTCGGGTTCGGGTCCAACCTGGAATTGATTTGGGACTAT
The DNA here is from genome assembly GCA_019925795.1 of Dendrobium chrysotoxum. Taxonomy (NCBI): domain Eukaryota; kingdom Viridiplantae; phylum Streptophyta; class Magnoliopsida; order Asparagales; family Orchidaceae; genus Dendrobium; species Dendrobium chrysotoxum. Next base: position 26,051,627 of record CM034304.1, on the reverse strand, counting down.
TTGACCCGCTCCGAACCCGACTTGTTTTTGCAAACGGGTCGGCTTTTGGACCCGAACCAGACCCGCTTCAGGTTCGGGTCAACCCAAACCCGACCCGCATATTTTGATCGGAAGCAGAACGACGAGAGTTCGCTCGCTGTGAAGGTAACTTTCTCCGTTTCGTGCGTGTCTACGGTTTTCTTTTTTATCTTCTCTTTTTCGTCGTTGCTGTTCGGCTTCGTTCCGTAGGAGGTGGGGAGATTGCACGAGTCGCTTCTTTGGGTCCTTCGTTGCAGTTCGACTTCGCTCATTCGACGACGTTATCAGAAGTTACAACATTTGATCGGAAGCAACGACGGGAGCTCGCTCGCTGTCATGGTAACTTTCTCCCTTTCGTCACTTTCGTGCGCTTAGAGGCGTCTAGGGTTTGCTTTTTATCTTCTCTTTCACGTCGTTGTTCGACTTCGCTCCATGGACGACGTTCCCTTTCGATCAGATCATAAGTTATAACATTTTGATCGGAAGCAACGAAGTTTGCTCGCTGTGAAGCATGGCCAAATCCCGTAAATGCGCCGAACTACAGGATTTCGGGTCAAAACCGGGTCATTTTCAGGTTTCCAGGTCAACCCAAACCCGACCTGGAATTCAAAATGGGTCTAAAATCAGAACCCGAACCCGACTCGTTTCGTGTTCCGGTGGTTGACCCGAACTTGAAATTTTCGTGTCGGATTCAAGTCGGATTTTCGGGTCGTGTCAAATATTGACACCCCTATTCTAGAACTTCTATTATAGACCCCAAATATAACCTTTTATAGGAGCCACACAAAGGAAACTTAATAAACTCATTGGTGACAAACATAGAAAACCTAATAAACTTTCTAGAACTTCTCATCTAAGGGATTTCTTAAAAGTTTATTAGGGGATTTCAAAAGATATGAAAAATCTCCCTCCAAGCCGTACATATGACTTTCATCAAATACGACTTTCCACATAATTCTAATTTCTTAGCATGGTTGATGCAATGTCCATGCAAGGCCAGTAATATCTCATAACTCGAAAGATCATTAGGTTTGTACCAATCTTCTTGATAGCACATAAAAAGTGCCCCATAAACAAAAAATAAATAAGGAGTAGTTGATCGAGCTTATACTAATTAATGGCACATAAACTTTCTTTATTTCAGAAGCTTAAGAAATGAATTTCAGGAGCTTTAAGTTCCAAAAATATCTGACATCATAATTGTTAATGCATTCCCAAAACCTCTAACAAAAAATGCTATGTTATATGTCCATCTAATCATTCTTTCATAATTATCTGCAACACATTTTCAAGCAATCCATGATTTTATATCCAATGAAGCTATATATATTCACTGAGCTAAATTTGATTATTTTGCAGATGTAATATCAGTAGATGTGAATAGAAATCAAAGCCGAGTTTCTGTAACAGGGCATGTGGAACCCGGAAAGGTTTTACAGAGGGTAAGGAGCACAGGTAAGGTAGCTGAGTTCTGGCCTTATGCCCCTCATAACCTGGTTTTCTATCCTTATGTTGCTGGTGCTTATGACAAAAAGGCACCAGCTGGGTTTGTTCGTAAAGTTCCTCAAGCAATGCCAAGCCCAGGCGCTACCATGGAGAAGTATGTTTCAATCTTTAGTGATGAGAATCCTAATGCTTGTTCTATGATGTGAGATGATCAAGTTTTTATAGAAGTTAAGCAGGTTTTGTTTCTGTGGTTTTGAGCTTATTTTGATGATCATAGCTGTAGATGTTTTTGTGCGTAATTAGAGAGAATATGAATAGAAATGAGTTGTTAATGTGATAATTTGCCCTCGCTTTTGTTATAGAAGAATGCTTCCAGACTGTATCTTGTATTTCATATTCCTCGTTCTACTTCTCCATGAATTTTCTGAAATTATTTGCGAGTACCACAAATTATTATGCTGATAAACTCTAAGATTTGCAAGTGATGGTTTCACTGCATGTTGATCATATTAACTTCGTGATGATTTTGTTTGATGAAATTGATATGTTCCCATCTTACTTTGTTCCTCGTGCAATTGATTCATAAAGCTGATGCTCCATCTAATCGTCAATTGGGTGAAATTCAAACACTTTTAATAGATGATTTTGAAGCTCCTTTACAAATTGTTGACGATTTAAATTTTTTTTGACAATGATGAGCAACAAATTGTGAAGTCTGTGACTCGAATCACAAGATCGCAGATCCTTTCATTTAGTTTAAATTTTTTCTGTTATGATTCTAAGGGGCTGTTTTGTATGCGGATTTAGGCCGGATTTTAGGCGGATTTGAGGCGAAAGCCAGCCAAACGGCTTAAAATGCAAAACCAAATCTCACGGAAAATGAACGCCGCCGTAGAAGAAAAATTCCGCCTTTTCGTCGTAAATCCTGGATTTCCGAAATCTCTCGTTCGGCGGATTTCCGAAATCCTCTGGCTCTATTGGCGCGGGAGGAAAGGAAGAAACTCCACCCAAATCTTTCAACCTCTTTAAATCCTAAATGTAATAGCCAAACAGTTACATAGGATTTATCATAAAGATTACCAAACGGTTTTCAGGATTTAACCCCTAGGATTTCGTAAATTCAGATTTGGAGGATTTACGAAAGCCTATTTAAATGAAATCCTAAATTCTATCAAACAGCCTCTAAGTTTTTCTAATGTTTAATTCTGTGGGATTATCCTAATTGATAATATAAAAAATATTCTTAATAATAAGTCAGATTAACAATTCTATCAGATCGAATAATCAAATATTTTATCAAATTTCGCTGGGTAGGATTTTCATCCCTATCGAACACGCCATTTCCTTGTTCATCGACAGTGTGTAGAGGAGGTGTTTGATGAATTGCCACACCAGAATGTTGCATGCGGAAAGCCATTTCATTTGATGCACGTCAGATGTTTGATGAAATGCCTGTGCCAAACCTCACCTATCAGAATCTTATGCATATCAGGTATATGAAGGGTAAAAAGGCAATGCTTCATTTACATTGCTCAATTCATAATCTAAAAAAAACTAAAAATTTTGATGAGTTGTTAAGAGTACAATACTCAATTACAAATAACATACCATTAAATTTTTTATGTATTTAAATATTTAATATACAAATATTTATATTTATTTGTACAAATGAGCATATACGTGAAAAGGTTGAAGTAGCTCCAGTGAAAGATAAGATTAGAGAGAGTCACCTTAGATGGTTTGGTCACATAAAACGGCGGCCTCCCGATGACCCAGATAGGAAAGTAGAGGTATTAGATTTGACTTATGTTAAGAAAGGTAGAAGTAGACTTAAAAAAACTTTGTTAAAAAATATTAGAAATGATCTTTCTTTATTAGATTTAATCGAGAATTTGACTTTTAACATGACAAAATGGAGAAAAAGGATTCATGTAGGCTTGATGTTCTTGTTGTACAAATATTTAAAATTTGTGCTTCAAGATCTGTATTTGATTGATGAATCTTTCATGATATCAAGAACGATCAAGTATTTTGTAATGAGTTTTGTGAATCTCATTCTCACTTCTTTTTCAGATGTTCTATCTCTAAGTGGTTGATAAAGAATCCAATCAACTGTAGGAATTTGTTCCTACTTCAACCAAATCTGCAACAACTTCTGGATGCTGCCTCTTCTTCCGGCCATGAAGCTCTACACATTCTCTCATTACTTGTAACTGCTGGGCTGGTTTGTGATTTTTCATGAATGAAATGACAGAAATTTTCCTCACTGTTCAATTTGATGGATGAAATCCTCACTGTTGTGTGAAACTCCTTATCTCTTGGGTTTACACAGTAATTTCTCTCGGTTTCTATTGTTGTTGCTTACAATTCGGAATGCTTATGATTCTCCCTGATTAGTTGCATTCTTTTAAACGGTCTGGGTTATATCTGTTCTAAGCTCATAATATTTAGATTTTGTTAGGGATAGCTTTCTTATTGCTTTGCTTTTCAGATCACAACTACAAATTTATATTTGGCAATTACATTTTCGTTGCTTTCAAAAAAAATTTGTACTAAGAAGCTATTTTCTACGATGGATTTAAAAACTTACTTTCTCTATAACGGTTTTACAAAGCAGTAAGATAGGTTGTTTGAGATAACTTTGGACTACTTTTTTTTATTGCTTACAAATAAATTTTGTACTAAACAAATGTTATAGAAAGAAATAAGAAAACTATACCAAATGAAATCTTTGGTGGGACAACTTTTTTATTGATTTTTAAGGCATCTTTCTAGTATTGTTGCGAGCTAGAATATACGCGGCGATAGAGTTAGGAAATTTTTGTCTCAGCGTTGTACGGATATCCAGCACACAAATAGAAGAAAAATGCAACACCAGAATATTTACGTGGAAACCCTGAAAAAAGGGAAAACCACGGGGCCACGCCCAGCTAAAAGGGTTCCACTAGTGTTTGCTTTGGTTACAAGTGATTGGCTCATCTTTGAAATTGAGGACGAGCAGATTACAATAAACTCTCGGATTGGAATTCAGTTACAAATAGAGAGCAGAAATCCAGCGACGTTGAGTGGTCGGGCGGAACTCCGGTGTCAGGTAGTGGTCCGGCGGAACTCCTACATTGGGTGGTGGTTCGGCAAAACTCTGGCGTCAGGTGGTGGTCCGGCGGAACTCCACTATCAGGTGGTGATCTAACGGAACTTCGGCATTAGGTGGTGGTTCGGCGGAACTCTAGCATCAGGTGGTGATCCGTAGGAACTCCGGCATCATGTGGTGATCCGGCGGAACTCCGGCGTTGGTCGGCTGCCGAGTGGAAGTTCGGCGGTGGTCGAGGAGGAGACTGGGAGCAAAAGATCTCTCTTCCTTATCCCTTTTCTTGGCTCCTTCTCTTCTCTTCTTGCTTGGGTCCCCTCTCATGAGAAATGAGGGGTCTATTTAATATTTTTTTAGAGTGGCATGGCCAGTAAATAAGAGGAAGATCAATGGTAAATTGAGAGTGGTTCGAATGGACGGTCGATGTCGAATCTCTTGATCATGGACTCTTTATTGATCATTTGAAGGCCTTAATAATCTTAGAATTCGACGATCTTGGGCTCGTTGGATTTGTCTCGTCGAGTCGCTCGATTCGATTATAAGCATGTCACATTTGAAAACCATTTGGTAATCTAACTTATAATTTGGACCCTCTAAATGCGCTTCGGGTTTTTGATTTAGACACATTGGGGCTAGGATTGAGTTGAATTTGGTGGCGTTGGGTTCGTATTTTCGAGACGTGTAGTTTGATTGTAAGTTTGCTGAAATTGGAGTTCAGATGGCTTTCGATTTAATTTTTGAAGCTTCCAACTTAATTTTTGCCTTGAGATTCGTGCTCGATCAAGATAATTGTTTTATGATATATCAGTTGCCCTCCTATTTTCGGACGTCGAAGCTCCAAGAGTCCGAAATTATGTAGCACAGTACTTTAAATTGGTCGAATGGCAAAAAATGCCAGAAAATTCCCTTCCAAAAAATGTAAATTTGCTCAAACTTGATCATAGAGGCTCTGTTAAGCTTTGAAAGTATCAAAATTGAGTCCGGAACGCCAAAAAACATATCTGAAGGCTTCAAAAAATCTGATTTGGATTGTACGGGCTAAAAATCGCGGCCCAGACATGTTTAGGCTGGCTCAGCATAGGCGCGAACTGAAGGGGCGCGTGAAGCGCCCCTTAAGAAACAATTTATTTTTTTATTTTTTTAAATGGTGGGCCCCGCCTTTTTTTTTAGGAGAGGGGCGGCGGCTGCCTCCTCTTAATTTTTTTTCTTTTTTTTTACGAATTTTTTTAATTTTTTTTTTATATGAAATTTGACATTTTTATTGCCCCAAAAATTTTGAAACAAAGTTCTAGAAGGAATTTGAAAAGTTTTAAACAAAATGGGAGGGAAATTTTCCCCCATTTTTTAAAATAATTCCCTCCTATTTTCATCCTATAAATACCCCCCTTAGGGCAATAAAAATTTTACACATTTCTCTCTTCTCCTTCTCTCTTCTAACTTTCTTACAGTTGAGGCATTCCCCTGTTGTTGGTAGGTGGCATCCCCTACTCAAATTCAAGACTCCTCTTCTTGTGTAGAAGTTAGAATTTTTACAGCCTTTCTTTTTCTTTCTCCTCCATTTTTCTTCTTACTCTAGAGGCATTCCACTGCTTTTGGTAGGTGGCATCCCCTACTCAAATTTAGTGCCCCTCTTTAATATAAAAGTTCAAATGGGTGACCACTCCTTCACCAAAATCCCCCCAGCAAAAGGAGATCGCCTTGTTGTCTAATCAGAGGGTTTGAAGAAGTCTCAGAAGGTGGCCAAAGCTGATGACGCCGTGTCCACCATAATTGATGATTCTTTGATTATTTTTAGGAAGAAATTTTACTTCCTTAATAATCTTGTAATGAAAGTGCCTGAAAAATTTGCTCGTGCCTGTTCCCCTCCCTTAGGATTTTTTAAGGTGTACGAGTTCAATTTATGGGCGAGACTACAATTTCCACCTCCTCTGGAGTTGATTGACATTTTGACGACATGTGGAGTGAGTTTGTCTCAGCTTTCTTATTGAGCCATATCAATTGTAATGGGATTGAATATGTTTTTTAGAGATCATAGGGCGGTGCTATCTCCAGAGTGCCTTTCTCGGATGGGTCAGCTTATCAGTGATATGCAGGGTCGTATCTCTTTTAGATCCAAGTGGTTGGATATTCGCACTTGGGATCCATCAAGAAGCTGGGTTAGTGACTTCTTCTTTGTGCAAAATGACTGGAATATCTAGAAAAAATGGAGAAAACTCAAGGACCTACCCATTCTCCAACATGTTTGAGCAGAGGATTTATTGAAGGTGCTTAATCTTCCTGATGTCGACACCCTCCACTACGAGGTACGCTATTTGAGCATATATATATATATATATATATATATATATATATATATATATATATATATATATATATATATATATATATATATATATATATATATATATATATGAAGAATATTTATTCAAGGTGGAACTTTCTACTCATACACGGAGATCACATACATATATGATAAAGAAGTCAACCAAAGTCTCAGAGGCAGTTATCCAACCCTCAAAGGCTCCTCCTAAATGATCTGGGAATGCGGGTGATCCACAGGCATTTAAGAAGAAAAGAGTGGAGATTTTGATAGTCACTAGCAAATGTCATCATATCTCTCCATCCAAGTCACACATTCTAGAGGATATTTTAAAACATTAATGTATTGGCTGTCGACGAGTTGAGGAGTTGGTGAGTTCTCACTCTTTTCTGTTTTGTCTTTCTACATTCTCCTAAGGATTTGTCCCATATGAAGCTTTCCTTATTATTTCAGTTGGTGAAACGCATGAATCTTGAAATTGAAATGACTAAGGCCTTAAATGACTGGAATAATAAGTTTTTGAAGGTTAAGTATCTCTAGGGAGAGTATAAAAAGAAATATGATGGCAAGATCAAGGAGATGAAGGTGGTGGAGGAGCAGCTAGTGGAGTGTAAAGCAGAGTTAGTTACATGGCAACTTCAGCCTTCTTATAGAATCAGCAAATGCAACTTCAGCCTTCTTATAGAATCAGCAAATAGAGCGCCTTTACATTAAGATGGTGGATGCCCAGGTAGTGATAAATCAGTATATGAAGGATCAGAAGACTCATGAGGAGAATATTCCAACCATTGAAAATGAGAATAATAGGTTATAGAGTTTGTTGTCAGAGAAGGAAGCTATATCCAAGTCAGAGCAGTCACCTTCTAGAGTCATAGAAGAATTTAAGAAATCTGTTGCCTTTAAGATGATTGTCCAGGATTAAATTCAGGAAGCTCGTGATCACATATATGATGTGGAGGTGAAGACTTTGGAGTTAGAGTGTATGGAGGAAGGCTTCATCAGAGGTTTTTTGAAGGGCATCTGTCTAGTGCAATAGAAGATTGGAGCTAAGATCGAGGGGTTGAAACCTAGCTAGGCTTCTAGTGACTCTTCTTCAGATTCTGATAGTGATGAGGTGGAGAGTGAGTTACAGAAGGCCTTTTCCCTTGAGAATGAGGATGATCTTAAGATTCTGTAGTATTATTCTATTATGGGTTGTACTACTTTATATATTATAGTGATGATTGCATGTATTTGATGTTGATGTTTTTATATGATGTATATGATATATTTAGTGAAATATTAAAAAGTTATTGGTGTTTATTTCTTTTCTTTCTCATATGTATATAAAATTTTATTTCAGTTTGAGAAATATTTTAGTGGGCTCTTTTGACTTGAGCGAATATGCGAGACATCTTCCTTGGATGTTTTTACCTGTCCAAAGTTGTTAATCAAAGCATTTTCTTGATGATATTTAACAAATATGGAAGAGGTTAGATCAAATCCTCCTGAAATTAATCATCCGATAACTTAAAGTTCATGACATCCTCCTAGGATATTTAACTTATCCGAGGTTGTTAGTCAAAGTGTTTGCTTGATGACATTAACCTATATGGAAGAGGTCAGATCAAATCTCCTTGGGATTGATCATCCAGTGATTGAGATACTATGTAAATTATGTATTTCTCAAATCATGATAAATAACTTAGATTTTCTGTTAGTTCTTTATCCATTTACAGGAGGAGATAATTCCAGAACATCAGAACAAAATGAACATCACATTAGTGTTCCATATAAGATAGTATAATAATTTCCTATTATAACTTAGGGATACAAGAGCTATAAGGGTTATACCCAACTCAACACAAAAAGGGTAAATATGAGGTTATCATACCAATACATAAGGGATGAATACGAGAATATTATAATAACTTATGAAGAAAATACATAACACAAGACAAATAGTACTATCAACATCTACTGACAATACTTGTGAAAGTTCCAACATTTCAAGTTCTAGGGAGCATCTTCTCATTAGCATCATTCAGTTTGAAGGTGCCAAGCTTGATCATAGCTGCTACTAAATATGGACCCTCCCATAGGGGAGAGAGCTTGTTACGCTGGGGGCCCTTTCCAGCTGCCTCGATACTACACAGAATTAGATTCTAATTAAGATCCATCGAGGTTTCACCCTTTGATTGTAGTGATGGGCAACTCTATGGTAGTAGGTAATGGTCCTGAGTGATCCTACATCTCTTGCTTCTAAGAGAAGATCTAAGTTATTTCTGAGCTTCTCCTCATTATTATGAAGTCAAAAGTCTGAACTCTATTACTTGGGACTTCAATATCATATGGTATGACTACTTCTATACCAAAGCAGAGATTGTATGGGGTTTCTCTTGTAGGAGTTCTAGCGGTGGTTCGATAAGCCTAGAGGATGTTTGGGAGTTCTTCAGCCCATTACCCCCCAGCCTTCCCTAGGCGTGTCTTCAGCCCTTTCAAAATTATCCGGTTCATAACCTCTGTTTGCCCATTTGCCTGAGGATGGGCGGCAATATGTGAACTAGCTGAATATGGAAATTCTTATAAAAAGATGTAAAGATCTTTTCAGTAAACTGTATCCCATTATCGGTGATTACTCTTGCAGGAATGCCAAAATGATGATTATATTCTTCCACAGGAACTATTTGGCATTGACTTTAGTAATCTTAGCCAGAGGTTCTGCCTCCACCCATTTGGTGAAGTAATCTACAGCTAATATGATAAATTTTATTATCTAGTGGCTATAGGGAAGAGTCCCATTATATCAATTCCCAACTGGGTAAAAGGCCAGGGGCTCTGAAGTAATGCAAGATCCAGAGCGGGTGTATGGGTGAGATTGAAATGCAATCGACAAATTTCATACTTTTAGGTGAACTCAAGTACGTCTTATTTCATTATAGGCCAATAAAGTCTCTACCTCATGATCTTGTAAGCTAATGCTTTTCCTCCCAAATGTTCTCCATATACTCCTGAATGAACTTTTCGAAGTGCATAATCGGCTTCTGAAGGTGGGAGACATTTGAGGTATAGTTCAGTAAAGGCTCATTTATATAACTCACCACCAATAATGATGAAATTTGCTGCTTGCCTTCAGAGTCGTATTGCAGCCATGGGGTCTTCATGTAGTACTCCATCCTGTCAAAAGGATAGGATAGGATCGATCTAAGAAGCCTCTCTTATTTCATTGATGGATTATATAAACCACGGACCTTGAATACTTGGAAAGTGAATCTCTTTGATATACTTCTTCTTATAAACATCTCCCATCGTTGAAGTAGGAAGTTTAGAAAGAGCATCTGCCCGTGCATTTTTCTCTTGGAGAATATGGATGATCTGATGCTCTTTTATATGGGTTAAGAGTGACTTTACGATGTTGCAGTACTGAGCCAATTACTAGTTATGGATGTCAAACTCCCCCTCCACCTGAGAAATGACCAATTGTGAATCAGTGTGGACCACCAAGTTCTGCACCTCATAGTCGATTGCCAGCCTCAGTCCAGTAATAAGGGCCTCATACTTTGCTGCATTATTTGTTGCAAGGAATTTAAGTCGAAGCCCGTACTCTAGGGTAATTTGCTATAGAGAGATCAACATAATTCTTACCCCGGTGCCAAAACTTTCAGAAGCTCCATCAATATACATCGTCCAGCACGGGGGAGAAGGAGAATCACTTAGTGGCTCGTCAGATACGGGGATGGTGAATTCAACTACAAAATCTGCAAATGCTTAAAATTTTATATTGGGTCTAAGAAGGTAGTGGATATCAAACTCTCCGAGTTCTATAAACCACTTAATGAGCCTGCCAGATGCTTCTGGCTTTTGAAGGATATGTGAAACCCGAAAATGTCAATTACATGCGTCGCACGCATTCTGATGTGCCATAACGAATTTAAGCGAATTTTTAAAGTTGTCAGAACGAGATGAAATAAATTTTATTAAATTCTACGCAAAATTTTGATCGAAATGGTATAAAGAAAATATACCTAATTTTGCACGATTTTAAAACTAAAATTCGTTGAAGTTCATTTAAGTAAACTTTTATCCTTTTTCCCAAATTACCCCTCATGAGTGTTAAGGGCATTAATGCATGCAAGGGCATATTAGACCTTTTTCTTCTCATAACCACCCAAAGGAGATAAAGGACTGAATCCCTTCGGTCCCTCTTTGTTTCTTGTGACCGAACACACGGACGGAAGGAGGGGGCGGCGGGAGCAAGGGGAAATCCGGAGGCTGGCGGTGGTTTCCGGTGATTTCTTTGGGAAAATCATAGAGGAAGACTAAGGGAGAGCTAAGGTATGTTTTAATTTAAAAAAATTCCTCTCATTCTCTAGATTTTTGGAAGAGAAGATTTTTAGGGTTTTTCAAATATTGAGGTTTTGTTTAGAAAACAATAGGGAAGGTTTAGGAAGGGATTTCAACCATGAAATTGAAGTTTTCTCCAAATTATAGTGACTTTCTAAAAAATAGGGTTTTGCAAATTTTTGACTTCTATGGAAATTTCTTAATGAATATTATTTCTAGTGATCTTAAGGAAGTTTTTAAGGGTAGAAATTCAAGTTTTCATAAAATATTATTTTTAAGTAAAATCAAAAATAGAAATCATTTTAAATTAAATTAAGTTTTGGTGAATGTTTAATTTTGATGGGTTATGGATTTATATAATTTAAAATTAACATGTTATTTTTTAGTTATTGAAATAAGAAAGAGAGAGAAAGAAAGAGAGAGCCTATGGTAATTTTATAAGAGAAGAAGAATTAGGTTTGAGATTTATTAGCTATAGCTTATGAACAAGAAATGATTTTCCTATAGGTGTTAATCTTGTGACCTCGAAGGAAGGAGTACGAGCGAAGAAATCAAATCCCTCGAATCAGGTGAGTAAACATGTTTCTAAGTTACGGTAATTGTATTGTTTTCAAATTTTCATTTAATTATTATTGCAAGTTATTTATGTTACTATATTTTAATTGTTTCAATATTTCATCATTCGCATATGATGTGATTCACTATATTACTACATAAAATATGTGATAGAGCATAGTATTATGATATATGAATATGATATGATTGATATATTGAATGACTGCATGTGCATGTTGAAATGATGGAGCTCACCCCCTTATGGTACTGGCTGGGGATGTCGTACTCGTGCATGTTAAAGGAAAAGGAAATGATAAAGGAAATAAAAATGGAAAAAGGGGTACCTTAATTGGTACCGATTTAGGCGGTGGCTCCTGTGACGGTTGTACTATATATAAAAATGAGAAAGATATGAATACATATGTGATGAATGTAAATTGAATATGATATGATATTTATTTATGATTTATGCATATGTTTAAATAATATATTTATAGGAAATAAAATTTAGGATGTATAATGAATAGTGACATCTAGCATATTACTTCTACTGCCTTGAATTACTGTAGTTTAGAGGCATATGTTACTCGATGAGCTTTGGCTTATTGTTGTTGCTCTAACTTTTATTTCAGGTAAAATTTAAGGTAATCTAATGAGTAGAAGGGGTGAAAACGTATACCATAGGAGAGGCGTGCTGGAAGAAAGGTAACTACATGAGTCTTAATGATTTTATGTTTATGTGTTTTTGAATTTGATGTTTTAGTGGCTCTTTCAAATGTTATGGTGATAGATGTAGATATTGGATATTTTAGTCTACCGTCCGACTTCCATTCCCGCCTTGTTTATTCGAGCCCCTAGGCTGGGTCATGATAGGATACTTCTCAACGACATATTTTTGTATACTCTAATTATATGGGCTTGAAAGTAAGGGTGTAGTTTCCGATCAGAGTAAACTAATGCCAAAACTATTTTATCTGTTAGGGGATAACGTCCCTCTGTTTCAGATAAGATCTTACTGATATAATAGATAAGATGTTGTACAGTATTCTCTTCTCGGACCAAGACCGAACTAATTGCCTGGGCAGAAACAGCCAAGTATAAATATAACTTTTCTCTAGGTATTGGTTTGGAAAGTAGTGGCAGAGATATCAAATAAATTAAGTTTTGGTGAATGTTTAATTTGGATGGGTTATGGATTTAGACAATTTAAAATTAACATGTTATTTTTTAGTTATTGAAATTAGAAAGAGAGAGAAAGAAAGAGAGAGCCTATGGTAATTTTATAAGAGAAGAAGAATTAGGTTTGAGATTTATTAGCTATAGCTTATGAACGAGAAATGATTTTCCTATAGGTGTTAATCTTGTGACCTCGAAGGAAGGAGTACGAGCGAAGAAATCAAATCCCTCAAATCAGGTGAGTAAACATGTTTCTAAGTTACGGTAATTGTATTGTTTTCAAATTTTCATTTAATTATTATTGCAAGTTATTTATGTTACTATATTTCAATTGTTTCAATGTTTTATCATTCGCCTATGATGTGATTCACTATATTACTACATAAAATATGTGATAGAGCATAGTATTATGATATATGAATATGATATGATTGATATATTGAATGACTGCATGTGCATGTTGAAATGATGGAGCTCACCCCCTTATGGTACTGGCTGGGGATGTCGTACTCATGCATGTTAAAGGAAAAGGAAATGATAAAGGAAATAAAAATGGAAAAAGGGGTACCTTAATTGGTACCGATTTAGGCGGTGGCTCCTGTAATGGTTGTATTATATATAAAAATGAGAAAGATATGAATACATATATGATGAATGTAAACTGAATATGATATGATATATCTTTATGATTTATGCATATGTTTAAATGATATATTTATAGGAAATAAAATTTAAGATGTATAATGAATAGTGACATCTAGCATATTACTTCTACTGCCTTGAATTACTGTAGTTTAGAGGCATATGTTACTCGATGAGCTTTGGCTTATTGTTGTTGCTCTAACTTTTATTTTAGGTAAAATTTAAGGTAATCTAATGAGTAGAAGGGGTGGAAACGTATACCATAGGAGAGGCGTGCCGGAAGAAAGGTAACTACATGAGTCTTAATGATTTTATGTTTATGTGTTTTTTAATTTGATGCTTTAGTGGCTCTTTCAAATGTTATGGTGATAGATGTAGATATTGGATATTTTAGTCTACCATCCGACTTCCATTCCTGCCTCGTTTATTCGAGCCCCTAGGCTGGGTCGTGATAGGATACTTCTCAACGACATATTTTTGTAGACTCTAATTATATGGGCTTGAAAGTAAGGGTGTAGTTTCCTAGCAGAGTAAACTAATGCCAAAACTATTTTATCTGTTAGGGGATAACGTCCCTCTGTTTCAGATAAGATCTTACTGATATAATAGATAAGACGTTGTACAGTATTCTCTTCTCGAACCAAGACCGAACTAATTGCCTGGGCAGAAACAGTCAAGTACAAATATAACTTTTCTCTAGGTATTGGTTTGGAAAGTAGTGGCAGAGATATCAAATAATTTCATAACTATTTGAAAGCTTCTTGACATTCATCAGTCTACTAGAAGCATGATCTACGAGCACCTATGAGTATCTTGAAGAATGGTAGATATTTATCTACTGAGCGGGCTAGAAAATGAGATAGTGTTGTAATCCTTTCATTCAATCTTTGGACTTCTTTATTATTCCTCAGGGGTACCATGTCTTTTAGTGCCTTGATTTTTTTAGGATTGGCCTCAATCCCTCAGTGGGTTATCATAAATCCTAAGAGCTTTCTAGAGGCGACTCCAAAAGCATACTTGGTAGGGTTGAGCGCATGTTGTAGCATCGTAGAAGATGGAAGCACTATTCTAAGGTAGATATATGTTGAGATTTCTCAAAACTTTTCACTAGCATATCATCAACACATAATTCTATAGAGCACCCAATAAGGTCTTTGAAAATCTTATTCATAAGGCGTTGATATGTGGCTCCAGCATTTTGAGCCCAAAGGACATCACCAGATAGCAGTATAACCCCTTATCCATTTGAAAGGTTGTTGCCTCCTCATCAGTAGGATCTATCTTTATTTGATTGTACCCCGAGTAAGCATCCATGAAGCTCAGCAACTAATGTCTGGAGGTGGTATCAACCAACTGATCAATACGAGGAAGTGAAAAATTATCCTTCGGGTAAGCTTTATTTAGATATGTATAATCTACACACATTCTCCAAGCCCCACTTGACTTTCGCACCATGAAGACATTCGCCAATCAAGTGGGGTAGTGCACTTCTTATATAAATCTAGCTTCCAAAAGCTTATTAACTTCTTACTCGATTGCTTGCTAACGATCTGACACAAAATTTTATTTCTTCTGGATTACTGGCTTACACGTTGGGTTGACTTTGAGGGAATGCATGATCACTTCAGGGTTGATGCCAGGCATATTTATCGGACTCTATGCAAAAACATCCTGATTCTTACATAAAAAATCTACATATTTTTTCTTCTCTTCATCTGAGAGAAGATACCCAATTTGCATAGTCCTTGAAGGGTATTTTTTTGATATGGATACAATAGTAAGGTCTTCTACAAGAGAAGCCCTTTGTGGGATATCTTCGCTTCAGAGATCAAAATCTTCGATGCTCAAGATAACTGTTAGACGTGGTTGAACCTGCCTAAGATAGCAGATTTGTGCTATTTGTTGATCTCCACGTACCACACTTATTTCTGTCGGGGTAAGAAACTTCAATTTCAGGTGGGGGATGGAGGTGATAATCCTAAAGATTGATTGAGGTGGCCTTCCAAAAATAGCATTATAAGCTGATTCTGACTTTACTACAATGAACTGAATGGAGTGTGTAGTCTGTCAGGAAAATTCTTCAAGCACAATCGGGAGTCTGATTGTCCCTTCTACTTGTACAGGCCGATTGTCAAACCCATGCAGTGGGCCTGCAGTAAGCTGAAGCTTTTCTCTGGTGAGGCCTATATTGAGAAAAGTTGAGTAAAATAGGACATCTATGGAACTTTTATTATCCACCAAAATTCTTTTGACATTATAATACGGGTCACCTATCCCCGCATTAATCACAAGCAGATCTTGATGAGGGATTTTTTACTCCCTCCAAATCTGAATCATTGAAAGTAATAGAATGATCAATACAAGCTTTCTTTGGTGTCGAATTTTGATCTACAGCTAAAATAACCTGATCAGATAATGTGGGGCCTCCTGTGATGGTCTCAATCTTACAAATTATTGGACGATTATTCAATAATTTTCTCTCATGTTGCTGATTTTGCCCCCTAGTGGGATGAGCTTCCTCTCAAGCAGGTGGATCTCGAATAAATCATCGAAGATAACCTTGGCGGATAAGCCTTTCAATTTCATCCTTGAGCTGCTTACAGGCTTTGGTAGTATGGCTACGACTATGTTGAAAATGGTAGATTGATCTTAATTTCATGTATTTAGCTTCAAGGGATTAGGCCACTTTATGTTCTCCTGATCTCGAATAGCCATCAACACATTTGCTCGAGATACATTTAGTGGTGTATACTCCTTCTCCTATCGAGGTTCCCATCGTGGTATTGGAGGCATAGGAGGCAGATTATTTTTTCCTTATTTCTTTCATTATGAGAACAAATTGTCCATCACAGGTGCACTTTTACGCTTTCTATTTGTTTGCTAAAATTGCTTCTTATGAGCATTTATGGCTTCATCAACAAAGATTTGTGCCTCCACGCGATGGATCAAGTCAGCGTATAAATAAACTATGTCTCACATAAGTGCTGAATAAAAGGGGCCAGGACGGAGGCCTCCCATAAAGACTCCTCTCAATAATTCAGGATCTACTCCTAAAATTTGCCGAGCCTCAGTGGAAAATCATTAAAAATACTCCTTCAGTAATTCTTCTTCATTTTGGTGGATTCCGAAAAGGTGAAAAGAATCCTTAATAATTTTTCGATTGGCAACAAATTATTCGAGGATACTTTGGGCAATTTGACAAATGTAGGGATCATTCCGGCTGGAAGTGAGTAGAATCACATTCGACCTCATCCTTTAAGGGTAGCAGGAAAAACCTGGCATAGAAGCGCATCTGAGGCTCGCTGGATATACATAATGGTTCTATAGTGATCGATATGCTCATATGGGTCAGATGTCCCGCCGTAGGACTCGATGCTTGGAAGTTTGAATCCTACCAGAATGGGGTGTTGAAGAATGGCTTCAGTCAGGGGTGGTGACTCTTGGAAGTTCCACTGACGAAGAGATTATCTTACACCTCTATGGGGAACTCTTCTCGAACCAATATTCACAGTTCATGTCGTAGAGCATTGTGAGGGAGCTCAGTAATGTCTGGTCGAACTAAATCTTTAGAGATATCCGGAGGAAGGCGAGGTTACCGACCTATATGCAAAGGATGGGTAGAACTTGTAGTGTCAACAAGCTTGTTGTCTTTATGTGATTGTGGGTGCCTCCTTGGCGGAGGAAGAGGAATCTCTGCGTGAAGATGTTTGAGTTGAACACCCTCAGCTAGTGGTGGATCTCGAGGGAGAAGAACGTCCTCCTGTGGTGCTAGCGCTGGTTGCCGAGTCTCTCGTAGGAGTTGAAGGATCTCATTTTGAGATTCTTCCTTCTTTCGAATACGTTCTTTTAGGGAATGTCCTAAAGTTCCTTTCTCCAGCAGTGTGTTGCCCCCCCCCCCCCCCCCCCCCAGGATAAAAAGAGGTAGATACTTGGCATCCATGATTCATAAATTGATTCCGAGATTGGTGGGTGTTAGAGCGGGAGGCTTCCAAGATGTGATTGCTACGCCTGTTGTCCATTAAAGAAACACTTAGAATTATGGGATTGGGTTCCCACAAAATGGTGCCAAACTATTGTGGGACATAATATACGCAGCGATAGAGTCAAGAAATTTTTGTCTCAGCGTTGTACGGATATCCAGCACACAAATAGAAGAAAAATACAACACCAGAATTTTTACGCGGAAATCCTGGAAAAGGGAAAAACCATGGGGCCACGCCCAGCTGAAAGGTTTCCACTAGTGTTTGCTTCAGTTATTAGTGGTTGACTCATCCTTGAAATTGAGGACGATCAAATTTTAATAATCAACTCTCAGATTGGAATTCAGTTACAAACATAGAGCAAAAATCCAGCAACGTTGAGTGGTCGGGCGGAACTCCGGCGTCAGGTGGTGGTCTGGCAAAACTTCGGTGTCAGGTGGTGGTTTTGTGGAACTCCGACGTTGGTTGGTGGCTCGACGGAACTCTGGCGTCAGGTGGTAGTCCGACGAAACTTCGACGTCAGGTGGTGATCTGGCGAAACTTCGGTGTCAGGTGGTGGTTCTGCGGAACTCTGGCATCAGGTGGTGATCCGGCCGAACTCCAGCATCAAGTGGTGATCCGGCGGAACTCCGGCGTCGGTCGGCTGCCGAGTGGAAGTCTGGCGGTGGTTGAGGAGGAGTCTGGGGGCATGAGAGCTCTCTTCCTTCTTCTGTTTCTTGGCTCTTTCTCTTCTCTTTTTGCTTGGGTCCCCTCTCATGAGAAATGAGGGGTCTATTTATAGTTTTTTGAGAGTGGCATGGCCAATAAATAAGAGGAAGATCAAGGGTAAATTGGGAGTGGTTTGAATGGACGGTCGATGTTGAATCCCATGATCATGAACTGTTTATTGATCATTTGAAGGCCTTAATGATCTCAGAATTCGACAATCTTTGGCTCGTTGGATTTTTCTCATCGAGCCACTCGATTCGACTATAAGCATGTCACGTTTGGAAACCGTTTGGTAATCTAACTTATAATTTGAACCCTCCAAATGCGCTTCGGGTCTTTGATTTGGACTTCTTTGGGCTCGGATTGAGTTGAATTTGGTGTCCTTGGTTTGTATTTTTGAGACGTTCAGTTCGACTGTAAGTTTGCTGAAATCGGAGTTCAGATGGCTTCCGATCTAATTTTTGAAGCTTCCAACTTGATTTTTGTCTCGAGATTCTTACCCAATCAAGATAATTTTTTGATGATATATCAAGTATAAACATTTTTAACTCAAAAAATTGTTGTACCAAAAAATTGCTTTAAAAAGAAGTAAGAAAGGGTTTCATTTAGGACAGTTTTCATATTGTTTTATAAAACAATTTTTAATGAAAAATTTTTTTGAAAAGAAAATTTTGTACTAAAAAACTGCTTAAAAAAGCGGTAAAAATGATGTTCCAAATGAAACTTAGTCTTTTCAAGATTGCTATCATCTCGAGTAATATTGGAATTCAAGCTGGATTTGCTGCCAGAGAACATAAGAACTTCAATATCCCTAAAATATTATGGTTTGAGCTTATCCTCAATAATTTTGGTGTGGTTTTTTTTTTTTTATTTTTTTATCTAAATTTAGACATACCATTTCTTGCTAAGAGCCTCATTTATTTGATAGAAATTTCTCATTTGAATCCTACATATAATTAATTTCTTTTCTCAATAAAATTGAGCTAAGCTCTAAAAAAAGGTATGGTGAATATTTTGACCTGCAGTCAGCGACAGCGAGACAAACGTGATATATCACGCTCCTAAATATCCTCTTCTGCATGACGTCATGAGAAGAGACGTCTGCAGATGACGTATTGAAGAGCTCTACAATTTGTAAATTGGCTTATGAGAATAGATTAGGTGTGGGCATCCCCTCTTTTTCCTATTTACGAATAGTCAATAATAGGAAACAAACTTAGTCAAAGATAGGACCATTAAATTTTAAAATAGATAGATTTTATAGTTTGAAAGAAATCAATAAATTATCAAAAAATTTATAATGATATTCTCAGCCAATTTTTTTTTCTAAAAATAAATTGAAGATTATTATTTACACTAATTTTCTTATTTTTCTCTCAGATATTTTAAATTAAACCAATCTAAATTAGAAAAAAAAAATTAATTAAGGGGTTGTTTGGTTTGGTGAAAAAAGAATGTAAAGTAAAATGAAATATACGGTAAAAATAATATAATGTATTTGAAATATTTTGAGTTATTTGAATGATTATTATTGCGTGCCAGAATATTCATCACAGGTTGAGAGATGGAGAGTTTAACGTCCTAGTTTTTATACAAAGATTCAACACACACACAGAAGGTAGAGAGATAGAGGTGCAAGAATCATAAGAAACATCATATTTTTTACGAGAAAAACTCCAGAAAGGGGAAAAATCACCAGCCCTTGCCCAATTGAAATGATTCAAGTACTAATGCATGTCATTGATTACAAATGATGCCTTTCCTCGAGGGAAGACGTTAACATAATGTAGCGAATATATATCATATAGAGCACATTATATGGTAGGAATTGAAAGAATCACATGGCATGAGAGTGGCTCTTAATAGCTTGTTGTTTTCTTGATTGGAAGGACTGCATTTGGGTGACGAAGGTCTTAGGTACTATAGTCAGACGATAGTGGTCAGAGAGACTGTAGTTGGGCAATGACAATCGATGGGATCATAATCGAGTGACTATAGTCGGAGGGATTGTAGTCAGGAGACAATGGACGGAGGGACTGTAGTTCGGTGATGGAAGTCGGAGGGATCGTAGTCTGGCAACGGAGGTTGATTGTCCTATCACAACCCAACATGATAAGACCTATAGATTGGACATGCCCTATCATACTGGCTTGCAACAGACAAATTCTAAGATCTAATTTTGGAAAATTTTTGTATTTCTTCTTCCAATTTAAATTTTAAAACAAACAACAAAATATAGAGCTATTAACAACATTCAGTATATAAGAAATAACTCATCCAAAAAATTCTTTTCATTTCATCATCATCAAAATATATGTACAAAATCTACATTACAGTATATGACTATATAATAGAAAGCAGAGCAAAATATAACAAAAGCTAGTCATGACTGTATAAAAATCAATGGAAGAAATATCTCTACAGACTTAGATCATATACTAAAATTGCCATACAACATACTATTTCCATTATCCGATCCTAAAAAAAGAAGGCAAAATAATGGTGAGCTAATACAGCTCAGCAGGCCACTCTTACTAATCTAAATGTTTAATTATTTATTTTATAAAGCATTCACCAAAATATCTAAATGAAATGAAATAAATTACCATGCCAAGCAGAATAATAATTACAATTATCATTGATTCAAATGATAATACTAGGAATTTAAATAAATAAGAATTTCATATAAATTTTATAACTTAGAATAGAAGGTAATATAATTTCCCCCTCTATAAAACATAATTCAAAGATTCTGGCCCCTTATAACTCTCAATAAACAAAATTTTCCCCTCTATCAAACAAAATCAAAACATTCTGGCCCCTCAGGACTCCCAACAAATAAATTTTTTGAGAGTTCTGGATCTCCTACATCAGATAGAATTTGAAAGATTCTGACCCCTTATATCTCCTAATACACATATTTCATATTAAGCTTATATAATTAATTACAATATAGAAATTAAAGTATAAATGAGCTCATAACAAAATTTCACAATTTTTTGCACTACTATATAATGGTAGGCAACATAATACACTATTGTATAAAATTCATTGTTCCAGAACATAATCAAATTATTAAAGATTATGAAGAATACTATTTCAAGCCTTTAATTGCACTACAACATTATTTTATAGGTTCTAAATTATTTTTTCAGATAATTAAAAAGGAGTATATTTCAAAATACCCTGTGTAAAATTTCTTTAAAAATCTCTAAATATTCAGAACTGATGTCTGTATAACAAACAAAAAAATATAATGAAAGTTTTATCAGTATAAAATTATACTCATTTTCTTATAACAAAAATATAAATTTAATAAAAAAATTTAAAAACTTTCTATATTTTTTAAAATTCAGATAACAATAGAGTAATCTATCTCAATTCAGATAACATTCAGAATTGGGTCAAAGCATAAAATGAACTGAAGCAGCTCAAATCAAATTTTCTTTCTCTAAAAACCCTCTCTATGTCTCTCTCACTAGAGTCAGGTGCCAAAAAAGAAATGAATCGAATAAACAGTTGTTTGAGATATTTTAAAATAATCAAATTTGCTCTGGCGCCATGTGACATTAGCCACAAGGTTCTCTTAAGAAAACCTACATCGTCGCCACACCCGTCATGCCTGGGAGCATCAAATTAAATGCATATTTTCTTGAGACTCTCACGCCAAGGCATTATCAAACCTAACGTCGTGATTGGCCAAGGGAAAAAAATTAAAATTTTACAAACATGCAAATGGATTCCTATGACCTACTCTAGAATACATGTATACTTTTTGATACATAACAAACACTTCCAAGAACATGCATAAGGGTTCAAAATATTGCAATCGGGGAGACTGGTCTTATATTTTGATGATAATAAAGATCATTAGATTTTTAGTTTGATATTCATGTACTATATATTGAATATCTATTTTTGTTTGTATCACCAATCTTTCAGGAATAATTACACCAAGCAAGAGTAAAGAATAAAAGCTCACGACATCGTCCGTTCATATATAAGTAGTCAACATTTGAAAGAGGTTATATTTTTCATTTTTTTAAGTCTATTTATATATTAGGTGTATGTTGGCTTAGCAACCGTGCACATAAATATTAGGGGAGTAAAATTAAATATTTAAAATTTTCTGTTAACCATAATATATGATATAGATTATAACATATGATCTATTTAAATAAAAATTAATTAAAATATTTAATTAAATGAGATTAATTAAATATCAAGTATAACTAATCGTATTATACGACCACCACATTATTTTGTAAGATAAGCTATATCATGAAACCCCACCATTGAATCTTAGTTACTTAAATTAAGCAAATTTAAATTTTAAAATTTAAACTAATTATACTATACGAGCTTTAATTAAGTTGCCTAATTTATTCCCAAGGATTAATGAATTGAATCAGATATAATCTTCGTTTAGGATCATACTATATGATCATTTATCGTACGGGATGATCAGCATAGACCTCTCATTGATGAACTTGGATCATCTTGGATGATTTGTTATTCAATTCAACTAATCGTATTGTATGAACTTATTATCGTGCTGTATGATCTAAGATTGTTAGATTAAAATTTAGAGTTTTTTTAGAGCCCTCTTTATATGCTCTTTCATTTCTTGAGGAGAGAGTCTTTTAGCAATCAAGTGAAATTTTTTATTCTATGAGAGAGCTTGGAGAGTCCACGTCACAAGAGAGAAAAGACGTGAGGTTGAGAGAGGGAGAAGAGCCTCGAGGGAGTTAAGGGAGTGTGAGGGGTTTCATATAGTTGCTCAAGGTGGCCTACTTCTTGGGTCCTCCGATTGTGTGTGTGGAGCTCTTTAGGAAGAGCTCTAGGAAAGGAGTCTTTGGGGCTAGAGATATAATTGCTTATATTTTGACACAATTAAATTATTATTTTTGGCCATTATAAGTTCAAATCACAAACCGTCTTCTTCATAGCATAGATATTATAGTGATTTAATTACAATAATTTTTTATAATTTTTTAGCACTGATGCAAATCCTTAAGAAGTTAACATCTATTGGTACAAGAAAGAATTTTGAGACCGTCAGGTGTCTATTTGTGAACTAATTTCATTAAATTTTTTTAAATAAAATGGGCTATTTTCTGGGGCATCATAAGAGACCTGCTAGTCGAGGAGGCTAAGCATTCGACATCTCCACCAGGCTTGGATGTAAAAGCAGGGATCGACATCTCTACTTGGCTTGGAGGTGAAAAGAGGGATTAATGTCTCTGTTAGGCTTAAAGGCATAGGGAGGGACGATAGCTCCATCGAGCTGTGGAGGTAAGAGGATGAGATTCTTCGGGTGTGTAGAGTCGGTAAGGGGGATTCTTCACTTGTGGTAAGGGAAAAGGGCTTCTTAATCTAGCTGTGTACTGAAGGAGAGTCACTGTTTAGTCCAATTCCTAAAGAGGAAGACCTTTAAGGAGTTGATGTCGGTCAAGTTGACTGAACCACTATAAATCTTAATTTATAATTTCTTACTTATTACACTTTACTTTTCCTTATTTTTTATTTTCTACAAAATTTAACAACATTAAAAAATTCATACTTGCTTTTAGTTGTATTTTGCATTGTTCAATTTCGTTTATTTAAACGCTTTGGCATATTTAAAGATTTATTTTAAACAAAGGATTTTTAAGTAAAAAGTTTTCAAAACTACTAATTTACCCTCCTCTTGGTATGCCTCATGGCACTATTAATTAGTATCAAAGCTAATTGTGAAATATCATAAAATACAAAGATTAAGCCATTATCTTTTCAAATTGAATCAGAATATGTTGAACTGAATACTGAATCTAAAGGTATTATACATTCAAAGATAATAATCGGGCGATGGCATGATAGTAATGGTTGTCCAGTGAATGTTTACTGGTGGTGGATGGGTTAAGGTCTATTGTGATGGTAAGGCGGATGTTCAATGAAGATCTATTAGTGAAAGTCTAATGGTGGTGACGGTTTGCCAGCAGTGATGCTCAAGTGGAGAAATGAGACGTAAGTTTCAAATCTCTCTTATATTTCTAACCTAAGGTCCAAAACCCAGTCATGAAAAGAGTAGGGGGTCTATTTATGGATTTTTTAGAGTAGCATGCCTTGTAAATATGGAGAAGATCTCAAGAAAATAAGGAGTACTCCATCGAACGGCCCTACATTACTCCCTTAGATTATAGAACATTTATTCAACATTTAAGTGCCTTAATAATGCTAGAATTAAGCGATCTTGGGCTCATTGGGTTCTTTTCATCAAGCTGCTTGATTTGACTATAAGCAAGCTATATTTTGATATTATTTAGTTATCCAATTAAAATCCTGAAGCTTCTAAATATACTTCAAACCCTTGATTTAGGCCCATTTGGGCTTTGATTAGATCGATTTTGGTGGTGTCATTAAGGTTACATTTTTTATTTGCCTTGAAGTAAAGTGAATGTAATGTAAAGCCCAATGATTATAGGATTGATGGTTTGGAGTCAGTGAAAAGCGATGAAAATGGTAGGTGGCAATGATCGGTGGTCGCAATGGCAGTAAAGACAACCAATAGTAAGGTGGGTAACAATTGGCAATGAGTGACGACTGTTGAATCCATGTTTATCCAGCGAATGTGCCCAACTTTACTAACTGATTTGCCTGGTGAGCTTGAGGACTTGAGGACCTATTGGTGAGAATGGAGAGTAGAGAATAGAGAATAGAGAATATAGGAGAATAGACTAAAGAAATTTTTTTATATCTCAGTAAGGAACACATGAATGTTGTCTTAAAGGTATTATAGAATCCTTTGAAAAAGTCCTCTTTGAAAGTCGCCTCTGAAAAAAGTTTTCTCTAAAAATCCCCCAAACTCTTCCTCATCACCCTTTATTTATAGGGTTTTGAGAGTTACAAGAATAACTACACATAGAAGAACTTAAACATTGCTATATAAAAAATACATGTACAATGCTACACATTAATCTAGGACACATGCCACCTCCTGATGGGCTGTAGAAGGGCAAAGTCAACGATCTTGTGAGTTTCCTATTGTTGGGCGAGCTTAGGAGGGGGAACTAGTACGTGTAGATTTAGTCATGAGAAGAGGTGGACCCATAATTGGTGATTCATCTTGTGTGGCCCATGAGTGACATAAGAGGCTTGATGTTGCTCAACTAAGGAGAGTGAGCTGAAGTGCTAGCAAGGATGATGAGTTCATAAGCTTGGTAGGGGTTGTAACCAAATGAGTAATGGATCACTATGGTAGGCACTTCCCATAAATAAGTTTGGTAAGCTCAGAGGGTAAGAGCTTGACTGAGATGATTCATGGTATGCTTGCTTAGCAAGGATCCTCCTGATTGCCAAACATAGGGCGAGCTCATGGATGGATGCGGGCGAGTGAATTCCTTTTCATAAGCGAGTTTCTCAGGTATCTGATGGTGGGTATCTTAAGAAATTTGCTTTTACGTCGTCGAAAGAGCGAAGTTGAACATCAATGAAGAACGGTGAACGTTGGTGAGGAAAGGATGGGCCGCGAGAAAGGAACATCAGTGAGCAAGGGTCGTCACTAAGAGTGCGGGCACGGGGGAACAAACAGAGCTCGAGCCAATGAAAGAAATAACCTGGATATCGGTTTAGATAAACTTATTTGTGACTGATTTGTGGAGGATTTATGACAGAATTGTGGCAGATTTGTGTGGAAAATACATGACAAATTTGTGACGGATTTTTCGCTGCAATTCCGTTACAAAATCTACGATGAAAATTTTTTATTCAAATCTGCCGCAAATCACTAGTTTTTATATAGTGATCTAATCCTATAAAATCAATTTTAGGGTTGAGATAGGATATATATGCACATCTATATACAAGTACTTTGCTACAAGTTCATACACGCTTTCTAGTGTATGCATGTTTATACCACTGTATAAATTCAATTGATTGATGTGAAATGTGGGCACTATTATTTATGAAGAAGTTCTTACATAATTTTGGTTATAACAAATAAATTGAGTCTACAAGTTTTTAAGCTCTTGTGAATAATTACTTTGATGCAATTTCTTCAATCACTTGGTTTATATATAGTTGTGTATAATCCACTAATTGAGTTTATATGGATAACTATTCTTGTGTTTAACTATTTTGATATAATTTCTTTGACTATGATATTTATATATGTGTATACAATTTTAAAAATTAATTAGCAGGTTGTGCACATATATATTTGCGTAGCTATTTTAATATAAAATTTTTAATAATTTGATTTATAAAGGTGTGTTCATACATATTAATATAGGTAACTCACAGATATCAAGCAACTTACCCCAGAAAAGCTTGGTTAAGAGGTGCACTTGCTCAAAATGATGCTAGGTTGAGGAGAATTCATGGAAGCAAAACTATAGATAAGCAAACATTCATCCTATGGAAGCTCGCATTATAGGAGCCCACTCCCAAGGATGTTAATCAGGGATGCACATGTTCTGAGTGAGTTCAATTAGATTCATTCAGCAAGCCTTCGTTCAAAAAAAGCATTTGCTTTTTGAGGATTCAACTCTTTCAGTAGCTCTCCCTAGTCCATGCTATCCACCTTCTTTAGAAATTCTTGTCAAAGCTACAAGAGGCAACACCTACAAAGCCTGTAGGCATGGCTTCATAAATTATGTTCATCCTCAACTCACAATTATGGTCTCTTAGGAGACTCGCTGCTTTCCCAAAGGGAATTTCCACTTATTTGGGGTCTTCGCCTCCATGGAGTCACCCAAGATATTCATCTTGGGGAAAAAGACTCAAAGAATTTCCTCAAGTTACTAACCCTAAGGACTCATGCACCACCCACATAAGGTGCTCTCTAGAGTCATCTTGAGCAATAAAGTCACATATTCTTCAGACAACTATTGTCGCGATCGATAACCTACACCTTTACTTGGTAATAAAGAAACTCATAATGACTTATCAGTCTAAGAATATACGGTCTAACATAAAATCAAGAAAGATTAATTTTTCTTTGCTTTGTATATGTTCTCGGATACATAATAGAGGAAACTTCGAGTGAAATCTTTGTCACAGGTTGCCTGTACACTTTTTGTACACAAAACTAGAAGAGGGTTCTCGGATACACTTTTTTTACACAAAACAAGAAAAAAAAGCTTTGGTAACACTTAGTTTTGGAATTAACGGTGATTTTAACCAGCAGAAAAATCTTTACATCGGTTTTGCAACCGCCGCAAGACCGTCATATTTGTTGTCCGCTACAAAGCTTTTTCACAGCAATTTTGCGACCACTGAGGAAAAGGTTTGAAGCAATTGTATTAAAAGCAGTTTAAACCGACTCTAAAGTTTCATATTAGTGGCGGTTTAAACCGGTGCTAAATTTTCAGATTAGCACCTATGTAAACAACTGTTATTGTTCCAAATTACCGGCAGTTTAAACTTCCTCTATAGTCAAGTCGCTTGATAGTTGATTACTTCTCAAAATAGATCAAGACAAAGACGCCATTAACAAAAACTACGATTGAGATCTTTTGCAACTTCCTCTGATCTACAGATATAGCCAACTTCTGCTTATCTAATATTACATTATTTATTATTTTTAATATTTATTACATCATCTAATTCAGTTCTGATCAAATAATTAAATCTTAAGCATCTCTTTCTAATTTTATATCCGATTCAAATTTTATAGCTTCACAATCAACTCTAATAGATTTTTTTTTTTGACATTTTGGTCAACTAAGACAAACTCGCATACACATCACATATTCAAAACTCAAACCTAAAAATCTCTTAATTGATAATAAAAACTCTCAATTAGACATCAATTACTGTGGCCTAATAATTGAACTCATATTTTTTATATTTATATCTCATTTTATAAATAATAAAAAAATAACAATAATAACGCCATCTACAGACGTCTCCTCATCACGTCATTAAGGCAAAAAAATCGTGAAACCTGGTCTATCACGCATGCCTCGTGGTCACAGACTGCTGGTCAAATGCCTTCTTATTACGACCACATGCTTTTCAGCAGGTCTGACAGCACATCCCCTTAGCTAAAGATCTCCACGTAGTCTTATTCTATATAGTTTTTAATCTTATTTAAACAAAGCCAGATGGCTTGTTTTCTCCACCTCCACTTCTCCATAAAGAACTTGTTGGGATTCTATATAATCTGAGAGCTGGAGGAGAATGAATAGCGAGAAAATGGAAAGAGAGGATAGGAAGGAGGAGGAAGAGGAGAAGATGAAGAAATTCTACATGCTTATAGAGAACATCAGAGCTACGAGAATGCTGTGGGAGACAGAGCCGAGTAAGAGGCAGAAAAGGGAAAGCTTGCTTTGGAAGCCGACCTTTGAGTGGGAGGATTTCTCACAAGCTGCGAGTTCTAATATTGGAGATGCTGGGATAAGTAGGGGGAAGGAGAAGGAAGAAGGAACGGATAGCGGTGTGGATCTTAGCCTTGGGCTGTAGCTTCTGATTGTTCTCAGTGGTTTTGTTATATGGAATATATAGCTTGTTCTTGTTCTAAAGCTACTTTAATTTTTTCTTACTTTTCGTGCAGTTAATTGGGGGTTTGTAGAAATTTAATGGTTCTATATTGGAATAAAACTTCAAAAATAAAGTTTCTTGATGAGTTCTTCAGTATTGATCAATACCTTTCTCTTGCAAATTCAGGCTATAAATCAATTTATTTATCTCCGTTGTGCCCCATCCAACAAAATTGTGAGACTAATGTTTGTCTTGTGAAGAAAACATGCTTTATAGGCTTTGGCTTCATTTGGGATAGATTTCTTACTATTTTATTTTTTAGATTGTAATCACAATTTTTATCTAACTATTTTTTTGTCGTTGCTTTCATAAAACTTTTGTGCTAAAAAATTATTTTTATAATAACTTTTTTAAAAATTACTTTCAACAGTAGTAAAAAAGTTGTTCCAAATGAAGCCATAATTACAAGGCAATCTTCGAAGTAGATTGCCGTGCTACTTAAAAAGTGGGCTGCTGCATAAAAATTTTGTGTGATTTTGTTCACTAATTTATTTTTACTCCTCATAAATATAGATTTCTCTTATCTTCCAACTCATCCACCATCTATCCTTATGCTTTAATTGCCTCATTTAGCATTGTTAACTCCTTTATCAATTTACATATAGCCAAGGTTATGAAGATTAGACCGGATATAGAACCAGAAAAAAGAAAGGTTTAGGGTTCAATGGTTTGACCGAGGTCGAATCTGTGTTGAATCAGAAGACATAATAAATATGAAAATAAATTGAATTTTCTAGAATTATTGGTGATTTTTCAAAGATAAGGTATTTTTGGAAATTCTAAAATTGCCCTAATTTAGAGGATTTTTAGATTTTAATTTAAATCAACCCCAAACCTCTTGAAATCACTCTCAAAGGTCAAAAATGACCTAAAGAGATGTTTCCAAGTATTTGAGAAATTTTTGAAGTTTTTAAATATTTTTAATTATTTATTTAAATTAATTATTAATTTTCCTTAGAAATTAAATTAAGACTAAATTAAAGGTTATTTGATAGGACTTTTATTTTTCCTAGGTTGAGGGTTCAATTAGAGCTAATTAGAGTCCTTTTATAAAATTTTTAGATTTAATATGAACTTTTAGTGAATTAATTAAAGTTCTATGCCACATCTAGAGAGGGATTTTGGGTTTCCTAGTTGGTGGATCAAATGGGCACCAAATTCTGTGAAATTTGGATCATGAGATCTCCTGATCTCAAGGTCAAGACCCCTAAATTTGGGCCCAAATGAAGCTTTCTAAATTGGCTAACCGAGCCACCCAAGGTCACCTTAGAAAATTCTTAAGTCACTACCCTAGGATTGGATTGGGGTGCAATCAGTGGCTCTAAACTACTTTGACTAAGCATAATCAACACACCATAATTTAAATCCTAAATCTCATTGGAAAGACCATAGAAGTGATTTAGAATCAAATTGACCAAATGGTGCCCTTAAACTCAACAAACAGTGGAGAGAAAATTTGGATATGTTAAAAACATGCCCAAATTCAATCTCTCAAAGTCCCAAGCCATGGTGACATCAAATAAACACATAAAAGCATAAATACCATAAACATTCAAATGGAAATTGAAACTAACCTAGGTATAATCAGGGCTTAGGACTATAGGGCTTTTGAATATCTCTCTGAGATCTTTCCAAATGAGCCTAAGAACACCTAATTTGGTCAAGTGTAGAGGGAGGTGTGAATTTTTGAATTTTTCTTATATTTTCTATAAAATCAAATCCATATTTACATAGTCAACTGGCACTTTACACGCGAGCGCCATCCGATTGGCCAGCCAATCATTACTGCTGACTGTGTAAATACAAGATTGATTACAGTCGTTGGATCATTAATTGAATGGGCACGACCAAACGGGCTCCAAAACTGTGGGATCTAATACGAACCATTGATTAACATCAATGGAACAATGGTTAGGATTGCATCTTCTACCTCCCGCACAAACTTGAAGCTATTCAAGTTCTCCAGTGTGAATCAAGAGATCCCACTGGCAAACTCTCACAAAATTTCACAGGAAGGATCAAGATGATAAAAAATTTCAATCCAATGATGGAAATTCATTGGATTAAATTTTTTTTCAGACTTGACCAGCTAGGGAGCTCGGGAGGAGGATCTCACCATGTTAAAAGCCCCAACGAATGGGTTATTTTATCGAGAAGCTTTAGGGAAGGATGGCGAGTACTTCTCCTTCAGACATCAAGATTGAAGGAAGGCCGGAGGCATGACTTCGAGCGGAGGGCACATGGACTTCATCAGAGTTCACTCAGACGGATGGCTGGAGGACGCTGGGAGACTGGGGAATGGGAGAGGAATGCTCAGGGAGGTATGGGGTCTATTTTTAAAAAGCTAGAATTGAATGAAGGGGTCTGGGTCGAGGTGCCCTATTCGAATGCTTCCCGTGCCCATAGATGGCTGAGATCGATTGGGACAACCATTGGATGGGATCCAGGTGGAAGGGGATATCATCCTAGAGCCTCATGAGCTCAATCCCAATAAAACCAAGCTCTAAAAACCTTTGGGCAGAGCTCGAGGATGGGGGGACCACCGAAGCTAAATTCTCATTTATTCCAGCTACCACTGGCTAGGGACTGGGTCGAGCTAAGGTGGAAGAATGTCTGAAGGTCCGGTAAGCTCAAAGTGAGCTTAATTGGGCATGGGGAAGCCTGAATCAATAGGGAGGCTCAGGTGGACCCAAATCTGTACGATTTGGGTTAATTTAGGCTCAACCTAGGTTAAGCCAGGTCATGGGGTTAAGGTGGGAGATGGGTTGAGTCAAGGACTACCCAATGCAACTGGCAATTGGGCTTGATTGGGTCTAGGGAGGAAGATGGCTAAGGTCAAAGTGGTTTTGACCACTTTGGGCTACCCTAGAGGTTAACCCAAGTTAACACAAGGGTGGGGCTGACTAGGATAGTTGTATTAGATCTAGGGCAATGCAATAGAGGTGTTGGTTGGGTTTAATTGAACTTAGGTTAAGAAATGTCTCAACCCAAGGTGGCTTTGACCACTTTGGGTTAGCCTAACTCCCAACCCAAGTTAACCCAAGGGTTGGGCAACTAAGGAAGGTATACTGGGTCAAGGGGAACCCAATGTCACTATTGGTTTGATCTAATTGGGCTAGGGTTAGAATTTGGCTCGAGGGGAACCCCTCTTTGGGCACTTGGGTCAAGCCAAATGGCTAACCCAAGTGGCCCCAAGGCTTGGGTCTTCAAGAGGGGTCTCTTGAAGACCCAATGGGTCACCCCATGGGTTTGGGTAGGCTTGGCAAGGCCTTGGTCAAACGATTTGAAAGGGTAGAAGTGTATGGATGGTTTAGTCAAACTTGATTGACTTGGTCTACCAAGTTGACCTAGGGTCATGGGTTGGGTCCATTAAGTTCAAATAGATCATATGAACTCAATGGAAGTGGTCCAAAGTTAAGGGGAGCTCATTTGGTTTGAAATGGGTATTTAAACCCTTAAGGCCTACTTTGGTCAACCATGGTTGACTTGGTCAACTAGGTCAAACCAAAATATGGGTTTGGGTCTAATTTATTTCTAATGATATTTAGGATCCATTGGGATAGGTTTTGAAGATTGATATGGGAAGGTGATATTGAATTTTGGGAAAAAGACCCAAAACCCCTTTAAAGGGCACTTTGGTCATTTTGACCCCAAGTAAACCATGGGTCAAACAAGGTCCACAAAAGTGTAGGTTATTGATCAACAAGTCATTACAAAAGTCATGAGTATGGTTGGAAGGTTTGGAGGGGGTCCCAAGGTCAAATTTCACTGTATGGTAGGTCACGTGGCATAGATTATAAATATTTGAAAGTTTTGCAACCTTTGGAAATTAGTTCAGTTTCTGGGGCTAGGGACCTTAGAATGAGTTCAAATTTGGTGGGTTGATCATAGAGACACATATGAGTAAGATACAATTTATAGACCCCAAATCAGGGATCATTTGACTGGTTTCTAGGTGATAGAAAATTCACCCAGAAAGGGTTTTAAGACCAAGGCCATTAACCCTAGGATTTGGTTTGGAATGTTAGATTTGGATTTTGGAATTAATTGGTTGAGTTTAAATTATCCATATCAATGAAAATTAAATGAATGATTTGGATTGATTAGATATGATTTGAAATTTGATTGAATGTTAGTTAAAAGTTGATCTGGGAATTAAATTGAGGGGTAGAACTGAATTTGATTAGACTTGGATTTATTTTAGACTAGGATCTATATGGATGAGAAGTGGACATCTCCCAGTCATTAGGTCACCAGCAAGAAACCCAAGTGGGTCCTAATGACCTCATACAAAGATGAGGTCAACACTCAGCTGGTTGAAATTAATCCTAATTAAAATCCAAGTGACTTTTTAATCATTTTGAATCAATTTCCAAATCAAGAAAGTTAGATCGACAACTCTGATTTCACTAGAATTAAAAGTATGCCATTTCCAATCAATTCAATCATGTGATATGCTAGTTTTGGAATGGAGACAAGCATCTTTGGCAGAAATCGAGTAGCAGAAGGGCAAAAGGCCATCAATTCATGTATAAGGAAAACCAAAAAAGAAAAAGCGAGCGAGGATTTTGGTTTTTGGGCATCCAGAACTAAGAGAAGGGGCTCTCGATCTCTATGCACACCAACAGTTATCTCTCAGGCCTGAGATCCTTTCACTTTATCTCCTCCCAGACCCACCCCTCAATCTCCTATATCTCTAGTTCGCATAACATAGCTAAGCCCCTCCACCTCTCCCTCTCTTATTCAAACAGAGCTTGAAGATCCTCTACCTCAAGGGATTCTTCCGCTTGGTCTATCCCAGAGGAGTTGCAGCCCTCCCTCTTATTATTTTCTCTCGTTCGAACCACGCCAGCTGTTGACTTGCATCCTAAGCGGATTTCCCTATTGGCCCTGACTCCGAATCTCTCCTAGACGAAGTGACCTAGGTGCAGGCCCCGCCCAACCTCCAGATGTTGACCTCGACTTCCCGTCTGAGCCTATCCTTAGACTACAGGTTGATGACCCGACTCCTTCTAAGCTTGACCCGACTTCCCTCTAGATTGGAAGTCCCTCACATGACCCCCAGCCCTAGCCAGCTCTGACTCCACCTTTAGGCCTACCACACAAGCCGCATGTAACCTCTTCCTTCCTCATTCTCATTTTTATTTCTTTTTCCCCTTCACCATTTCTTTTCTTCTCCTTCCTCTTCTTCTTCTATCATCTTCTTCCTCTTCTTCTGACTTCTTCATTATTTCTCTTTGAAAAATCAAGAGTATGAATTGTTTCCTTTTTTCGTTCTCTTTTATAAAAAAAATAAAAAACATGTATTGGTTTCCTTTCCTTGGATTAGTGAATGAGATTTTGCATTTCCCTAAGAATTTACATATTTTTAAAGTGAAATGTTGCCATGCATAGTGTAGAATGTATTTCATGTGCATTCTCATTTTATTTCATGCAAATATGCCTTCCCACACTTCAAATCAATATGAAGATCATACCAATGGGGGAAGAAGATAGATATTAGATGAAACTTTTAAGCAATTCATTTGTATTGGATCTTTGAAAGTATCATATGTACAAGTTTTCTTTCAAGATCTTTTGTTTGAAGGCGATAATATACATGCACGTGTATTGGATATTTAACATTTAAAACTCATTTTAAAATGAACACCAAAATACTAGAACTTGAACATAAATTAAATTTCCCTCAATCTCAAATAAACAAAAATAAAGTGTTAAAAAACTTTAAATAATAACCAACTTAGGACATATCCAATCCACACAACCTTATGCACACACTATAGATTGCTTGCTAGGATAACCAACTCTTATTCTAGGCTAAACCATTATTCTTTTGCATATGCTTTTTTTTGTGATGTTGACTGATGTGGATTTATATGTGAATGAATGTTGGTTGTTATGGTTTGATGTGATTTATTATACTTATAATGTTATATTTTTACCATGTTGCTTATGATGTTATTTATGATGGGTGTTTAGATTTTTCTAGATTAAGATGATCTGGATGATTATTGGTAATCAAATCTTCTATAAGTGGCCATGCTTATGTATGGCTATGATAAAAAGAGGCTAAATGATCATTAAGTTTTAAAGCTAATCAAATTTTATGCAGGTGCTTTTGTTGTTAAGTTCAGCCACCTTAACTAAATAAAAATATGGCCAAGCTATAGGCTGCTCAATGACGAGCAAAGTGATTGTGATTATAATTATGTCTTTTGATTATTCATATATTCAAATGTTCCACTAATATGTAAGGAGTTTAAGTCTTTTTAACTTTATAATCATGTAATTTAATTAAAAGAGTTGCGAAAGCTTGTAAAGAAAAATATTTCTCTAAAAGATTTGGATCCAAAGAGGAAAGAAACGTCTTTTAATAGAGGGATCATTTGGAAATCCAAATTGGATGAACAAAAGAAGCCCGAAGACAAGAATCAAGAAAAATTAAAGATCAAAATGTCTTGCTTTATAAGGACTTGCATGGTTTCATAGGAATAGAATCCAAGTTATTGTTGGTGGAGCTTGGCAACCTTTACTTTCAGCAGACTCTGGGTTATAATTAAGTGACATTTGCCACATAAATTTTGATATTTAATATTTCTAGTTTATGATTATTTAAATTGATTGCACAATAGAAATTATATGCTTTCGATAGTTTCTTTCTTATATGTGCATGTGTCTAGATTTCAATTAGGCTTTTAGGAATAGAAATTCTTCTACTCATAATTTAAAAATAAAATTATAGAAATAAATAACATAGATAGATAATCACCATAAGAAAGTAAATCATAGACCATTCGGGGTCGCATGCATATTAAAATATTTATTCTATCCTTATTTTAGACACTTCCCCGCCCAAGAATAGATTTCAAATAATCTGACCTATGAGGATGAGGTACTGAATCTGTGAAAGCCTAATTTTTTAAGGAATTATTTTCTAAGTTTTTTTTTTTAAATTCAAGCATTTATGATTTATGATATTTTAATTAACATGCATTGCATAAGAAATAAACTAAAATCAAATTTTAATTGCATTAGCTTTAGAAGCATAATTATCATTCATAAGTACTGGGCCACTTAGAATTTTCTCTAGATGTCGATCCTAAATTTGAAAAACTTAAATAACAGTCCACTCATCTTTCATAAAGATCGAGCAACATGGTTTTGAGATAATTAGGTGGTTTAGCTGGCTTTCCACTCCAAGAAAATGCAAGTTTAAAAATTCATATACTATACTTAAAATAGGTTCGGGTTACTACTATACAATACCCAACTTAGATTTAGGTTCTAAGGCAGGCCTCAAATCATAAGTCTTCACCCTTCGGTAATGTAATCTCAAATTTCTAATAAAATACCAACTCAAACATAAAATATTCTCCATAAAATATTAAAGCTCTACATATGATAGATTAGAGTGCTTCTAGAAGGTCCTACAATCTTAAGGTGCTCTCTACTCTTCATCCTTTGAATTCCAGAAAGAACTATTCTAAATTGATCCAATCCCCTTTGAAACTTCTTCACCTTTCATCCTTGTCTTAATCATTGAAATCTGAAGAAAATCTTTGCCATTACTTCAATCGAGAGTATTCTTAGGAGATTTAATTTTCTTAAGATGTGATTAACCATAAAGACTTGTCTTTATGGGGAACTTGTATCATAAGATAGAAAAAAAATCTCTAAGAATATAGAAATTTCTATAAAATCTATTTTTATGTTCAAATTCTTTATGAAATATCATTTTTATCTCTCGAAGCGATATGATACGATCATTGTGATATTTTATACCAAAAATAAAGAATTTTTAAAATTATATTCTCATTTTTAAATACTATTATGGAATGACATTTTGTCTTTTGAGATGATACATTATTCCTCTATTTATATTTGACTATAAAAGTAAATGATTTCAAAAATCCTATTCTTCTATATGAACCCATTATAGAATATCATTTATATCTTTTAAAATAGTACGCTATTCTCAATACCATATTCAATCACAAGAATAGGAGCATTCGAATCTGTAAAGATTTTAAACTAAAATTTTATTTTTCCATAATAACAAGTGGGGCGAAAATTCCTCTCACATCTACATCAGAAAGATGGGGCCAAAAAAGTACTTATATTGTTACATAGTCTCCCACACTTATTTTTAGCAAGTGGGCTATAATTTCTCCAACATCTGCATCAGAAAGATGGGGCCAAAAAGTACTTATAGTGTTACATAACCTCTCACACTTATTTTCAACAAGTGGGGTCATAATTCATCCATCATCACCATTAGACATATGGGGCCAAAAGAATATATTTAGGGCCCTTGCAATATAACATAGAGTGTAATTTTCTATATATCAGAATAAAACTTTTCCAATATCATGTAATGCAGAATGCTAATGCAATGCAATATTATTAATTTAAATATCCAATACAGTATTCAGATTATATAAGATTGCCTCTAAAAAACCACATTACTTATAAAATAAAATTCTCACTAAACTTTCCTTTTTTATTTTCTAACTTCGGAGGAACATTCACAAGAATATTTCAAAACTTTTATATAACTACTAAACTTATCAGAAAAGCCTCGATTCAACAATACATTCAAAAAATCATGCAAAAAAAAAATCAACTGTTAAAAACTCAATTTGTATAGTCAACATGTTCATATTAAGGAGTGCAATAACATATTAAAAATTACATGATCAAAATCTCATAAAATCTGAGAAAAATATATTTTTATTCATATCTTCTTTTAAGCTTACTAGAATTAAAGTCAGAGATAGATATTTAGAAGTCTACCTTGAGCTTTATAATATCTCGAACAGGCCTAATGGATAATTCATGAGCTTTAGCGTTCAGATTCTCTCTCTCCCTCTATCTCTCTTCTCCTCTCCTCCTCCTCTTCCCATTTCTTCTCTGGCAAGGCTGGGGGTGGAATGAAATAAGAAATTAGTTTTATATGTTTTAATATTTTAAAATTCACTAACTTGACCTAGCACCATAGCGCCTAACTTTCAGTGCTACTGTGCTACCAGAGAATCTCATTGATTCCCTCAAAATATCCTCAGTTGAGATGTAGCATCGTGACAGTATATCCCTGGTGCCATAGTGCATGGTCAAAAATTATTTTTATTTCCAAAAACCTAAGAGCTCAATTCTAGGGCACCATCCTGTGATAATAGTTTGTGTGGGGGGGAAGTAACTAAAGACTAATTATTCACTAACATTGGATGAAGATTGATTAACATATACAGGATCATGAGTCGACAGACTATCCTTTAAATACTATAGTTTGGTGTTATCCTTGATTGATTCACGTGATTTACTGATTGAGGGTTATAAGGAGATGATTATTATGCCGACGGGTAAAGAGTGATGACTTTATTTATGATCCAATAATTTACTAATACGGATATGATATTAAAAAAGTATCACTTAAACCAAGACTTCATACTTGTTTAGTGTGACTACTAAAATATATTTTATTGATGTATTATTCTTAATATTATATGAATTTATTATTACTGTATTATTTTATTGGTTCTGCCACTAGACAATTTATGTTACCAATATAGATACCGATACTATTTGATACTACTAATTCATTATACTGATACTAAATATACTGAGCATGAGATATATTAGATAACATGCGTATATAGTTATAGGATTTTTATTGTATTGGTCTGAGTTAGACAGTTTTTTATTAATGCTTTATTTTTACCACTTTAGATGATTAAAAATACTAATATGATGACTACTTTAGTGATTTGACACCCATACTGGTTTATTAATTTTTTATTGTACTACTTTATTGCTTTCATTTATAGATTCTACTACTGTTGTATGTGTGTTTTATAATTTTTACACTGATTATTGATTATATGACTATTATTATTATGATTTGACTGCTGACATGCATGTTGCTCCTTAGCCTTGCATTAAGTTCAATTGCAGAATTTGGTTACTTGCTAGGCTCTTGAGCTAATTATAAATGGTTAAATAATTTCAAGTCATAACAAGGGAGTATGAGTGAGAGATTGATCAGGATCCTTTATGTTCAGGTTCTTGTTATTTTAGTTATTCTTTTATACTTAGAAAAGAGTAGTTGTTGAATGATTATATAGATCCTAAATAGTATATATAATTTTTTAGAAAATGAATATTGATGTGTATTGATGTTTTGAATTATAGAATTTATTTTTGTTGTTTATTATTGATAAGTAAAATTAGGCAGCTCTGGTTATGTAAATTAAAAGATAAAAAAAATATTTCTTCCAATTTAGAATTTGGGACATCACACATCCACCCAAGCATCGTGGTGTTAATAGAGCGAATTTTCAAACCTTGAATTTTCTTCTTTTTAACCCCAAACCTTGGTTACTTTCAATCCCAATAAGCATTATGAGACTCATAATTATTAATCAAATCAAAATTAATAATCATTAATAATAAGTACTTGAATTTTAGATGATGGATATTATACTGTGTGCATGAATATGAAATCTAGACTATGTCCCTTAGGAGCACCGCGACAACTAGGTAAGTAGCATACGACATTGATCTCTCTATCTTTTTGGAGAGTTTGGTTAATGATGTGGCATTGGGCCAGGCGTTGTAATGTTACTATTTGAAGCACCACGTGGACAGGGTAAGCAGCATTACGGTATTGAGCTCTCTACCTTTTTGGGTAGTTTAGTGTATGCTACGGTATTGGGTCAAGCGCTGCGGTGCCGCTATCTGAAGCATTGCAGTGCTAAGTGAATTTTAATATATATATATATATATATATATATATATATATATATATATATATATATATATATATATATATATATATATATATCATTTTCCACTTAAATCTACTTTGCCAAAAATAAAATCTCTCCCTAAGTGAGGCAGCAGGCTTATAGAGAGAGGGAGAAATTTTAGGGAGAGAAAGTCTATTTTGGGCAACTTTGGTCCACTTTTTTGCTATTGACTTAGTTTAAGATATTATCTATATTGAGGTAGGTTATATAATGCTTGTCTCAGTTTTTAAAAATATAAAAATTTTAAGAATTTTTGGATTATAATTACAATTTCATAATATAAAAAAAGGGATAACTTCACATTTGTTAAACTTTCAATGTATAACTTTATTTATATTGTGGATATGATCATTCTAAAAATTTATGTATTTTTTTTAATTTACTCTCTAAATGAAAATGTATCTTATTTTTA
The DNA here is from genome assembly GCA_019925795.1 of Dendrobium chrysotoxum. Lineage (NCBI taxonomy): Eukaryota > Viridiplantae > Streptophyta > Magnoliopsida > Asparagales > Orchidaceae > Dendrobium > Dendrobium chrysotoxum. The sequence goes on along the minus strand of CM034304.1, from coordinate 26,011,633 downwards.
TCAAATTAAAATATAATTCTAATCTAAAAAATATATTATAGAACATTCAAAGCTTCAAAACAACATTTTGGACAATCCCTGATAATCTGGTGATATTCTAAAACCTGAAATTCTACTTAGTGGTTTAAATTGTTGGCTATCAATAGAGCAATCTATAAATTTTTATAATTTGATTTATTTTTGTTATTATTATAATACAATTATATATGTTCTTATATGCTTGAAATTTATGATTTTAAGAAAATATGGTATTAGAGGAAGTTTTATTTGTTGAAAATACTGGGCATTATAAGAGCCTGAATTTTTTAATATCTAATAAGATAAGCATTTGAGAGTCATAAAGGTCTATTTTTTGATATGTAAGTATATAAAGTCATAAGGGTCTGAATTCTACCATATATTTTTAATGGGAGGTATAAGGGCTTGAAAGAAATTTATTATTTTTTTCTCTAATATATGAAGTACTTATTTATTTACATTTAATGCAAAGTTTATAAAATTTCAACTATCTAGCAGCACTTTACTGATCGATATAATTATAAATAAGTTCTTTTAAATTCAGTAAATGCATATTGGATTAATAATTAGAAATTAAGATTGATGGGTGTGACTTGTTAAGATATGTTGGCTCATACCTTTTATGTATTCAGTTTTAGGTCAAGAAAATGAGAAAGAGTTAGTTGAATAGTTGAGGTTGTAGGTTCTGATCTATTTAATTCTTTATAGGTATTTTTTGATTTTTGTACAATCATGATTATTTATTTTTGTGTCATATTCTTGTCTGTAGCCATTTATTGTAGTGTATAAATTTTATTATATATACATTTTAAAGATGAATGAAAAGAAAAAAAATTTGTGGATAAGTTTACTTTATGTTCTATTTAAAGTTAATAGTAACTCTGTCATTTGTTTTAAATTTAAAAAAAATGAAAAGTCTTAAAAACATAGATTTTAGGCTTAGTCTTATTCTGTCTCTATTCAACATGGTATGATATGTTATGTCTTTAGGTCATATTGAGTTGGGTTGTGACAAACCTAAAGTTAATTATACTCAAAGACACCACTAGGAGACACTCTTTATAAATAAAAAAACATTTGTCTTAATTTTCATGGGTTAACTGAAAGTCTGAGGAGATTTTGAGACCTCAATGAACTAGCCAATGATTTTAAAAAATTACTCAACAAAAATACTGATTTTTTTCCTAGAAAATGATTTAAAAACTAATCCAAACAATTTACTTAAAATTGTATGGAAGTAATTGAGAATTTAAAATAATTTTTCAATGCATTCGAATTATTCTTTTTGCAAGCCACAACCTATTCTTACAGTTGATTATAAATATTAAAATTCATGCAGTAAATTCAACTTGCTGATAATAAAAAAATAAAATCATAGAAAAGTAAATGTGAAAATGAAAAAGCACACCAAAATTTTTATAATGGTTCGATAAACCTTGACCTACATCCACTCCATAGAGTTCTCTACTCCGGGTATTGCATTAGCGCTAAGTGACTCTCTTTTTATCTCCATAGTAAGGTGAAAAAGCCCTTATAAAATTCCTTCCACTAATCCCTAGTGCGGAGCATTACTGGAAGCCATGTCACCCTCCTGGTGACGGCAGCGAACCTTCAATCTTTTTCTCCCTCCTAGAGAAGGCGGAGAATCTCAGCTCCTTTTTCTCCCTCTTGGAGAAGGCAGAGAATCTCAACTCCTTTTTCTCCCTCTTGGAGAAGGCAGAGAACCTAGAGGACTTGACTTTGAAGCCTCTCTCCCAAGAGAAACTTTAAGAACTCACCAGACCATAGGAGGAATCAAGGTGCAAGCTAGCCTGAAGCAACTATGTGAACCCCTCACACTACTTCTCACTCATGCTCAACCTCACCTTCTTCTTTCTCTCTCACCCAAGAGCTCTCAAGAAACCTTCTCTATCAAAGTTTCTTCAACAACCAAAAACTTCTCTCTTTTGTAAGAGATTATTAAAACATTGCTTAAGTATTGGTCTTCAAAAAAATCCTAAAAATTCAAGTTAGTCGTCTCTATTCGTATAGTAAAATCAATTCAAGAATTAGGCCCGTCCAATATGATGTAAACAGTCATTCAGATGAACTATTCAAATTTTGCAAATATATCATGTAGTACGATCGTGAGGTTATCCAGTACGATGTGTTTAATTTCTCTATATTCATACAAGATGATTTCTAGGACAATTGAAAATCATCTCTTTCAATCATCCCGTATTATTCTCATCATGCAGTATGGTCAATTAATTTCTAATAAGTCGTCCAGTACGATATAAATATCGCATGGTATGATTATTTTAAAAATCACAGTTTCATTTCGTATAATCTTTGGGACAACCAAATTTTATCTCTGTCAATCATACGGTATGATCTGCTACAATTAATTAAACCATGATTTGATTGTCTAATTATGGGGGATAATTTAAGTAAGATTTCAAAATAGCGTACAGTACGATTAGGATCATATAGTACAATTAGTTCAAAATTTATTTTTCAAATTTCTTACTTAATTTATCTGATGGCTAACTTTTATAGATTGAAACGAATCGTACAGTATAATCCGTTCATTCAAATTAATGATTAAATTAGCCGTTAAAAATCATTTTTCAAATAACTGGTCGTATGATGATTGTAAGTCGTACAATACGATTAGTTCAAAAAAAATTATCTTAAATTTTCCTCACTCTCCCTGTGTATGCGTGTGCAGAGTCACCAATTGCGTATACTCTTATGTGGCCAGACTCAAGAAATAAAAATTTATAAGAAAGTTAAAATTATATATTCTTTAACTTGACATCATATTCTATCCAAGCTTGAGTCTTCAATAGTCTTGAGCGGTATATATTTTTCCTGAAATGTTAGTGTGCACAAACAAAAAATAATATCCAGTATTTATGCTAAGAGAAATAAAAAAACTCAATCAATAATATTTGTTATCATCAAAATCACAAGTTAGAGATTCTGGATTGCAACATTAACATCATGAAAGACTATGATTTAAAGATTATTATTCTAATGGGATGTCTATATCTTGAAATAGGCCAGCCTATATAAAATAGGGGGTGAATCACCATAATTTAGTGAGATAAATATCTCTTCAAATAGTAAACCTATATAATAATGATCTTCGAATCACCAAGAAATCGAAAGGAGAGTGAAAGGGCTCAACAAGATGTCGATTAAAGATAAGGAGTCTAAAATAAGGTGAAAATAATCTTAATCATGACTGAATAGGTCCATCATAAAGTCAACTTAATCCCGCCAACAAAATGCTATATTAGTACTGTGAATTATGTCATATAAAGTTGGCCTCGTTATCTTATGCCAAAAAAAAGAAAGAATTCATAAATAGATATATTTTAAGAGGTAAACCTAAAAAGATGTAATATGAAATTCTTACAAAAAATTTAAAATTCTTAGATGAATAATTTTAAAGGAGCCACAAACCCTTGCAAGTAATCTGTTAAAATAAATGTATATATGTGTATGCATCCATATTAATTTTATGAACAAATGTGTGCATAACCTTGTAATTGATTTGTAAAATTATGCATAACCCACAAAACTTAAGAAATTATTTCAAAATAATGATACACTAATGTGCATATCCCTATAATCTTAATTAGTGGCTCATGAACACTTATGTTTAGACATAATGGTTGAAAAAATTGCATTTAAAAAATCATGCACAAGAGTTTATACCCTCATAAACTCATTTTACGATCTTTGATGCATCTTATTAGGGGTGTCAATATTTGACATGACCCGAAACCCGATCCGGACCCAACTCAAAAAATTTCAGGTTTGGGCTTACCTTCCGTGCCAGACTGCAACGGATCTCACCCCGTTTAGCCTGCTAGCACGCAGGGAGTCGGTCTCGCCCAAGCCACCTAGTCCTCGCTCGCAGCCTACCTCAGCTTTCCACCTTCACCACGCGTCCAATCCGTCACACGACCAGCCGGGCCAACTGCCCACGCGACACGTGATAGTAGACATGCCCGCATGAGGTATTGCCTCGGTCTGGCCGCCCACCGCCTCGCCTAACCCGCCTTTAGCCTAGCCCTAGCCCGCCTCAACCTGGCCGCGCGCCGCCTCGCCTAACCCGCCTTCACCACAACGTCACACGCCAGCCATTTAAACCCGGAATTCGAAAAATAGTGGGTTAGTGAGTCGTGTTGGGTCAACCCAGTAACCCACGAGGGTCGGGTCCAAGTTGGCAATCCTGACCCTTTTGTAAAACCAGGTCAATTTAGGGTCAATCCGTTTAAACCCGGATCAATCCAAGTTCGACCTGAACCCGACCCGCGGACCCGTTTTGACACCCCCCACATATTTTAAGCTCAATTTGTTGGCTCAAAATATTCTGACTAAATTTTTTATCAGAATAAATATTAAAGAAACTAACATTATTTAAAAATAAATATAATATAAAATTTAATTAATTTCTTACAAACCATAAGATTTATCTCTAAAAAAAATTAATATCATATCTTCATCAAAATTTGCTTTCTTTTACGGAGCATTCGTACATAGAAAAGTCCGCACCTAATCCATATGATGGGCAAAAGAGTACGAATTGCTGTGTTCTCCAGTACGTCATATGCAGACGTCTTCTGATAACGTCATTCATGTGAGAAATCGAGAACCGTCTTATCACGCTTGTCTTGTGGTTACAAACAAGAGACTACAGGTCAAACACCTCTGCATCACGTAATTACCCTTTATTTAAAGAGCTCCTAATGGCCGAATTTCTTTTATAAAAGCCTGTTGGGACAGTGAGAAACTGGCAGAGGAGAAAATGAAAAGAGAGGAGAGGAACGAGGAGGAAGAGGAGAAGATGAAGAAATTCTTCCTGCTTATGGAGAACATCAGAGCTACCAGAATACTGTGGCAGACAGCGCCGACTAAGAGGCAGAAGAGAGAAAGCTCGCTTTGGCAGCCGGCTTTTGAGTGGGAGGATTTCTTGCAAGCTGAGAGTTCTAATACTAAAGATGGTGGGATAAGTGGTGGGAATAAGAGGAAGAAGGAAGAAGGAAGAACAGATAGCTGTGTGGATCTTAGGCTTGGGCTGTAGCCTCTGATTGTACTCAGAAGCTTTTTTATATGGAATGCATATCATGTTTCTGTTCTAAGAGGCAGTGTGGATGTTTAGTTTTTTAAACTTTTTGCTTGGAGCAAGTATGTTCCTTTTGATCTGATCAGTCTATGCAGGTCGGCCTAACTTAGGCTTTGTTTGGAATGGCTTTCTTACTACTTTGTAAAGATATTTTTTAGTATAAAAATTTTTTGAAAGCGGAGAACAAATGATTGTCTAAAGCTATCTCAAACGAAATCTTAATCTAAACCACATTGACTTAACATGAACCTAATTTTCTAGATATTTAGCTTTACAACTAAATTCTCTCTTATTTGTGTACGGTTTACCTGTAAAATTTGACTCCACGACTAAATTCTCACCTAAACAACAACGATACTACTAAAATGAAAGAAAATAATAAATGAAACGACCTCACTTCCATTCCCATCAACTAATACCATCTTCTTCTCTCACATTCATGACAGGCAGTTTTTCTGATTTTTTTTTCTTTAATTTTGGCCATTTAAGAAATATTTCATTTGATATATTTTGATTTTTTATATTATTAAAAAAGCTATTCCATATCTTTTTCTGGTAACTATGACATCAAAACAAAAGAAAACAACATTTGCAACTTCAAACATATATCTTTTTCCATTTAAGCACTACCAAAAAGTTAATGTTTTGCAACAGTTTATAGCAACGGTTTGAAACCACCACCAAAGATAGGTATATGTAGCTATTTTCGCACAAAAAGTTAAAGTTTTCATAATATTTTGTAGTAGCGGTTTACAAACCGCTGGCTAAGGCACCGCCCACACATAAATCTACAATATTGTCGATCTCCCCCTTCTTGCCCTAGCCAACTCACTCCATATTCGACTCATTCTTGACCGCGACCTTCGTCTTCATATATCTCCATTCGGCGATCATCCACGCTAAATTAGCCAACCCTGATGCCGAAGCCACCCATCTCGACGCCAAATCCAACCGTCTCGATGTTGAATCCTACCTTCCCGATGCCTAATCCAACTGATTTTTTGGCATTATATTTATTTTTAATATGTGCTACTCTTTAGCGGTGGTTTTAACCCCTGTTAAAAGCATTGCTAAAGCCTACCTACAACAACACTCATGCAACCGCTGCTAAAGTCTTCGCAGTGAAAACAAATATAGCGGATTTGCAGCGGTTCCTAAATCGTTGCAAATAAATTAGTATGTGTTTAAACCGCTATAGTTGGTCATAAAAAGTGCTGCGAAAACCTAATTTATTAGTAGATCTGTTTTGGATGGCTACAACTTTTTATAAAGATGATTGTAAAACTATTGTTAGAAAAATAATCTTTTTAAAAGCTGTTGAATAGCATTGAAGCTTCTTGAAAGTATCGAGAAAATAGTAATCAAACACAATTATAATTGCGGTCTGAAAAGCAAAGCAATAAGAAAGTTTTCCCAAACATATCCTAAGTCTCAAAATGATTGCCTTTTGTTCTTGCAACTTCAGGTTATAAATGAACTTATTTATTTGATTGCGCTCAATCTAATTAAGTTATGGATTCTAATTTTAATCTTAGGAAGGAAAGCATTTCATAATCTTAATCATATGTCAATCTTCGTGGTGAGATTGCCAGAGTGATTTGGAAAGGGGACTGACTGATAATCTACATAAAATTTTTGTGCATTTTTGTGAGCTGATCTACTTGTTTTATGTTTATTATTTTTATTTCTCTATTTATATTTGCATAGATTTCATTCACCGTTGCCCACTCCTTTACCGAATACGAACAAAAAATGTTCTAAAAGTTTGATAAAATATCAATGAGTGGCAAAGCCCACAATCATTATACGCTATAAAAGCATATTCTTCTTTGCTATCTTCCTTAATAAACCTATAAGCATTAGATTCTAAGAAGTGGGATTCTCACAGGCATTTCATCAAACATCTAACATGCACCAAATTATAGAGCAAAAATATACCATGACACTATGACGTTCCACACCACAACTTTCAGATGTGGCAATTCATCAAACACGTTCTCAGCATGAAAATCATACTCAACGAAATCTCATAATATACTCCATATCACAAAAAGAATGATCTGGTTTGCTATTATTTGTATGTTGATGAGAATTTTAGCTACAAAAACACCCATTATTTTGTTATCAAATAATATTGTAATTTACAAAGTATCGGATAGGTATTAGGCTATTGGCTACCATAACAGAGAGGATGAAATAGAAAGAAGAAGATAAAGAAGATGGAGGAGTCATAACCTTCTTAGATCAGTGTCAAGAGGCAATGGGCTTACCGTTCAGCAGAAGTAAAAGCCAATTCAAGAATATGAGTTTGTGCATAAAAACTAGCATCAAATTATTGAATTTGCTCATTAAGTGTCTTCCCCTCAAGTACCTTAGGGCATCTCCAACCGAATGCCAAACGAACTTTTGTAGTCGCCGCGAGTTCCAATCAAATTTTTTTTTGTTGGAGCAAGAACATACTCGGTATATTTTTTTTTTGATGTTATGAAATGGAGTTCAGTTGGAAATGTGTTGCTGCAACTTAGAGTAGCACTGGATTTTGGAGTGTAAAATGATTTTTTTCGGTTGGAGATGGCCTTAGGCTTGATTGGGATCAACTTTACTTTTGGTTTTTTTTCATGTAATAAATCAAATTATTCTAAAAAATACTTTAAATAATTTAGGTATTTGTTATATGTTGTAATCATTTTCAAAATGAAAACCATATTGACATACACTTTGTCATAGCCGCCATCGCCGTCTACCACCAGTTGCCTTTAGCTGTCACTCCAGTCGAGTAATTCCAAGGACGTCGCCTCTATCATCAACCACTGCCTCAAAAACAACCTTATTTAGAATATTAAATATGTTTTTATTTAGTATTAAATAAAAATAAAAATAACGCATTTTTAAGATATTAAATATATTTTTATTTTATAGCAAAACCTTAATAAAATAAAACAAAAAAACATAAAACAGCAACAACAAATAACATCAAGCCTTTATCCCACTACGTGGGGTTGGCTCTACATGAATCTTTTTTTCTCCATTGTGTTCGGTTAAGAGTTAAATTTTATTTTTAAAAAATAAAAAAATTAAATTCTTATTTAAATTTAATGAAAAAATATCACCTCTAATATTTTCTAGCCAAATCTTTTTAAGTCTACCTCTAACTTTCTTAACATAATCGAAATCAATGAATCTATGACAAATTTTTAAAAGCGATTTGGTGATTAATTTAATTAGGTGTAGGGGTCTGCGGGTGGAATTTTTTTTTTTATTTAACGACTGGCTTGCTAAGCTGGAGTGAGTTAGCCAGCTGGGCGGAAGCGGGTAGAGCAGGCCGTTTAGGAGGAGATCAAGTTGAGGGGGGTTGGGCCTGTGAGTTTTAGCTTCTTTTTTTTTTGGAAATTTTTTTTTAATTTAATTTCTTGGCTGATTCAATATAAAAATAATTAACCTCTCATTTTAATTTGAAAAAAGAGATTAATGACTTCACAAGAAAACTAAATTAATTTGATTTTTAAATATTTACTACTACTTATTTTAATTGAATAGCATGTAAATTAGGATAAATTTCACTTTTGATTTATATTTTTATACCATATTTTGTCAACATAAATTTTGTTTGAAAAACTTTAGTCATAAACCTAAATAAATTAATATCAAAATATGTAGACAGCACTGAAAATATGGGAGTTCTTAGCTGTGTTAAGCATTACAGACAAAAAAACTAGTAAAGATGAACTTATCGTTTCTTTTGATGTCTACAAGGCAACACATCTGTGCCTAAGGTGTAGTGATCCAGACTACGAATTGGCCTATGATGAAGTTCATGATGTTCTTCGACATGATCGGTAGTGTGTCCATCACTGAGGTGGACATTGAGATGCGTAGATGGTGGGATATATATGCCAGAGTGAACAACTAAGTAGGCGTTGCGGCACACTACTGTGATGAATTACCTGCATCGGATGGACCCCAATGAATCTCAGTGGTTACCCATTACTGATACCCAAATCTTCTATGGGAGGACTGCTAAATTATTGTGATGATCCTAGGTTCCGCAAGTGAAGACGGTCTCATATAGAAGTCTGAGGGGCTGCCATATGTACCTGAACTTTCTAAACCGGTGGCCACAGAATCAGGTTGTTCATAAGATCGAGTATTTGTAATGAATAGTCAGCTCTGAGTGCATTGTAGAGCTCTTCATATTTATTTATAGCTCTTTGCATGTCAGAATTAGATTCTTGCCCAAAAAAAGGTTGAAATACCTCTTCAGTCTCCAAGATATGCTCTCGCTGTAATATAGAATTAATAATATCCTATAATATGTGATGATTAAATAAATTTTAATTAATGAGTAGGGGTTGGTGTTTACCATAAGTTGTTCTATTATAGCCCTTGCATAGTAAGCATCAAGTGCCTGTTAAGATGCATTCAGCAAGTATAATGTTGGTCATGAAGCATACCAACGCATGTACCGACATAACGCACAATCCCCTACATCAACTCCACTTTGGCCATGCACCATTAATTCCCTTCTACCCTCCCACATAGTGACATATCGCTGATGATAGAGCAACCAATCCACATCTGTTTTTCCTCACCCATCCACCTTGAAAAAGTAAGTTCCATTGGCAATACATCCATATGGGAAAGTATCCAAATTAGCAAATCACCCTGTCAGGAAGGTGTCATTCTACTCTTTTCCAACAGGTCAATGGTGTCCGAGCCATCCAAATGTGCATACCCTCCAAGCATATGCGTGCTAAACGAGTACAGATAGCCTCTGTGTACGACTCCCATATGACTTGCAGGAGTAATTGTTATGGATATCCTTCTACAAATGAGTAGATCTGAAATAATTTGTTTTTGTCATACCTGACTTAGGAGTAGACCATCAAGTTCATCCCTATACATGTCCACATTTCTTGCTAGTCTTTCCCTAGGCCATTTCTCATTCCATTTGTTTGAAGGAGATCATATTTTGTAAGTTCACTACATTAAAAAATAATATAAATTGAAATGGTTAAGGTTTGGTGGTTAAAATTTTTAGAACTCACCCCGACGCTGGCCCCCTCTAGTGTTTTTGCAATTGGAACGTGCAGCCTGGGATGCCCACATGTATATGCTCTCATACCCAAATTTGTAATAAATGGATGCAACCAGCAATCTTCGCCCTATTTAATTTTGTAGCCTCTGATAACTCCCTATATAAGTGGGCCAGCACTACGCTCCCTAACGAGTAAGTGCTGAACACTTCAATGTCCTCTACTAGTGGGAGGTATTAGAGGTGTATCTCTGATCCTAAGTATCAGGTAGTAGAAAGCAGCCAATGATGAAGAGGATATAGGCACGTACGTGACGCCAAAAGAGCATATCATATAGTTCTGTGTAACTTTCTCAAAAGAATGTCCAACGAAGCCATTTTAACAACATTCATATTTATGAATGAGCCTGACCCATCCTAAAGGTTGCAGAAACTTCAGTATTAGCTGGGTCATGGTACAACACATTTGGTTCTGGATGGTCCCTTAACAGCTCATCACAACAGTCCAGCTAAGTACTTCATCATTCTCCCATTCCAACTTGTGATGGACCAATCACATCACCACCATTAACTTACAATCTATCAGCATTGTAACATCTTGTAGTGTGACTGTCATCTCACCGACGACCAAATGGAATGTATTTATTTGTGGGCACCAACGCTCAACCAATGCTGTTAGTAAATGATGGTCTAGCTGAATGCACAGTAACTACGAAACACAATGCAAACCTACCATTCTAACAACCATCTTAAACCTTGGACAAATGATGGGCCAGTCGTGCACCATGAGCATGTTAGAGTAGGGTACCAAAATAGTTCCTTGCAGAAAGTTTAGATAGAAACAAATAATAATCCTTCGACACCCATGTAAAAGAAAATATTAACATTTTTTGCCTACAATACCTGATCTGGATGTGCTACCCTATGTCGAACCCGGAGTGAAGCAATGCTGGGGTGTAAAGATGGAGGTGTTGGTCCATATACAACCTCATTCAGAACCGCTTTCCTGCCTCTCATGATGCTTGCGATTGCGATGTTCGTCTTCAGCCATAATCTTAAAGATTTAAAAAATAATATACTGAGTTGGCCATCAAATTAATAAATTTATTTATGGAAGGACATTAGACATATGCTTAAATGTACAAAAAAGTAATGATATAGTTTATGCAATTTTTTTGCTCGTACTGCAAGTCTTGCCAATTAGTTAAGTTTAAAAACTTCCTGCATTTACCTCTCAGCAACAACTTCTTCATTCTTTTCTTATATAAATCCAAAATAAAAGCTTTCTTAGCTGGATCCCATGGTCGGTAAAAAATGAGATGTTTAAGGTCACAGGATGGTGCATAAGGAATAATCGACGTATCCCCTATCCTCTCACGATGGACCTCGTGAAAACGCATTTGTAAGAATTGAGGACCAACAAGGTGAAGATCCTTTTCAAAATACTTTTCTCGTACATACTTCCATACCTTAGAATTTAAGAAATTTCCAATCCTATTTTCCTCTATTTTCATTGCATGTACATGTAAATACCAAATTATACAGTCATTATTTTTTGTCCACATATGCGTGCAACATCTAAAAATCTCATTATCATTGGTCTGTTGCTCAAGCAGACTATCAGCAGTCCTTGCAACAAATTCATGAATTCGTGCACTACAAATATCAATAAAAGCCTTAGTCGAGATGCCATGAGACTTCTCATTGGTCAGCTAATGCATTATGAGAATGAACTGAAATAATAATAACATAGTTCTTAACAATAACATAATAAAAAATTAATAATATAATAACATAATAGTTCATTATAATTTGGTTGAGTTTAATCAACAAAATAGTTGGCTTTGACTTAAAGTTTACAAGTTCTAAAATTTCCATTGCAAACAATAAATTCCCATATAATTCAGGTGCCACAAAAACTAGATTGAATGTGCATATAAAATCTTTGATGTGTCATCCACCTTGACGTTGACTGCATTTCGTGAACGTTAAGCCAACATTAGTCATCAACTTTATATTTTTAAATAATTTGTGAAATGTTGAAATAGTTGATATCTGCTAAGGGGATAAGTACTTTTATAGTGATCATGTCATTTGCATACGCTGCACATCCTTGTACCACTAATTCTATGCTCATCCATTGTATTTTTAAAGCGATTAGTGCGAGGTCTTCCCAAATGTCTCCTGTAAGTTGGAGGCATTTATTGGGATTAAACCCATACTTGGGTCGTGCGGTGGCTAATCAACCTTATCAAGTATGTTATGGAATTCACCCAATTAGGTTTGTCTGTAGTTGTGAGTAGTGTAGTAGTGTGAGACGTATTCATAGTGATTTTGTCGCATTGCTGATAAAGAACTTATGATTGTGTGCATGGGAAGTAGTAGATTGTAGGGCATCCACAACTGCAAATACAAACATCGTGCTCCTTAAACTCAACCTTATTTGATATGTTCGTCATGTCCAAGAATTGAAATTCATATAAATTGATTTTGATTGATTTTATAAGCCTTCCAGCTTCTTGTTCAAATCTTTGCAAACCAGCTTCAACCTTTCCCATGAAGACACAGTTTGAATCAACTGGTTCATATCCAATGGCCTGTAGTCGCCTCATGAATATCCCAACAACATTATAATATATAGCTAGTATAAGTGCCTACATTGGCAACCCTCTGGCATGCTTAAGGACTCCATTAAACGGTTCAAAAGCATTTGTGGTCATTGTTCCAAATGAAAACCACCATCATGTGTCAATGTCCACTGTGTAAAGTCATAATCGACTAGCCATTGATAGGCTTCAAACTTTACATTTTTAATAGCCCTCATATGATGATGAAATATCCGTAAGTCATCCATATTGCCAGCAAAATACATCTTCTGGCATAGAAATTTAATATCCGAAACCGCCATACCCCTTGCTGTCTTCTTGAAGTTCTCGTATAGATGTCTTAAACATGCACGGTGAGCTGCCATGAGGAATATAGCCATACACCCGCAAATAATACAAGCATGCCTATCTGATATAGTGCATAGATTTTCTCTAGAGGCTACAATTGGGAGTAGATTAGATAAGCATTGGAGGACCCATGTCCAAGATGCAGTAGACTCTGACTCAACTACAACAAAAGCCAGAGGAAATAACCATTATTCGCATCGATCCCAATAACAATGAGCAAAGTACCAAGATATTTTCCAAGTAAAAATGTACCATCAAGGCTAAGGATGGGTTGGCAATAAGCCCAACCAGAGATGTAAGGACCAAACGCCCAAAATAGCCTTTCAAATCTATGTCTGTCTGTGCAGTATAATATATACATCGTTCCTGGAATGAAAGAGACAATTGCTTCCATCATAAGATTAACAGTTCGGTATGAGTCTTTCCAACTACCAAAATTGATTTAATAGCCTTACTTCTGGCATCCCAAGCCTTCATGTAGGACACCCTAATATTAAACTTTTACTCAATCCTACCAATTATTTCACGAGGCTTTATATCTATCTGCTATCGCACAGCTGGCTGAATATAACAGGTTATGAATCTTGAATTACAAATCTCATCTCATGAAAACTTAAAGAATTAGCAACCATTGATTCATCTTTATCAGTCTTCTAACTAAGCTGTGTAGATCTTGATGTAGATTCCCTTCATATTTTGTCATTATTTAGGGGGATATATATAGTCTGATGACTTTTTACTCTGTAATACATAGTATTTGTTACTATTGTAAGATTGGGTGAGTCTTAGGCTTCATTTAGATGGATTTCTTATTGCTTCTTAAAATAGTTTTTTAGTACAAAAATTAAATTTTTGTATTAAAAAACTGCTTTAAGAAGTAGAAAGAAAGTCATCCCAAACGAAGCCTTACTTTACTGCTAGCATAATTATTTTCATTAAATAAGTTATCAACTTGTTCGGAAAAATTGATGGAGATTATAGGAAAAATGAAACAAATGTCTCATACTCATAATCTAAACATAACCAAAATTTTTCTTCTTATTCCTTGCATACAATAGGGAGACCCTTATACACAACTAGAAATTTTTCTAACACCTAATAGATGAAGAGAGGAGGGAGGAATAAAGTGGGTTCAACTATGTATAAAAGAACAAAAAAAAAATTATTAACTTCATGAAAGGAATACTAACTCTAAGCTTCATTTGGGATGACCTTTTCTACTGCTTTCTAAAGCAACTTTTTAATACAAAAAATCTTTGAACTAGAAACTTTTGTACTAAAAAGCTGTTTTAGAAAGCATTAAGAAAGCCATCCCAAATGAAATCTTATATGTATTAAGAGTCAAGGAGTTACAACAAATAAAAACATTCCTAATTTTTTTATAGAAAAATAAAAAAATGCATAACTTGAATGAATCATGACAAAATACATAGTATAAATGCATCATAATATAACACATGATAATAATACCTAAACGAAAACATAACAAAACTAACATTAACTCTCCTAATCCCAAAATATCTCCTCTCTTGAATAGTGGTGCAGGCGATTAAAGATCATCAACAATATGTTGAAGTGAGCTCCAAGATTGCCTTTTGAAAATGTCTAAACTTCAACTAGTAGATGATTGAACAACAAATTAATGCGAGAATCTATCAGTTCCATTAATAATAACATCATCAAGAGCTTTGCTTCATGAATTAGTACTTGTGTTTGAGATACACTCTCAGGACTTCTCAATTTTGCTTAAGATATATTGTTCTTCAAATGCACAATTGATAGTTTTTTTTTACAAGATGCACTTTCCAAGACTTCGGATTTGTTTGGGACAACGTGGCTTTTCGTAAATATAGTTATAAGACTTTATTTGGGATAGTTTTTTTATTGTTTTCTAAAGCATTTTCTTGGTACAAAATTTTCTTAAATTAAAAATTTTTATGCTAAAAAGTTGCTTTAGAAAGTACTTAGAAAGTTGTTCCAAACAAATCCTAAATCTGCTGTGGGGAAAGCAAATTTTTTTGAAGTTGCTTTAAAAGGTAGCTTCCAAGTACAAATTTTTTTTAAAAGTAGTGAGAAAATAATAGTCAAGCTGAATTTGTGATTGCAGTTTGAAAAAGTAAAACAATAAAAAAGTTGTACCAAACAAACCTTAGTTGTTTATTCAAAATTTTATATTGTACTTGCAAAAAAGTATCAAAGTTGCACTGTGAAACTAATTAGGCTACATCTTAATGCTTTGGAAGATAATTCCATTATATTTTTAGCAAACTTTATCATTATTATTTCACTAATCTACATTGTTTTGATAATTTATTATCATAATTATGAACTATTACTCTATGTTTGGCAAGAATTAATTGTTTCCTTGGCGTTGGTCACAAGCAATTTGTTTCAAACTAATTTCAATATCAATTTAATTATCTACTTAAGCAAAGCTACCTAATTTCTTGTAGGATAATTTGAACAATAGCTTTATTTAAAGCTCCATCTATTGACCTATTATCATCATATAAGTAGGAAAAATAGTTAGGTTATGATATTCTAACATAATTCCTATCATAATAGGCTTCAAAATTAACAAAGTACTATAAAATACAATCCCATCTAGTTTTTCTTATTTATTTTCATTGAATAAATATTTGCAAATATTACAAGCAAACCTATTACCAGATAAAATAGCGGTAGCACCCATAATCTCATTCAGGACTCTCTAGCTCGGCGATTGAGACTTTGGCTTCGTTTGAGATAGCTTTTAACTTCTGTTTTTTCGTTGCTTTTAAGAAAGTTTTGTAATAGAAAATAGCTTTACAAGAAGTAATAAAATTATCCCAAACAAAGCCTTAATCTCCACTCCATTAAACCATTTAATATCTTTATGGGCAATGGAGTATAATTAACCTTCACCTCAAAATGCTCAAGATACATCTCTCACTTCAACAATATCAACTCATATTGGGCATTTTCGTGTTAGCTATTAAAGGCACAGACCATTTGTTGGGAATGCAGTAGCTACAGTCACTAGGATTAGTGTTAATTACAGACAGATACCAAACCATGCAATTCTTTGAAAATTGAACTCTCACCAGCTCCAGGCATTAGTGTCTACAGATTTACCTTGTTTTTTAACACTTCAAGCCATTCCAACTGCTCATGATGCCATGGATCAGAGACTCCACCACTGGAAGCCTTCCTTCATCAATTACATTCCAAGCTACTTGCTTCAACTGTGGCTCTCTTGCTGCATTGTAGGAGTGTATTTACACATCCTTCAGAACTAACTCCACAACAAGGGGTTAATCAACGAATTTGACTTGAAAATAATTCTAAAACAGATGCCATGAACAAAATTGATTATCGAGATGTCAAAGAGTGGCATAATTTGGCATAACCAAAGCTCATTTTCTGGTCAGACTCTTCTTATCAAACGAAGTGATGGTACTTTGTGGTTTTGCAGTGAATCTAGAGCCTTAAAATGCTATCACAATCATGTATAAATTCCTTATTCCTATAATTAATGAACTCTTTGATGAATTGAAGGGAGCCACAGTGCTCTCAAAATTTGACCTTCGTTCATACAGATACCAAGTTTTTACAGATACCAAGTTTGGATGTACCATAAAGACATCTGCCATTTGATTCCTTGCAAGCTTTTACAGATACCAAGTTTGGATGTACCATAAAGACATCCACAAACAGTCTTTCAGTACTAACAATGAACATCTCAAAATTTTGATTATGTTGTTCATCTTGGCTAATACAAATTCATTTTTTCAATCTTTGATGAATCAAGCATTTGATTGACTCAGCAAATTCACCATAGTATTTTTTGACAACATTTTGGTTTATAGTACCAATTTATCTCTCCATCATTATCATTTGCAAGCTATTCTACAGTTCTTACACTCACTGAACTTGTCTGTAAAATTAAGAAAATACTCGCAGCTCATCTTGGTTTGTTGGTTGGGAGTTTTGACTACCAACCAATAGGTTTTGGGTTTCAATCTTGAATATGTGATATGTGTGTGAGTTTATCTTAATTGACGTAACCCTCCCCCCCCCCCCCCCCCCCCGCGGAAGAAAAAAGAGAAAATGCCATTTCTGCTATAGTAGTCGACTCATCTTATTAAGGCTTCGTTTGGGACATCTTTCTTACTGCTTCTTAAAGTAGCTTTTAGAAAGCTGCTTTAAGAAGCAATATGAAGGCCGTCCCAAATGAAGCCTAAGTCTCCAAAGATGTCAACACGCTGGTATTACCGTATGCTTGTTTAGATTTGTTTTTACATACAAATTTTGCTTTCTCCTTATTAAGTTAACTAAAAACAGGAAGCAAAAAAACCACACCAGATTTATTAGAAATGATTGGCAAAGGGAAAACTCTCTATTTCAGACTACCAATTGTTTGATCAACTCTTAACTAGAAGGAAAGAATTTGCGCTGTACAATTTCTGCTTTTATGGCAAGTTTTCTGACTGAATTTCATACTTCTCCTCTGTTAAATCATGGTGGTGTCCTGAAAACTTTAAACATCTTGATGCCAATTTCTATTGGCCTCAAATATGTAAAGACATTTTATTTTGTTTGTAAATGCGTTGCATGCCATGACACTTTCTGCAGCATTACTTTCACTTCCACAAATTCCATATCAGGTTTGGTAAGATCTATCAAAAGATTTCATCATTGGACAACCAAATACACACATTTCAGTTCCCTTCCAACCAACTACTCGTAGTCAAGGTGGCTAATCTGTTCACCACATTGGTAATTCGTATAAATGGCTATCCAAAGAGCACCCACCATCTCAGATCGGGGATATCATCCTCCTTGGCAGCTTTTGGCACACCTCTTTGTTCTCAATGATACAACTCTTCAAAAGAGCACGACTTATCATTCGCAAATAGATGGGTAGACTTAATTGTTCAATAGATGTATGGAGCAATATTTAAGAGCTTATACATCTACTCGACCAAAATTATGGTCAATCTTTCTATTTTGAGCTGAATTATGTTACAACGCAGGTTTTCACTCTACTATTCAAATGACACTGAAACAAGCTGATAGTAGCCGACGAGGACCTCATTTGGGACAATTTTCTTACTATTTTTAAAGCAACTTTTTAGTATCAAAATTTCTTGAAAGCAACAAAAAAGCTGTGGTGAAAAGCCGTTCAAACGAACCTGAGATTTCTAGCTCGACATGAATGATAAGGCCAAAGTTATTTTTGAAGTCAATGTGCTACATGGATAAAAGCTTGCAAGGAATCAAATGGCAAATGTTATCTAGCGAACTCTTCATAGGATAAGGAAAAGCAACTAATCAACAAAATTGTGGGCTCCAAAAACTCGGCCCTAGCCTCCCCTATTGCTTTCGGGAGTTTTGATGGATTAAGTTCTGAGGTAAATTTTGAGAAGGCAGATTAGGTTTGTTGATAAGACACTACCCAGAGATTTCGCCCTCATTTTGTGAGGACTTTATGATCTGAGTTCTGATTTCATATAGGCGCAAGCCCCTATAATTAATTACCCCTCCCAATAACGAGAGAGAACTTTCGATTAAGGCTAGTCGTCAAACAGATACATAGAAAATACGTATTATCTAGTATAAAGTAGCAGCACGATTTTGGATATTGGAAATTTGAAGTATATTTAAAATCTAAAAGTTTACCATCTTACACTTAAAATGAATGGTGGGGGAATGGATCATGGACCCGATCAAGATCCTATGGCTCCGTTCTCTCGGGCCATCGTGGTCCCTGATCTACTTAGTCATAGGAGGTAGTCGACCCAACCTGACAGAAGGATCCTTGTCGGCAGCCATGGGTTGCATCGTTCAAGGGGATCTTGTAGACCTAGGGTGAGTATTTGTCTAAGAGGACAAATTTGAATCCACCTTAGCTAACAGAGGGCTTCGTGCCCTATCGATTATATCTTATTGATTCATATCTCAAGGATTTAATGTCATTGGGGAGCATACGGGCTCTAGCCATAATCGTAATTTGGAGGTGGCATTTGGCAGCAAAACACCCGGTTTAGAGGGCCCTGGTCATAACTGTTTATCCTGTGGTACCTTTCACGGCAAAACTGTCGGTTAGATGACACGTGCCACGTCCTTATTGACAGGAGACTATTTGAGAATGAACCCTAGTGATATTCTTGACCATACATTGGCTCTTTTTGAGCTGAAGTAGTTTTTAGATTTATCCACCCCAGCAAATTATTGTGGAGGGTGGATGGATTTTATTTTAAGTAATTGATGATTGAATTTTCATTTTTTAAATATTTTCAATTTTTGTATTTTGTGGGTATTTGAATTTTGAATGGGCTTTGGAAAGCGCTTTGAATATTTGGAATTGACCCCTCCGATTGAGATTTTTTGTTCAACACGCCATCATCAGGGTGATTATGGGGAATTCATTTTATGGGTTAAATCTTGTCGGCTATGTCAACTTGCCGATAGAGGATCGAGTTTGAGCCGGTTGTATACTCGTGTTGGTGGATTTTCTTTGTTCATAGGTCTTCAAGGCCTAATATGAATGTATAAAATAAATATCTCGGTTGGTAACATAGTCGTATATTTGTTCGATGATTCGAGCTGTGTCGACTCCTATCAATCCACATAGAAGGATCAGGCTCGAACTTGGATTTATTGTCTGACCCGCATAACATCCCTAGACGTCCTATATGTACCCGTAACACGCTCGCCAGGGCCCATACGGGTATATGATTATATATGCACCTTTAGTATACATATTACTATGCATGTGCTGGGGCATTTTTGGATATTTGGAGTTTTCTACGACAGCCTATGGAAACTTGAATTTGTCGTAGTCTTTTAGCCTTTATCTGTGGATGGCATATTGAACGTATGACCATTGTTCATCCAGGAACTTGTAAGCATCAATAATATTATTCAACCCAATATTCTGGATTTGGTTGAACCGAGACTCACTCCACCCTTAAAAATAATGATTTGATCTTTCTCTCTTCCTAGAACTCATGTGAGAATCAATGAGCGATTTCTTGATTATGCCATCATTATCATCTTCTACTATTGGCCTAAATAAAGAACCAATCATTTTAACCTCAGATGACTATGTCTTTACTGATGTCTCATATTTCAAAATTAGTAGCCACTGCCTGAAATTAACAACTTATCACTTTCACTACATATCGGGTTCTTCTGGTCGCATCTAACATGCTTCTTCTTTTCACCATTCATAGATCTATCGCACATATTGCAAGTCATTAATTGTCTGTTGGTATGAATAGAATTGTCTTCTAATCGTCCAGAAGAACCAGATCATCCAAGCTAAAAGGGGCTGATTTACATTGATCGTACATGACGATCTAAGGATCATCTTGGATAATATTTAACGACTAGTTAAAATTTAGGATAATTTTTGAGCCCTACTATTTAAGATCTCTTGTCTTCTATTATTGAGATCTTCTACCGCTGTCCTTTCTTGTGAGAGACTTGAGAAGGAGAGAGAGAGAGAGCTTGGGAGAGAGAGAGAAGATCTTGTGAGGGGGAGTTTGTGAGATGTTCACAAAGATTACTCCAAGCAAGGATCTGAGTCGTCTTCTCCGATCGTCATGTCTTGTCCTTGGTATCTCTATGGAAGGATTGTCTGTAATGAGATCGAGGTTCTCTACCTGCTTCAGGAGGAAGCAAAAGGAGTCTAGATTCTCTGCCTATTTCAAGAGAGAAGCGAAAGGAGTATGGGTTCTCTGCCTCACCGAGTTGGTGGAAATGAGTTTTTGTACAGGCTTCTCCACCTTACTGTGGGAGCAGAAGGAGAGTCACTTAGTGTTAGTGTAATACCCGGAGGGGAGGCTCCGGGGAGTGGACGTAGGTCAAGTTGACCGAACTACTATAAAATCTGATGTGTTCTTTCTGATTATTTTTCCACACTTATTTTTCTATTGATGATTGTATGATTGTGATTATTATTTTGTTATTGTTAAACATCTACACATCATCATGAAACTGTAAATATTTTAAAACATTCAAAAAGATTTTTTAAATTATTTTTGCTCACGAATTTTTAAAATTACCAATTCACCCCCCCCCCCCTCTTGGTTAGCCTCGGGCTAGTTCATAAGGGCTTAACATCCCTAACGAACTTTCACAAGTACTGTTTATTGATGCTTATTTGGATGATCAAGATTATTAGTTAGCACTTTTATATTTCCAATGCGATCATGAGTTTGGTTTTTCAAAACTTGTTCATTCGAGTCCAAGTTCATAAGTCCTTATTATCATATTGAGTTCTGAGTTATTTATGCATTTTGTTCAAGTTCAGATTTAATTCATTTGAGTTCATTTTAGTTCAAGTTCACAGGTCCCATGTTGTTCTGTTTAAGAACTCGATTCATTGAAAATTTTGGCAGCCCACCGGCGTCTCCCCCATTTAGGGGAAACTATAGGAGTCATAGCCTACCTGCCATGTTAAAAAAGACGTGCACGATCTGTGTCGCAGGACACAGCTGCCGTAGTCTTCCTCCCCACCATGCCAAGAAAGGTATATATGGGTCTCCAAAAACACTTGTTTGAAAAAATAGTTTTTCCCCACATATTTTTACACCGCCGTGCTAAAAAAAGTGTGTACAAGGCTCGTCTGCTTCATCGTAAGCGCAGCACCGAGTTTTCTTACCCTACGCTAAGAAAAGTGTGCATAGGGGGTCCCTCTACGTACTGTAAACATCGAAAACAGGACTTTGGAGGGGATTACCCACCTCGTCACGAGCACCGCAATGAATTTTCTCTCACCGTGCTAAGAAAAGCACGTATGGGTGGTTGCTCATCGCACTGCAAGCACCGAGGACAGGTTTTTGAAGTTTAGAACTTTATACCTACGTGGAGGGACGTCGGTGAAGTTGACATGCATATCGAGGCAAGCATTTCTCTTTTGGCAACCAATTACAATTAAGAGTAATCAATTATAATTAATAATATTAATTATAATTAACTAAAATTAATTATAATTAATGGGAATTAGTTATAATTAACTAAAATTAATTATCATTAATAATAATAAATTATAATTAATGAAAATTAATTATAATTAACTAGACTTAATGATAATTAATAATATTTAATTATACTTAATGAAAATTAATTATAATTTACTTAAATTATTTGTAATTAATTATACCTAATTATAATTAACCAAAAATGAATCATAATTAGAAAATTAGTTATAATTAACTTGAATTTATAATTAATTTAAAATTACTTATAACTAACTTAAATTAATAATAATTAATAATAATTAATCAAATTTAATTATAATTAACTAAAATTAATAGTGATTAACTGTTATTAGCAACAATTAATTACAATAAATTGCAATTATTTTTAAACGAGCTATTTGGGCACAGGATTTAGGGAGGATTTAAACATGATTTATGTTTAATCCTGATAACAGGATTATAGAACTCGAGCAGGACTTGAATTAAATCCCATTAAATAGGATTTTAGGAACTCTGAAGCCTCATGACCAATTAAATCCTCTGTTTACCTGCTTCTACCTCAATTACTTTACAGGATTTAGATGGAGAAGCGTACGGGAGGAAGATCGTTACCTTCATAGTGTGCGGGCTCCAGTCGTTGCTACTTCTGATCGAACAGACTAGAGGCTAGGGCTAGGATGGCTTGAGGATGTCGGTTAGAGTGAGGACGGGAAAGAGGAGCTGGGGTTCAGTCGTTTGGAGGCTCGATTGCATGCGAGAGTTCGGGATCTACGATTTGAAGAGGATTTCGGGATGTTTGGAGGTCGAGTGACTAGGGATTTCGGAAGATTGGCTTAAGGCAGTGGGTTGTAATGGTGAGAGGAAGAGAGAAGTTGGGTCGAGGGAGTTACGACTTGGAGAGGTCTGAGCTTCAATCGTGGTTTGTGATAGAGAGTTTGATCGATTTGAGGCTTGGAGTGTAGAATATGGATGTTGAAAGTTCATGAGGGTTATTAAACCCTAAAGAACTAGTTTTGATGCTAACCAAGAGGGGAGTGAATTGGTTATTTTAAAAACTTCTTTAAACAAAATGAGAAAAACCCCTTTTAAAGCTTTTTCCAAATATCTGAAAACAAACAATTTAATCACCGGATGCGGAAGCAGATTAGTTTCATAATAACAGAAAATCAGAGATTTAAACCACATAATTAATCATAGAAAAATAAAAGTGTAGAAATTAAAATATGAAAATAATAAAAGAAAAGAGCACAGCAGATTTATAGTTGTTCGGTGCAACCTGACCTACGTCCACCCCCCGGAACCATCCATTCCATGTATTGCACTAAACCTTTAGTGACTCTCCTTTAGCCCCCTTAGTTAGGCAAAGAAACCCTTACAAAATCTCTTCCACCAACCTGGTGCAGCAGAGGACCGTAATCCTTTCACAGGCAGAGAAACTCAAATCCCTTTCACCTTCCCCTGTACGACGGAGGAGTCGGGTCCTTTGACACCAAAGAGATATTCTTCTTCCCAAAACTTCCCTCATGACAAACCTTGACAATGATGGTACTAAGGTGCAAGCTTGCCGGAGCAACAGTGTGAAACCCCCTCCATACTCCCTTGAAACCCCCTCCACACTCCCTTGAAACCCCCTCCAAGGTTCTTCTCCCTCTCAAACTCCACCATTTCCTCTCTCCCTTTCAAGGCTCTCTCTTCAAGTTTTCTCCAGAAAAAAAAAAATCTCAATGCATGTCAAAGACACATACAAAGTCTTTGGAGAAAGCATAAATAGAGGGCTTTGAAACACCCTAGAAACTCAATTCTAGAGGCAAAGATCGTCTAGTACGATCGCAGGATTATCCAGTACGATGTTTAGAATTTGACCTGATAGTCCTAGACGATCAACAGATTATCCAGTACGATTAGTTAAAATTTATATTGATCGTCTCATACGATATTGGGGATCATCCTGGATGATTACATGAATAATTATGGTATTTCATCTTATACGATTGTGAGTCGTCCCATGCATCCTCTCAGTCGTCCAATATGATTATTACTGATCGTCTTGGACGTCCTGGACGTCCTGGATGATCAGATTGAACAAATTAATCATAATTAGTCCACTAATCACATGATCAATTTAGGCATGATTGTCATAGATCATCTAGTACGATGTAGATCATCCTGGACGATTAGAATAAAATCTGAATCTTAAAATCCTCCCTAAATTATGATTAGTGACTATTTTTCATGATCATAATTGATCATCCTAGACGATCTAAATCGTCTAGTACGATTAGTTCAACTTCCAGTATACCTCAAAATTAGTTGTTTTGATGAGCTGATTGTACATTACGATATAAATTGTACAGTACGATTAGTTCAGAGATATGAACTTCTAATTTTGACATAATTTCACTCCCCTGAGTGTGTCTGTGTGTGTATGGTCATCAAGCTAACAAACACTTTTACAGGACTTGACTTAAGAAATCAAAAAATATATCATTGAATATTATAAAAATCTTTACAGCATAACATATTCTACCCAATCTTAAGCTCTGAATCTTCATTGGATGGTGCATTATGTTCCTGAAATATTAGTATACACACAAATAAATATACATTGCAAATACTAGGAGACATAATTATGTGATCTACAATATGTGTTAGCATCAAAAGCATAAACTCATGAGCTCGAGTCGCAACAGATGTGAGAGGGGATTTCGATTGGAGGAGTTTGGTTGAGTTGCGAGTGATGCGTTCGCTTGGAAGAAAAACCAAAAACCCAAAGGCTTCGTTTTATTGCCTTTTAACGATGAGAGCAACAACAGAAATGATGCACTCTCGTGGGATATCCGGACTGCTTCGGCGCCGTTTGCAGAGCCAGGTACTGTAGCAGTCGGCGTATTCGACAGATTTCACGCAGGATTTCATGTTTGTTTTAAATTTATGATGATTTCTATTAGACTTTATGTAGAGGTCAACAACAGTGGTTGTAAAACCATGTGCAATGACATGAACATGCTATTGTAATCAATTCAGTTAATAAATTTGCATATAGATAGTTATCTTGTAATCAAAGCCCTTCTAATCAATTAGGTGAAACATGAGCACAGCTATGCAGGCATGTTTGTTTAAATCAACATAAATATGAATGTAGTATTTTGGAGATGATTATGTTTAACAAAGATTGTTCTTCTCATTTCTCTATTTTTATTGGAGTTCATACTTACTCAAAAGGTATTTTTTCATGTTATTCAAGCTTCGTTTGGGACAGCTTTAGACTACTGCTTTTTTCCTATTTTCAAAAAAAAATTTAACTAAAAAAAAGCTTTACAAAACAGTAAAAAAACCGTCTCAAATGAAGTATTAGTGTCACCTATAAACAAATTTGAATATAATAGTAAGATTTCAATAGATTGGTCTACAAAAAAATACAAACATTATGTTAATTAAGAACTTTTATGCTTGTTTGAGTACATTTTCATGTCAAATCCAATATTAGCATCATTAGAGCTTATTAAACATGCATTTTATTTTTATTTTGTTGAGCATTATTTACATGGCTAGGCATCAAGTCTCCTAAGTCCTAACACACCAACAAAAAAGACAAGACTACAAAATGTCAAGTTCAAAGGGACAATAAATAATTCAAATAGTTAAAATATTAACCTAAATAAAATGACTTTATTTCAATAAACTTAATTTATAATAAATAAATAAATAGTTATTTTAAAATTGTTAACATGATGTGCTTTAATTAGCTCTTAAATAAATATTTTATATGCATTACTTGCATATTTTTTAATAAA
Organism: Dendrobium chrysotoxum; assembly: GCA_019925795.1. NCBI lineage: Eukaryota > Viridiplantae > Streptophyta > Magnoliopsida > Asparagales > Orchidaceae > Dendrobium > Dendrobium chrysotoxum. Next base: position 25,985,747 of record CM034304.1, on the reverse strand, counting down.
GAAATATATACAAGTCATCAAAGTCTATGAAGAATGTTAGCTCATTGGTTAGAGAAGTCTTATTTTTCTAAAATTATAAATTCAAATCACATATTTTTATAATATATTGCTCACCATTAAAAAAAATCAAATCAAATCAAAGCAAATATATTTCTAAATTCACTCTACATATATATAAGCAAAGGTTCATTAAATATGCAATATTTCAAATTTGCAAAAAAAAAAAAACTACAATTAATTTTTAAATTCTAATGCAAAAACCACCATATCTTTTATGATAATTACAATAATACAATCAAATTAAAGCTAAATAAAGAATCCAAAACGTTATAAATTCATAGAATTAAAGATTAAAATTTTGTTTGGAAGAGCTTTCTTATTGCTTTCTAAAACAATTTTTTAAAATAAAATTTTTAATTTAATAAATTTTTGTACTAAAAATAAAACGTGCTAACAATTCTAGATTTAAAAAAAAAGAAAAATAAAAAAATAAAATCATACAATGACTCAAAATTCTTTCTTATACGATTCAAGCCAACAAAGCCTAAGCCATTTCTTTGTACAACTTCAATAATGAAGAACAGAAACCCTAACACTTGACAATACTATAATTACTAAAATAACCAACCATATAAATTATAAATTAATATTTTACTTTCTCCCCCTTACTATTTACACGGCAAAATTCTCTCCATTAGCAGCAAATAATTATAAAAAAAATCCCCTAATTTCATTGCCTTTGGCTAATTTTCCTTTTCTCCAACGACCGGATAGAATAAATCTCTCCATGAAAGTATGCGGATGCATCTATGCGACTGCCTGGATGCCGCGGCTCCGAGTACGCTCACGGTCCAGACAATCAAAACCCTCGATACGTACGGCGGCCGGCATGATGCCATATCGAATTCGGGTGCAGACGTTCTTTACGGATCCGGATCCGATCCCGGCCGAGGCAATCGGCGTAGGGGCGAGCGGAATAGCTTCCCCGAATCGGGCGTCGTGGACCATAGGGTTATTGGATCTCGTCGGCGGCGACCCGCAGAGAAACAGCGGCGCTGGATCCGATAGCTGGGTAGAAAATATCAGTGAATCAGAACCTTCGGTTTCAGATCAAACGACTAAAAACGCATTGTATAGAGGGCCAGAGTCGAACCTTTGGAAAAAGGGCATCGAGAAGATGGTTAGCAGATTTCGGATCAGAAGCATCTGCCGGCGAGTAAAGCCGAAGAGGTTTCGGGCAGATGACCGGCCGATCGCCGGCGGCAAAGTAGCCGTTCTGCTGAATCGAACATCTGTTTGCCATATCTTACAGACAGTCTGCAAAATTAAAAAATAAAATAAAAATATTCAGTATTTTCTCCACTTCGAAACTTTAAACAGGAACGGATCTACATAATAGAACTGAAATCGTAATCAGAAAAGCTAATAATCGCATCGAGGTTTTCTCAAGAAACAATCGCAGATCTAGATCTGTACTAGAGGAAACAGACGCTGAAGTGCAGAACAGAGAGAGAGAGAGGAAGGAGAGTTACCCTTTGTTTCTCTCCCTAACGAGAAAAAGAAAAGCCGGCGAGGAGAAATAGCTGAAGGAGATTTAACTTCAAAGATGAGCTCTGGAAGAACAGATAGAGTGTGTCCGCGTGTGACAGATAGAGAGAGAGAGAGAGAGAGAGAGGCGCTCACGGGAATATTTATAAGCCTTGCCGCGTGTGAACGGCAAAAAGGAGTAAAATAAAACTACCAAGTAAAAAAAAATGAAAAGAAAGTAATAAAGTTAAATATTTAATATGAGGAGGGAATAAAAACCGCCTCTGATGGGGGAGATGACACCAAAATCAGAAAGGGTAAGTATTAAATTCTTAGAAAAAATTTATAAAAATTATTAAAATTATTTTGAGATTAATATTCATCAGAAAATTTTATATTTTATTATTCTCATAATAAATTTAATAATTCTTAATTTTTTTTTATAAAATTTGTATCAGATTGCTTTAATATAATTTTTATTCAAATTCATATTTATAGTAATATTTTGTTTTTTTAATTTCATATATATTATTAAATTTTTATGTATTTAGATCTAATTGTGATTAATACTAAACTTTTTATATTTACTTCCATTATTTCTAAGACATAAATTATATTAAAATATATTTTATATTAAAAGTTAATATTAATTATATTTTATATATTTTTTAAAAATTAATATGTTATAAATATAAAAAAAATTATGTCATAATATCCTAACGTAAAATACAATTTTTTTTCTATATATTAAAATTCCAAAATTTCAACGGAGCATAAATCGACCTTGAATTTGATGGTTTAAAAATATAAAAACTATTTAAATTATGTAATAAAGATGTAAATATGTGAAAAAATGAAAATAGCTATTCCATTAAATATAGGATACATTAAAGAAACATATTTAATAATTTTAAATTAAAAGTCTCCTTATAAGCTCAACTCCGACCAAAGACAAAGGGGGTGAATTGGGCATGCAATGCAGGAAAATAATTGAGAAAGAATATTTTACTTTTTTTGAAGTTTAAATAATTTATTTACTTAAATTATTTGATTCATATTTAAATTTTTAACATCTTGATACAGAAAATAGTAACAATTTAGTCATAATACTTCAATGAAATAGTATCCGATTCATTGGTTCATCGATTCAATCGGCGGTTCTATCCAATTCTATTTGACTCAAAATTAGAAAGATTTAGTTAATAAATTGAATTGGTGGAGTGAACTCTTCACGATAGAACCGGCCGATGTAAATTATAGTTTTTCATCATAGATTGGAGATACGCAGGGGTGTCAAAATGGGTTGATGGTTCGGATTCGAGTTCTACTCTAAATTGACTTGACCTGAATCTAGTCAATCTGAATCCGATAAATTTAATAAACGGGTAAAAAACTCTAACCCGAATCCGACCTGCTAGCAACCCTAATAACCCAAACCCAACACATTAACCCATTTTGATTAAAAAAAATTATATCTATAAAAATTAAGATATTTGATTAAAAAAAGGAAGATTATGCTAAAAAAAATTAAGAAAAAAATTTTAAATGGGTTAAAAAAATAGGACGGTCAATCTAAACCCGACTCATTTCTTAAACGAGTTAACCTGAATTCAAATTTTTTGGGTCGAATTTGGATCGGATCATTTATTGGAGAGGTTATTACGTACGGAGTCCGGACATAGCTTTTTGTCCGGACTCCAATCAAATGAAGTCACGTAGAGTTTTTGATTGAAGGCCGATGAAATCCAGACTCCGGACATAATAATTTTTCCATTTATTGGCACCCATTCGGCAAATTCAGCGTGATTTGTGAGGTTTGAAAATCGAAAATTTTTTTTCTCACAATTTACTGAAAAATAATTCGGATAGGACAAATTTCGGCAGCGATACCAAACTCCTAAAAAATAACAAAAAATTAAAAAAGATCCGCAAACCCCAATTTGTTTTGGCAAATAAAAAGCCGCTTAGTGAAACAATCCATAGCAAAAAACATAAAATGATTAAGACAGATTTTAGATTTATGGATAGAAACAATTTTAATTTTTAATTTTTAATGAAATTAGTCGCACACTAAGCGCACTTAGTGGGCAACGCCTATTTATTTGTTCTCCTATATTTTTATTTATTATTATTTTTTAGTTTTGTTGTGGAGAGAATGAGAGATAAAGAAACTTCCTTATATGCATTGCTTTCTGAGCCATTTTATTAATTTTATGCTTACATTAAAATTTTTAAGTATGCAATTATTTCAGGTAGGGGTGTAAGTGAGTCAAGCCGACTTCTGAGTTGGCTCGGGCTCGAGTCGATAAATGACTCGTGAGTCAAGCTCAATGAGCTGACGAGTCAAGCTTGAGCTGACCCTGATTAGACTCGTTAGCTCGCAAGCCAGCTCATTTAAGATATCTTAATATAAAATACGCTTAAATGTATTAGCAATCATGATTTTAATGACAAATTTATTAAAAAACTATATCTCTGTTGCGTCCTGGAATATTCGTAGCGATAGAGAAATATAAAGTTTAACTTCTTAGCTTTGTATAAAGATACAGCACACAATCAAATAAGAGAGAGAGTGTTGCATTCATAAGAGACACCAGAGTTTTTACGTGGAAACCCCTAAAAAGGGGGGGAAATCATGGGGCCTAGCCCAATTTGAAGGAATCTACTAGTATTTGCAGTCGATTATAAATGAGGCCCTTCCTTGGGAGAAGGCCTTAGCTTGATGTAACAAATATATATCATATAGAGTGCATTACATGGTGGAAATTGGAAGAATCGCTATCGATATGTTCGTTTAATCGGTAGGACCATAGTCGGCAGCGGCGGAGGTCGGAAAGACCGTAGTCGGAGGGCGACGAATGTCATAAAGACCGTTGTTTGGTGATGGATGTCAGAGGGACCGTATTCGATGGGCGACGGAGTTCGAAAGGACTATAGTCTGGCGATAGAGGTCGGAAGGACCGTAGTCGGCGGGGCGACGAAGGCCGGAAGGACCGTAGTCAGTGGGTGACGTAGGTTGAAAAGACCATAGTCGGAGGGCAATGAAGGTTATAAAGACCGTTGTCTAGCGACGGAGGTCAGAAGGATCGTAATCGGCGGGCGACGGAGGTCGGAAGGACCGTAGTCGGAGGGCAACGGAGGTCAGAAGGACCATTCTTGGGTGGAAGTCTAAGAATAATTGGATGTCGAGTGGAAGTTCAGTGTCATTCGGCGGCCGAGTGTAAGTCCGACGAAAGTTAGTGGTCTGGTAGAACTCCGACGTCAATTGGTGGTCCGGTAGAAGTTCGGGCATCAGTTGGTGATCCGACAGAAATCCGACATCAATTGGTGGTTCAGTAGAAGTCCGGGCATTTGTTGGTGGCTCGGTAGAAATCCAACTTCAGTTGGTGGCCGGGCAGAGATCCGACGTCACTCGGTGGTCTGGTAGAAGTCGGGCGTCAGTTGGTGGTCCAGCAGAACTCTAACATCAGGTGGTGGTCCGATGAAAATTCGGCGTCAGGCGATGGTCGGATGAAAGTCCGGCATCAATCGGTGGTCAGGCGGAAGTCTAGATTGTGGTCGAGGAAGAGCTAGGCGACAAGAGCTATCTCCGATCTCTCTCTTGCTTTCTTGCTTGGGGCCCCCCTTCCATGAGATGTGAGGGGTCTATTTATAAATTTCTGAGAGTGGCATGATTTGTAAATAGGAGGAAGATCAAGGGTAAATTGGGAGTGGTTTGGATGGACAGCTGATGTTAAATTCCTTGATCGTAGACTATTTACTGGGCATTTGAATGTCTTAATGATATCAAAATTTTTCGATCTTAAGCTCATTGGATTCATCATGTCGAGCCGCTTAATTTGACTATAAGCATGTTATGTTTGGAAACCTTTTAGTAATCCAAATTGTGGTTTTAACCTTCCAACAGCACTTCGGGGTCTTGATTTGGACCCATTTGGGCTCGGATTGAGTCAAATTTGGTGTCATTAGGTTCGTATTTTTGATACGTTCAGTTCAACTATAAGTTTGATATCAGAGCTTAGATGGTCCCAATTTTAATTTTGGAAGTTTCCAACTTGATTCTGCCTCGAGATTCGTGCCCGTTCAAGATAACTTTTTAATGATGTATCAATTTTCCCCTTATTTTTGAAAGTCAAAGCTTCAGAAGTCTAAAAATACATATTATAGCTCATGGGGAATTTTTGACGCGATTTAAAATTCAAAAATAGTCTAATCTTGGGCGTAGAGGTTCCAATTGGCTTTAAAAGTGTCGAAATTTAGTCCAAAATTTCGAAAGAGGATCCCGGGTACTCTAAAAATGTTTGAATTTGACTTTCCAAGCCAAATCAGACCTAGACGCAAAATTGGGCCACTTGGTCCATTAGCTTGCCCATCTTGTCCCTGGCCCGATCATGAGGCTAGCCTTGGCCATGCTTATAGCCCGCCTGGGGCATGCTCTTTAGCCCGCCCAAGCTCATAAATGTGGGCCAATGGTGAAGTAATGGGTTAGGTTGAGTCATACCCCATTAGTGGACTAGTGGGGTAGGTGGGAGCCATGGGCCATTAGTGAAGTAGCAGGGAATGTGGGAGTTATGGGCCATTAGTAGGAAGGTGGGAGTTATGGGCCGTTAGTAGAGTAGTAGGGAAGGTGAGTTCAAATATTATATATATATATATATATATAATATTTTATAATATAATAATATAATTATTATTATTATAATATTAAAATAATAATAATATTTTATTTTTTTACAACTTCCCCAACTTCCTTATCTTCTCTTTTTCACTATAAATTCTCCCCTTAGAGATATGAAAAAACTTTCCCCTCCTCCTTTTATCTTCTTCTTCTCAGGCTGAGGCCTTCAATTGGTCATGTTTAGGCAGTACCCCACGTCCAGGTCTAGGGCCCCTTACTGAGTAGGAGTCTCCTCCTCCTTTCCTCTTTTCTTCCCTTCTTCTCCTCGGGCTGAGGCCCTCCCCTGATCTTGTTTAGGCGGTATCCCCTGTCCAGGTTTAGGGCTCCTCACTGAGTAGGAGTCTCCTCCTCTTTTTTCTTTTTCCAATTGAGGCATTCCTCTAATCTTGTACAAGTGGTATCCCCTATCTAGGGCTAGGGCCCCTCTCTGTGTTCAAGGGACCTTTTTCTCCTTCCCCATTCTGTCCCCTTCAACCCTCTTCCTATACGGGAGGCCTTACCCTATCTTTAGATAAGCGATATCTCATATCTAACTGCAGGGCCCCTCCCTATACAGAGGTTATGACATGGGATCACCCTTCTTTGAGAGATCCCACGACCAAGAGAGATCTACATCCATAGCAGGTTGGCGATGGAGGTCAGAAAGATCGTTATTAAGAGACGAAGGTTGTAAGGACCGTAGTCTGACGTCAGGTAAAAGTCTGACGAAAGTCTAGTGATGGATAAAAGTCTAGCGATGGGTGGAAGTCCTGCGATGAATAGAAGTTCGGCCACGGGTTGAAGTTCGAATTTGGGTAGAAATCTGGCGATGGGAGGAGGTCCGACATTGGGTAGAAGTCTGACGAAAGTCCACGACATGCAGATGTCCAGCGATGAGCAGAATTCCGGCGACATGTGGAAGTCTAGCGTCAGGTAGAAATCCAGCTACAGAAGGAAGTCTGGCGCCGGGTAGAAGTCCGACGAAAGTCTGGCGATGGGCAGAAGTCTGGCAACATTTTAAAGTCTAGCGTCGGGTAGAAATTCGGCGATAGGAAGAGGACTGGTGTCGGGTAGAAGTCTAATGAAAGTCTGGAGACTAGCAGAAGTCTAGCAACAAGTAGAAGTCTGATGTATGGTAGAAATTCGGCGACGGGAGGAAGTCTAGCGATGGGCAGAAGTCTGATAACAAGCAGAAGTCTAGCGATATGCAGAAGTCTGGTGTCGGGTAGAAATCTGGCGACGAGCAGAAGTCCTAAGACATATGAAAGTTCGGTGTCGGGTAGAAATTCAACGATGAGAGGAAGTTCAGTGCCAGGTAGAAGTCCAACGAAAGTCCAACAACGGGCATAAGTCTAGCGACATGCGGAAGTCCGACGATGGGAGGAGGTCTAGAGTCAAGAAGTCTGGGGACGGGAGGAAGTCTGATTGTGATCGACAGCAATCGGTAGCTAGGTGAAGAGCTGAAGGGGAGAGTATGCTAAGAGTAGTATTTGAGCAAGGGGCCACTAATATTTGATATGGTGAAGGGACGATGAGGGTCACAGTCGAGTTATACTTTCTTGGAAGTAGCTTGCATCCACACCGACACATTTGGATATCAGGCACCCTTGACAGAAGGGGTCGAAGTAGTGTACCCTGTCAGTAGTCTAGCAACACACCAACACTGTTAATTGAGTGGAGGCCTGATGATGATCAAGTTATAACTTTTCTTTGAAGAGGAAGTTATAAGAAATGCATAAATGTGTAGTAAAAAAGAGGTCACTTGAATCCACCAGGGATATTTTACCATTTTTAAGTTGTTTGTCAGAGCGTTGCTCGATGACGTTAGTCAATATAGAAGAGGTCAAGAGAATCCATCAAGAATGTATAACCTATCTGAGGTTATATGTCAGAGCACTACTCGATGATATTAACCTGTATGGAAGAGGTCAAGAGAATCCACCAAGGATGTATGACCTATCTGAGGTTGTATGTCAGAGCACTGCTCGATGACGTTAAACTGTATGGAAGAGGTCGAGAGAATCCACCAAGGATGTATAACCTATCCGAGGTTGTATGTCAAAGCACTGCTCGATGAAGTTAACTTGTGTGGAAGAGGTCGAATCGACTCCCTCTGGGATCAATTTTGCCTTGATTTTTTCCTCGCAATCAAGGCATCCTTGTATTCGTTGGGAGTTTCCTAAAAATAGTTTTGCTAGATATCGTCTTGAATGTTGGAAGTATTGGAGAAATACTCTTGATCACGGCTCTAGTCAAAGTTGCCCCCAGTCCACTTTTAATTTCCATAAAATTAATGCAATAATAGCTGATTCAAAGACATTGATATGAACGACCTTTTGAGATTGGAGCAAAGATTGCCCCCCACTCGGGAATCATGTTCCCATAAACGGTGCTAAACATTTGCATTCTAGAATATTCGTAGTGGTAGAGAAATATAAAGTTTAATGTATTAACTTTGTATGAAGATCCAACACACAATCAGATAAGAGAGAGTGTGTTATATTCATAAGATACACCAGAGTTTTTACTTGAAAACCCCTAATAAGGGGGGAAAAATCATGAGGCCTGGCCCAGTTTAAAAGAATCCACTAGTATTTGTAGTCGATTACAAATGAGGCCCTTCCTTGAAAGAAGGTCTTGGCTTGATATATAGTGCATTACATGGTGGAAATGGGAAGAATCGCTATCGATATGTTCGTTTAGTCAGCAGGACCATAATTAGCAGGTGACGGAGATCAGAAAGACCATAGTTGGAGGGCGACGAAGGTCGTAAAGATTGTTGTTTGACGATGGAGGTTGGAGGATCGTAGTCGGTGGGAGATGGAGGTTAAAAGGACCGTAGTCTGGCGACTAAGGTCGAAAGGACCATAGTCTGCATGCGACGGAGGTTGGAAGGACCGTAGTCGGTGGGCGACGTAGGTCAAAAAGACCATAGTCAGAGGGTAATGTAGGTCATAAAGATCATTATCTGGTGACGGAGGTCAGAAGGACTGTAGTAGGAGGGCGACGGAGGTCAGAAGGATCATTCTTGGGTGGAAGTCCAAGAATAATTAGAAGCCGAGCGAAAGTTTGGCGTCAGTCGACAACCGAGTGTAAGTCCGACGAAAGTTGGTGGTCCGACAGAACTCCAACATCAATTGGCAGTTCAGTAGAAGTTCGGGCATCAGTTGGTGATCCAACAGAAATTTGAGATTAATTGGTGGTCCGGCAGAAGTCTAGGCGTTAGTTGGTGGCTGAGCAGAAATCCAATGTCCGTTAGTGGCCGGGCAGAGATCCGGCGTCAATTGGTGGTCTGGTAGAAGCTGGTAGAAGTTAGGAGTCAGTTGGTGGTTTGGGAGAACTCCAACATGTGGTGGTGGTCCGATGGAAGTCCGACATTAGGCGGTGGTCCGACGGAAGTCCGGCATCAGTTAGTGGTCTGGGGGAAGTCCTGACGGTGGTTGAGGAGGAGTTAGGTAGCAAGAGCGATCTCTGATCTCTCTCTTGCTTCCATGCTTGGGGCCCCCCTTCCATGTGAAGTGAGGGGTCTATTTATAAATTTTTTAGAGTGGCCTGGCCTGTAAATAGGAGGAAGATCAAGGCTAAATTGGGAGTGGTTTGGATGGACGGCCGAGGTTGAATCCCTTGATTGTAGATCGTTTATTAGGCATTTGAATGTCTTAATGATATCAGAATTTTGTGATCTTAGGCTCGTTGGATTTGTCTCGCCGAGCCGCTCGATTCAACTATAACATGTTATGTTTGGAAACTATTTGGTAATCCAAATTATGGTCTTAACCTTCCAACAGCACTTTGGGTCCTTGATTTGGACTCATTTGGGCTCAGATTGAGTCAAATTTGATGTCGTCGGGTTTGTATTTTCGATATGTTCAGTTCGACTATAAGTTTGCTTAAATCGAAGTTTGGATGATCCAAATTTTAATTTTGAAAGTTTCCAACTTGATTTTGCCTCAAGATTCGTGCACGTTCAAGATAAATTTTTAATGATGTATCAATCTCACTTTCTTATTAAGCAATTCGTTATTATTGTTTATCCATTTTTTTCATTCTTTTAACCATTTTACTTTGATAATTGATTGAATAATAATCATTTTCTCTCTTTCCTTACAAATGAGTCGACTCAAACTCGTATAATAAAGCCCAAGCTTGATCTCAAACTCGATTAATTAATCAAGCTCAAGTTCAAGTCATGGGTAACTTGAGCCCGACTCAACTCATTTAAAACCCTAATTTCATGCATTGAACATTGCACATATATCTACATCCCACAACAATGTACATTATGTTCCCAATTTATTGAATCATATTACATACATGAAGCTCCAATAAGCTTATGAATTCACATTAGAATTTTATGTGGCCATATTGATTGACATGTAGTTTCAACAAATCTCATGTAAAGCAAAAAACAACTACTCTAGTAATTTTTAATTAATAAAAAAATTTGTTGCTCCTTTATAGCTATTATGCTTTTTGGTAGAAAAACCTTTGCCATTTTATTAGGTCATGTTTTGAAAATACCTTTTAATAGATAGTTCTCTTATAAAAATCAGTGTTGATTTCATGATTTCTTAATGTATAACCCTTTGAGGCCCTTAGTGAACATTGCCTAGCATTCTGACTTTCTTTGAATGCTATTAATATTACAAACCATCAATATGTAAAATTTATAATATTATTGATATATCATCAAAAAATTATCTTGATCGGGCACGAATCTCGAGGAAAAATCAAGTTGAAACTTCAAAAGTTAAATCAGAGACCATCTAAACTCTACTTTCAGCAAACTTACAGTTGAACTGAACATCTCAAAAATACGAACCCAACGACACCAAAATTCAACTCAATCCGAGCCCAAATGAGTCCAAATCAAAGACCCAAAGTACATTTGGAAAGTTTAATCCATAATTTTTATTACCAAACAGTTTCTAAACGTGACATGCTTATAGTCGAATCGAGCGGCTTGACAAGATGAATCCAATGAGCCCAAGATCATCAAATTCTAATATCATTAAGACATTCAAATATCCAATAAACCATATACTATCAAGGGATTTAACATCGGTCGTCCATTCAAACCACTCCCAATTTATCCTTGATCTTCCTCCTATTTACTGGCCATGCCACTCAGAGAAAACTATAAATAGACCCCTTATTTCTCATGAGGGGGGACCAAAGCAAGAAGAGAAGAGAAGGAAGCAAGAAGAGAAGAAAGAAAGCTCTCTTGCCACCAGACTCCTCCTCGACCACCGCCGAACTTCCACCTGGCAGCAAATCGATGCCAGAGTTATGCCTGATCTCCAACTGACACCAAAGTTCTACCCAATAGCCAATTGAAGCTGGATTTCAGCCTGACCACCAAACGTCAAAGGATTTTCGATCTCCATTTGTAATTGAATTTCAACCCGTGAGTTGATTATTGTAATATGATCTTCCTCAATTTCAGGGAAGAGTCAGCCATTTGTAATATAAGCAAACACTAGTGGAATCCTTGTAACTAGGCATGGCCCCATGATTTTTTCCTTTTTCAGGGTTTTCACATAAAAATTTTGGTATTACATTTTTCTTTTATTTATGTGCTGGATATTTGTACAACCCTAAGATGAAAATTTTCTAACTCTATCATCGCATATATTCTAGCCCACAATAATTATGATGATGATTAATAAAAATATAGACTAAGATTGATAATCTTTTTTATATAAAAAATGTAGTTAGAGATCAAATTTCAAAGTTAAATATCATTTATATTTTAAAATAGTACAATACAATGCCCTTAATATGCGAAAGTGAACTAAAAAAAATTCTTATCCTAACTTTTAGACCCCTACTTTATGCCTTGATGGGCACAGCATTGATGTCAATACAATTAAGAGATTGAGTTAGTTTCAACAATATATCCTTTTAATCTTAAAACTATACTAGTCTCAAGCTGTAGGGCCTTTACATTTACCTAAAATTATATAAACCACGTAATGAGTATAAAAGCCAAGTATAGAATTAAAATCTTATAATTAAAATCAATGCATAGCAAAGAGAAACAATATATTGTAAATCATATAAGGAAGTCAATACATCAATATGTGATATATATACCGGTCACCTGTGTCAATTGATCAGTTCTATTACACATCACATCTCATTCTGTCTATCAATCAATCATTATGGATTTATCATTCAATCATTCTCATCAGTCTATCAATATATGTATTCAATAACAAAAATTAGTATCCATAAAGTTAATATCCGTATAATACTAGTTACACTAATCAGAATCGTATTAGTAATTAGTGTCAGAAATTAATGTCAATAATAAGTAATCAGTATTCTATCAAATATTCAGATGAGGGTATCCTGTATCTTTTTTCTGCCCTTATGACTTCCGGTCAATCGCCCCTTATAACTCTCAATCAATATACTCTTTATAACTTCTCTTGAATCACGTGGATCAGTCACTCCGACTCCTTATAACTCACAATCAGTCTCCCGCTCCTTATGACTCCATCAGTGAATCAGTGATTCTTGAAGTTATCACATGGGGATTGTTATTTCATATACATGATATCAATCAGAATATCCTTTCAGTCAGATCAATATCACATTCTAGTATATATCTGTCATATCAATCATTCAGTACATATTACATTTTAATATTATCATGTCAAATTATAGTACATCACTTTCAACCCATTTTCAGTATATATTTTCCCTACTCATTTCATAAGAAATACTCATATACATGTTTCTAATCGGTAAAAATATAATAAAATTATATCATATTATTCAGAATGATCAAATATATAATATATTAAAAGTTACATAATAGAAATAAAATTCATAGAAATTAAAATCATCGAAGACAAAGGTAAGATGATAGTTACTTACTTCAAATAGAATAAAATTCATAACAGAAACAATGGATAAAAATCACTTGAATACCTTTCTCTCTCCTCTTCTCCCCCTTCCTTCTCCTCCTTTGGTTTCTTCCCAGGCAAGGTGCGCACACACGCACAAATATATATATATATAATGGCTTAGTGCCATAACGCTTTGACCCAGCACCGTATGTTGAATCTAAAACTACTGTAGAAGTTGAGGTTTCAACACCGCGATTGCATTTTCTAGCGCCAATGCACTCAAAGGCCAGTGACTCAGCACTCACAATCTCAACGCCACTATGCTTTAATTCAAACAAAAAAAAATCAAATAATTCATTTTAAAATATTTTTATTTTTGGGTTGTTATAAATATCAAGCTATATGATGCTTGCATCTTGTCCATTTCTACTTAAATACGATCTTACATAACTCCTCCATTCAAGAGAAGTACTCCCACTATGACTTACTGGTTTGTTATCAGTAAAATATATTTATATGATGTATTCAAATTATGAACTAAATATATATACATAGACTCATTCAATGGATGCCCAAAGGTAGTATGTTATTGATGTATTTGGTTCAACTTATAGAAGGTAAATATAATCTCAAATTTTGTGCTAGAGCACATAATAATTAGTCACATAATCATTATCATTGACACCATGCATAAGTTCCATAACATATGTCTGTCTCCAGATCTACACCTCCTTATAAAAATGGTGGTAATTGCTCCAATTCATATAAATTTATCTCTTTCATTTATGTGCTTAAAATTTGGTTCCATTGACCCATTATCAAAATGGGGTTGCCTACCAACATACCTTATAACACAACTTGGTTGGTGTTATTCAACTCATTTCTGTAAGTGGGGCCTTGCATGTTATATGCTCACTCCAAATATGCATATTGTTAGCATAAGGGCTAATAAATCCCACAAGCATGAATCTAAACTAACTTAAAGATACAAATTTCTATATTAGATTTTGAAACAAATGTAAAAATATTGAATTCATAACAAAATTTATAAATATATTAGACTCTATGTAAAACATCAAACTAAATTTGATACAATTTGATATTATTAACATGTAATTTTCTTGTTCTTTCTTTGTATCATCAACATAATTAAATTATATAGAGAGTTATTATCAAAGTATCCATAAGGTATTTAAAAAGATAAAATGAATGAAATATTTATACCTAAGTGCTTTTCATAATATGTCATTAAATACATAGAAGATTTGTCATTCAAAATATAACTATTCCCATTATTTTGTTGCATCTTTCAACTCCCTATAGAGTGTGTCATAACTATACCACTTAAGAAGCAAGTTATAAATAAGCATATGTTCTTTAAAGTAATTGGTATTATAAATGAACTTTAGATTTGAATGTGTCAAGTATCAAGAAGAAACTAATAATTAGAATTATGTAAACTAGAATATATTGAACAATTATAGATTAGCCAAATCTAAATAAAAGTTTCTGGCAATTGCCTCATATTAAACTTAGACATAATATTTGGATTAAAATGGTCTACACTATGTAAGATTTTGGGTATGCATAGAGATGCTCATCATGGCATTGTAGCCATGAGGACCATCACATATTGCTCTCGACTATTGTATCCAATGAGCATAAGACCATCTATGTAATAATCAAGGTAACCATAATATCTTGGAGAAGAATTGTCATCTTTATGTCTAGGAAAATGAATGTATTCACTTATGGTCATTGAGATGTGAGATTCTGATGATCTAGTTGAATGAATTATATATGGCATAAAAAATAAAAAATTATGAACTTTAAGGCTTTAATAAATCTTGCCATAAGCAAATGGCTAGCAGCCTCAAGGATAGATCATTGCTTTAAATGACAAAATATACATGTAATTAAATTACTAAATTAAACTTCTATTGAATAATAATTAAGTTGAGTATAATATTAAATAAAAATATCATATTTTGATTAGTTGTCTTATGTTTTTTCATAGATGAGCAATTCTTAGATGTGCATCTAATGGCAATGGTTCCACATTATCTGTATTTTTGATATTTCATTTATCCCATCCTCCAACTACTACCTACTTGATCCATTATACTTCCAACAACATATAATATATATAAAGTTCTTAGCAAATGTATAAAACCTATAAAATTATCACTATCTCATATTAGTAGGATTGTGCAAATATGTGGCCATATTATATCCAGGTTAATTATAAAAAATATAGTCTTTATTATGACATCTCAGTTCATTCATTATCTTATGAAAACATCATATTTGTGGTCATCTATCTCTTCTTGTATTTGTAGGTAGCACTAGTTCAATAATATCACAAGATTGATGTACTATAGGTCCATAAAGCTGATTAGAGATTGTGTGAGAAGTTCTTTTATATTAATGAATAGAAAATATTCAAGACATAAATAGTGTAGTCTAGTCTACTTTTTTCTAGTTAAGTAATTACTGATGGATTAAAATATATGATATTAGAAGTTTATTACAAACATACCTTAAGCTATCATGGCCATCTAGATTAATATTTTTTACTTTATATTTATGTGACTTAATGAAGATATGTTACAAAAATTAGGGCCTATTAAACTCAAATCTCTCAAGAAAATCTTATACTTTATATTCATGTGAATTAATACCTCTAGTTTTGACTACATCATTGTTAGATTGATTATAAGCCACTTCAACATAAATGACTAGAGTATGCATAGAAAATTTTGACATAACAACTTCGTATATTTTAGCTTATGTTACATGCTTTAATATGATCACACCACTAATAAAATATTGACATATGAGATTCAAATCAAAACTTTTATTATCTAGGTTTAAATATCATCAAATATAATATTTTACTTCAAATAAAGTTGTCTTTACAGATCATTTTATAAGTTTGTTAATTCCTTCAATATATTTTATTATGAAGTCTTTATAACTCTTATTTCACCCATCATATTGAAGCATTAATCTTGCATTCTTATTGATCTTCATAAGTCAATGCTCAAGTTACGAGAATTAATTATGAAAAAATTATTCATAATCTCCTACATTATGGATAAAAAAATATATTTGCAAAAAAAGATTAATTGATATGGTACAAAACTTTGCATACCTTGAGCTCAAGCAATGCATTATATTCATTTTCTCCAGAGTTGAACACTTTGTAGGTATTAAAGTCCTTCTTTGAGATAAAGTAATAGTGTATACTAGATTGAGGAAAACTACTAGATGACAAAGAAAAATAGTATATTGTAAACTAAAATTCATTATAGAAAAGGAGAGAGGGAATTCAGATCCATTCTAAAATAAAGATAGGAGAAGAACATCAAACTTTCATAGATTAAAATGATGTTATATCCTCAAACTACATGTTATATTAGTACTATTAAATATATTCACTGAAGGAGAGGTTTGTAGAAAGAATTCCATGCTTTTCAATCCCAAGGGACTTGGGTATTGGTTATACTAATATCACCTAGTTACAAAGCTCTCAACTATAAGTGAATTTTAAAACTTAAATACCATGCAAATGTTATTGTTAATCGACATAAAACTCACCTTATTACTTAAGGCTATAAGCAAAAGTATAATCTTGATTAAGTGGAGACGTTCAATAACACTGCTGCTAAGATGTTAATTATTTACCTATTTTTTATTATTGCTATATTGTGGGATTAGTCTATAATTAAATTGAATGTGTACAATATATTCCTCTGTGAACATCTTCATGAAATTGTGTATATGGTGCAACCACAAGGATCTTGATATCCTCAATGACCACATCACCTTTGTATTTTTAAACATGTTCTTTATTGTCTCAAACAAGCACTCACACCTATGATTAACCATACTTTTTGGTTATCTATGTTTAACTCATGCACAACCAAACCATTTTTGTTTATCTACAACTCTGACAATGATCACATGTTTATGCTTATCTATATGGATGATATTCTTCTTATATGAAATAGTTCTCATGCTAGTCTTAACTCTTTACCAAGCTTCATCAATACATTCAGGCGACAAATTTACATATCGACATGTCGGCCTTGTGAAGCAAGTGATCTTTGACTTTGGCATATTGATGAAGGTATTGTGCATGTCTCGACTCAACACTTATCTCTTGGTGTGTCTTGAGACAATTAACAATAGCTAGATCTTCAACAGAAGTTGAATATCCAGTTGTATCAACTACTGCAATAGATCTTATTCGGAGAAACTACTTGTTATAGGAATTTGTTATTGACTTGTCGGTTGCTACTCCACTCTACTGTGATAATATTTATGTAATGGCTATTGCCGCTAATGTGATCTTTTATGCTCGCATGAAGCATATTGAGATTGATTATCATTTTATTTGAGAGTGCATTAAATCCAATCTCTCTCTCTCTCTCTCTCTCTCTCTCTCTCTCTCTCTCTCTCTCTCTCTCTCTCTCTCTCTCTCTCTCTCTCTCTCTCTCTCTCTCTCTCTCTCTCTCTCTGCATTTCTCTACATTTCAGCTGCTTTTTCCTTCTTTAGTGTTGCCAAATCCAGCTTGATGAGCAGTAAAACATAATTGTAAGATCTCTTACTTCCCTCCAACTCATAATTAGGAGTCATGGTTAGGCCAAAGGCTATGATTTATTTAGGATTAGTGGACAAATTGCAATTACATATTAATTTTTTTTTTTAGATTTTAGCCTATATTTTCTTTTTTAACACGCAATTAATAAGTATTAATGACTAATTAATCATTTTTTCATCTATATGATGGAATTACTAATTATTGATGATTATTTGAAATTTCTTCATATACTTTTCAATCAAATTATAGAATATTTTTTGTGGAACAAACGCTAAAAAAATTATATCATTTACATATTTAATACACAAATTTCACTATTTACATATATATCATTCAAAACTTCTAACTAAAAAAAATAAATAGCACCCTTGGTTTCATTCTATCATTATGTCACCTCCCGTCATTGCCTCACTGATCTCATTACCCATTTCTAGCAAAACTTCATCACCCATCACTCATCGTGGATCCCGTCGCCCTTCGAGAACCAGAATCCCACCATAATTTTGCCTCACGAAACCACATCGTTGGTTCCATTGTCTATTGAAAGCACGATCATATCACTCTTTATATGCCACTGGTCGCCACTCAATCCGTAGCTAATCAAGACTTCCTCACCTCATCATCATTCATCAAGATCCAGGTCTAGTCGAGAGTTTTGCGACATCAAGTAACTTTCTTTAATAGAATGCTAATGTATCTAAATAATAAAACTTAGATATTAAATGTATAAATGTATTAACTTTAGTTGCCCTATTTTTTCTTAACCCAACTGGCTACTAAACCCACGGGAACTACCCTATGGTGCCATATGTACGATTGGAGAAGGAAAAGGCTAGCCCGGCCGATGGCCGGCCGGAGCATCAAGAACTAGATTATTTATTTTAATTATTATATTATTTTATTTTCATGCATAGACCAGACGAATTATAAAATTACACATAAAATATTTTAATTTAAAAAAGTGAAAAAAAGATTGAGATGCCTACAGGCTACAGCCCCCTGCGCTGACTTCCCTTACAAATAAAATAATAATAATATTCATAATTTCTTCTTCAATTAAATTTCAGATTTTAATAAATTTAAATTTAATTTTTATTTATGATTAATTAAGATAAATTTATTGTTATATTATTTTAATTATATATATATATATATATATATATATTAAAGTTTAGATTTATGATTATTATTTTGTTAAAGATAATTTGATCAAATTTTAATAGGATAAATTTTAAAATTTATTTAAAAATGAATAAAATATATGATTAATTATAATTAATTAATTGAATATCTTTATCAAAATTTTAACAATTTTTTAATCCTGCTAACTATTTTGTTTATTTACATTTGACCCACAGAGACTTTGGGTGCCATATGTACGATTAAAGAAGGCAAGGGCAGCGTACCTGTGTTCCGAATCTTGATGCGGCAGTGTGGCCGGCCGGAGCATCTACAGCATTTTTGTCCTTTTATTGGTGTATTATTTTATTTTCGTATATAAACTTGCTGAATTATAGAATTATCGCTGGGATAATTTATTATCTATTAACAATAAAAGATTGTTCTGCCTCCATTTAGGGCGTCCGATCCGTCTATTCGACTTGATACAACCCAAAAAAAATTTAAATTTCACTAGACTTATTTAATAAACAGGTTAAATTCGGATAGAGTATTTCAATCTATTTATTAAATTTGTCAAATTCAACTCACTTAAAAAATCCGTTTAATATTTTTTCTTGAAGTTTTTTTTATTTGTTAGTATAATCTTATCTGCAAAATTCAAGTTGGATGGTTAAAGTGGAGGAATGCATCGGGCTTGTTGTGTGATAGAAAAGTCTCCCTCAAACTTAAGTGAAAATTCTATAAAATGGTGGTGAGCCCTGTAATGCTTCATGGTGCCGAATGTTGGCCATTAAAAGAGAAATATAATACTAAGTTAAGTGTTGCAGAGATGAGAATGCTCAGGTGGATAAGTGGATTTACCATTAGAGATAAATATGAAATGAGCATATACGTGAAAAGGTTGGCGTAGCTCCAGTGGAAGATAATATTAGAGAGAGTCGACTTAGATGGTTTAGACACATAAAATGGTGGCCTTCTGATGACCTGGTTAGGAAAGTAGAGATATTAGATTTGACTTATGTTACGGAAGGTAGAGGTAGACCTAAAAAGATTTAGTTAGAAAAAATATTAGAAATTATCTTTTTTTATTAGATTTAAATGAGAATTTGACTATTAACAGGACACAATGGAGAAAAAAGGATTCATATAGCCGACCTCACGTAGTGGGACAAAGGCTTGATGATCATGATGTTGTTTTTGTCGGTATAATCTTTTTATTTTCTGTCAATTAACCTAAAATGTACGGTTAACAATTTAATAAAAATATTTTTTTAATTAAAGTGGGTTATTAGGCTTAGTTTGTGTTGCTAGCGGGTCGGACTCGGTTCTTTTTTTTTTTACGTGTTTATTAAATGGGTTGAATTCGAATTGATCGGTTTCAAGTCGGACATGAACCCAACTACTGACCTTTTTTGACACTCCTAATTACCATCTCTACCACCCTCCCTTCAAAATAAAAAATAATAATTATATGTAGAAATTAATTAAATTATGTATTTTTATAAATTTTTATGATGATAAAATGATTTGGCTAAAGTAAAAAATACAAGTTTAAATTTTTTTGTGAAGATCACAATTTAGATGAAAATTCGAATGGAGGCAGTATGGCGAATTTATAAATATATAAGATTTTATTGTTACATTAAAAAGTAAGCAAAAAATATTAATATTAGAAGAGAAATATGCACACATTTTTGGTTGTAAGTTTAATTGTTAAATTTTATTCGTAGAGGAGATTTATGATGAAGTTGAGAAGAATTTGAGCCTGGAATTTACTATGAGATCCCATAAGCACAATGAAAAATTTTCATGTAAGAATGTGATTGCTTAAGTATGATAAGATATTTTTAATGTGCAAAATTTGAGCCTAGAATTTAGTATGAGCCAAGAATTATGCACATATTTTTGGCCACTGGTGGTCAGTGACGGTGGCGGACTGCAGACTGTGGTGGCGTCAGTGGACGGTAGACGACGGACGGCCATCAACAGCTGGTGATGGTTGCGGAGGACTGCTAGTGGAGGAAGGCAATGATCGATGGTGCGGAGCATTCTTTTTTACTTCGAATCAAATACCAATATTTTTAAAACCCCTGTATTTGAAATATTTTAAACCCTAAATGCAACAAACTAAACACAAAACAACCCCTTAATCATGGTTTGCTTTCATAGTAGGATTATTGTGGGGGTTTAAAGGGGAGCAAAAGAGAAATTATTACATGTGATCACCGGATCTTCAGAAGGCTAATCAGGATGCACCACGTCACCCGATGCACAACGATACATAAATGTACTGGTGACATGGTACGTACTGATTGACCTCTGGATTGCGTTCAATGATCGCATGTAATAATTTCTAGGAAGCAAAGACCTCACTTCGTGGGGTTGAGGGCAGAGCTCCCAAAAAGTATCAAATATTTACAAATTATCTCATTAAAGTATTTTAAAGAATTTTATTGTATTTTAGTCGGCCTTAAATTTTTAATTAGAGAAATTAGGATTGTAACAAAAATCAAGCTTTATTGAATTCTACAAGAATGATAATAGGTGGAAGCCAACAATTGAGTAAAATTAAATAATTTTTATATGCTTATTAAAATGCCCCATATGCATTTTTAATGAGGAAAATGATCAAAATAGGCCGGACTCTTTATGAATAATAATCAAAATAGTACTCAACTATATTAAAAGATTATTTTGACCTATCAATTATAAAAAAGTAATTAAAATAAACACATGATATGACTATTATGGTTCCTATTTAAAAAATTAAGAGATCAAAATAATCATTTAATATAATTGAAAACTATTTTAATTTTTCTTAAAAAGTTAATAGATCATTTAAATACTTTTCTCATTTTTAAATTAAATAATTCTGATTGCATGAAAAAAGAACAAAAAAATAATCTAACCAATAAAAATACACATAAAAAATATTCTATGATTGTATGCCACACAAAATTATTGATTGACTGTATCAAACAACTTATACAAAATCCTATTTTTTTTAGAATTTTCATGTACATCATGCCATTCTTATATATATGAAATATGTATTTCGCTGATTTATTAAAACCTCCGTACCTGGTTCGTCTCCATCATGAAAGGGATCAATAAATCTCTTTTCTCTCAGAGATTCTTGACGCTAATGCCAGTGGATCTAGGCATTACTTTGGCTCTAGTCTGCTCCATTTGGTCAGAAATCTAACTCTTCTACTATCCCTAATTTTTTTTTTTTTGAAGATTTGTTGTGCAAGAATGTTGGTTATTATTCCTCCGAGTGCGAAGATGCTTCAGTTTTCTGTGGTAAATGGCCCTGTTCTGTTCTACTCTGATGATGAGGAGATGAAGCTTTCTAAACCATTTCAATTTACAGTGACCATCCTTTGATGAGATCAAATATTTTTTTTTTCGAGCTGGGTTTACAAATTAACTTCAACATCAACCATGTAACTTTAGAAATCAGTCATCGGCTATAAAATGCTGATGAAGCTACTCTAGGAAATTTGCTTACAGAGTTTACTATATATTAGATGTTTCCGATTGACAATCTAAAAAAGTCTCCATTTCTTGACTATAACGAAGAGCCTGTTACCCTGATAAAAATCCTGTAGATAAACTATGGTTCCCTTTTCTGTCTAAGTCACATTTTCAGAAACCCTAAAAGTCAGGCACTTTGGCTCACTGCCAACATTTCTTAAACTTGTATTACTCGTGTTTTTGTAGAAATGGATGCCACGATACCTTATGAAAATGGAGATTGTGGGGGATCTAGAGCTAATAGGTATTTTGTAGAAATTTGTCTTTGATGTTCTTCCATGATATCGATCTTACTCTGAAATATTTGTCCACATGAGAGAATCTTGTTTTAAGCTCAATCCTTGTGTGAGGTGACCAATGAGTTAATGCTCCTGATGTTGGGAACTATCTGGGTCTATATGAAAACCATGCAAAGGAACATTGTTGAAGTGAAGGTGCTCAATTAGTGGATTCTTTGCTAGGAAAGGGGCTCTTTTTCACAAAGAAATCAGCAAGCAACAAGGGAAAATTGAGAATATAAAACACCCACAAACACCTTTTTATTGAAAGATTATGTGAAGAAAAACAAGATACAATAGGATACCCAATAGAAGAGGAGGATCCGGCTCTCACAAATCCCAGCCGGCGGCTAGAGCCCAAACACCTTAAGCAAAAACTTCCCTCACACCAAGAAACCAAAAACTGAGATGATAAAAACAAAACCTACGAGTAATTCTCTCATAAACAAATATTAATCCCCTCTGATTCCCAAACAACCCCTTCTATTTGAAATTTTCCTCCTAAATCCCCCCCCCGCCTAATTAAGCTTACAGACCCCACTATCAAGGGGACGGCATCTGGATCGGTTCTAGTTGGACCGACTGGACCGGTCTATCAATACTCCCCTCCCAAAGAGCCACCTTGTCCTCAAGATGGAAGGAGGGAAACCTATGCTTTACCATCTCGTATGGCTCCCATATGACATCATAGTTAGGTAGGTTCTTCCACTTAATCAGTACTTCCTTGGGCTCTCCCTCTCCCTGACGTATCCCTTTAAGCTCCAGTGGTTCCAAAACTGTCTCCAGATCCTATGTTAGTGTCCCTAGTAATTCTGAACTAGCTACATGATCCCCCACAACTCTCCTCAACTGTGCTACGTGGAATACTGGGTTTATGAAAGCAGTCGGGGATAACTTCAAGCAATAAGTGACTGTTCCAATACTTTCCAAGCCAAAGTACCTCAGGGCTAGCTTCTCATTCCTTCTGTTGGCTACTATCCTCTGCCTATAGGGTCGCAGTTTTAAGAATACCTTATCCCCAACGGCAAGCTGGATGTCCTTCCTGTCAAGGTTGTGAAAACTGGACCGAACAACGAACTAGAAGAATGAGAGATTTACGGTTCGACCGATCGAACCAGGGTCGAATCGGATTATGTAATAAATAATAATATTATTAAAAAGTAATAAAATTAGTTTCATCTCCATAGCCATTTAACATCATATTATTCTTTTTTTTTTCTTATGAATTTTTTGGGCCAAAAAATAACATCATATTATTCTTATGACACTATTTTGGCATTCATTAAGCATATGTGACAACTCAAAACAAACTAATAATGCAACAACTATGTCTATAAAACATAAATAAATAACACATAACACAAATGTGACATCAATTAAGTCTATAAAATATAAACAAATATTTCACAAATTACTTAAGCAGAATTTATAACTAATCTAATAAATGGAGAGTAACTATAATAGCAACACCAAACGACACACCTTGTGGCT
This sequence comes from Dendrobium chrysotoxum, assembly GCA_019925795.1. Classification (NCBI taxonomy): domain Eukaryota; kingdom Viridiplantae; phylum Streptophyta; class Magnoliopsida; order Asparagales; family Orchidaceae; genus Dendrobium; species Dendrobium chrysotoxum. The sequence goes on along the minus strand of CM034304.1, from coordinate 25,961,671 downwards.
CCAGATTCTAGCACGAAGTGGTTCGGCTATCCCTATCACGACCCGGCCTGGAGACCCAAATTAACGAGGCGGGAATGAATAGTTGGATGGTAAATACATTTTTTTCCACAATTACACATAACCATAATGACTAATATTCCTCAAACACTGAAGAGCCACTAACACTACTTATACATTAAATATGTATTTAAACATAAACACATTTTACCAGCTTTCATTTGAGCGCCGTCTTCTATAGGTATATTCCTCTCCTTTTTCAGCCATTTTTATTTGTCAGGAGACTTACCTGAAAGTTTAGTTTAATAGGATGAGTTCACATGATAAACTCAGTGGGTAATCATGCTTATAACATAAAAATTTCGTATACATAAAAACGAATATATTCCTTTGACTTTTTTTTCTTTTGCATTTACATGCACATATAATTATTGCTGAATAGTTTACAAATTCAATGTCACAATGAATTTGATTTAACTAACATCCTTTTAAATGCATCGACTATTATAGAGGAATTATCGAAAGCTTCTAACTTTTCATATTTTGAATTTCGAAAAACTCTAAAATTAATTAAAATTAATTGCTTCAATCCCTTACCTCGATCCCTCTTTTTTTCACTTGGATCGAGGCTCACCACCCATTACTTGGATTTATTCCTGTAACATGAACCCAAGATTTTGCATCTACTTCTTATCTAAATTAATCAAAAAATTTAATGTAAAATCTAAATAACTTACTTGTTTCTTGCTGTAGAAAATGAACATCTTCTTTTTCTTCCTTTCAAAACTTCCTCCATTTCCTTCAAATTTCTCTTTTATTCCTACCCCCAAATTCTTTCTTCTACCTTTAATTGAACATTCCTTTTTTACTTAAGTAAAATTATAAAATGATTTTGTACAAAATTAATAAAAATAAACGACATACATACATTCCTTGTTCTTCTTCTTTCTCTATCAGTCATTTTCCCTCGGTTGTAGCTTCTCACGTGATTTTTCTCCCACAAGAATGAGTGAAATTAAGATATTCTTTTTGAGGAGTTTTTCTTCACTCTTGTACGCGTTCTTCCGCTTAGAAACGCAAACTGACTCCGTCTGGGGGTTTACGCATGCGGGTGGCCTCGCCTAGCTCGCAATTCAGTCCGTGATCCACTCGGCTTGTTCGTGCGGGTATTTTTTTGGGCTGGCCGGTTCAATTGAACTGCTAGGTTAAATCGGGCATTACAATCTCCTCGAAATTTAAAATCAAGGATATAATAAACATACCTTAGTTGAAAAGATGTGGGTATTAAATTCTCATTTTTTATTATTTCTCCCAAATAGTATCTTTCTGTTCCATGTTTTCATAAAATTTTTACAAAAATTATTTCTTGATTCCTTAGTTGTTTCACATCATATTCTAGTATTCTTTCAAGCTCTTCAACATATTTCAAATCAGGCTGCAAGTCAATTGATTTTGACTAGATTCTCTTTGACTCATCTGATACATATTTCCGAAGCACTGATATGTGAAACACATTGTGTATCCCTTGCATATGTACTGGCAGATCCAATATGTAAGTCATATTTCCTACCCTCTCAATAATTTCAAATGAACCTATGAATCGTTGGCTCAATTTTCTTGTCTTTCTAAATCGCTGCACATCTTTCATTAGACTGACTTTAATAAAAACAAACTGTCCCACTTCAAACTCAACTAGCATGTGCTTTGCATCATAATATTTCCTCTGCCTTTCCTGTACCGCTTTTAATCTATCTCTAATCAATCTGATTTTGCTAGTAGCATAATCCACCAGTTCAGTACCAATTATTTCACTTATTTCTGCTCAATACAAGGGTGTTTTGCACTTCCTTCCATAAAGAGCTTCGTACGACGCCATTCTAATGTTGGATTAAAAACTATTATTATATGCAAATTCAATTAATGGTATATGAGTTTTTCAATTTCCTCCAAAATCCAAAACACATAATCGCAGCAAATCCTCTAAAGTTTGAATTGTCCTTTCTGACTGCCCATTTGTTTGAGGGTAGAATGCAGTGCTGAAAGTCAATATGGTACCCATAACTTCCTGAATTTTCTTCTACAATCTAGAAGTGAATCGAGCATCTCTATTAGAGACTATTGATTTTGGAATCATGCAATCACAATTTCATCAACATATATCTTTTTCAATTTCTCCACTGAATATGTTTGTTTGATTGGTAAAAAATAAGTTGATTTGGTTTATCTATCTATAATAACCCATATAACATCCTGACTCTACTTTGACCTGGGTAATCCAATTATAAAATCCATTGCAATTTGTTCCCATTTTCACTCAGGTATCGGTAATGATTGTAGTTAACCACCTGACTTTGGGTGTTCAGCTTTAATCATCTGACAGTGAATATATTTTATCACAAATTGTACAACACTTCTTTTTAATCCTGGCCACTAAAATAATATTCTCAGTTCTTGATACATCTTTATACTGCCTGGATGAATTTCATTGTTAGATAGGTGAGATTCGTGTAATATTTCTTCCCTCAAATTATTAACATTTAGAATATAGATTTTGCCTTTATATATTAGTAATCTTTCATCATCAACTACAAACTTTTTCAACTATTTTGTCTGTACTTTTTTTATAATTTCTTGGGACTGTACATCTTAAGATAAAGAATGTTTTATTATATCTTTCAAAGTAGATTGAATCACCAGCTGATTCAATGGCATAACTTTTCTATCTTTCTGATTGATCACTGAAATCTCTAATCTTTAATTGTCTGCTCTTGTTGGGTAATCAACCAATTTGCACATTCAAGAGTCTTTCTGCTTAATGCGTTTGCAATTACATTTGTCTTGTCAGGATGATACTATATATCCAAGTCATAATATTGATAAATTCTAACCATTTTCTCTGCCCTAAATTAAGCTCTTTTTGATTAAATATATATTTAAGACTTTTATGATCTGTAAAAATCTCACACCAGACTCCATATAGATAATGCCTCCAAATTTTGAGTGCAAAAATCACAAATACTAATTCCAAATTATGGGTGGGATAGTTTCTTTCATGAACTTTCAATTACCTTGAAGCATATGCACTACTTTATCATTTTGCATCAGTAAACACCCAAGACCTCTCAGTGAAGCATCATAGAAAATTTGAAATCTCATTGTGCCTGTAGGAATTATTAATATAGGAGCAGTCATTAAGCAATTTTTTCAGCTTCTGAAAGACTTCTTCACACTGATTATTCCATTCAAATTTCACTACCTTTTAGTTAATCTAGATAATGACATTGCAATATGAGAAAATTCTTCTACAAATCTCCTATAATAGCCTGCAAGGCCCATAAAACTTCTACTTCTGAAAATGTAGCTGGCCTTGGCCATTCTGCAATAGCTTGGATTTTATTCTGATCAACAGAAATGCCTTCAGCATTAATCACATGTCTAAGAAAATTTACATTACTCAACCAGAATTCACATTTGGAAAGCTTGACATATAACTTGTTTTTCTTAAGTGTTTGCAACACTGCATAAAGATGAATAGAATGGCTTTCCTCATTTCTTGAATAAATTAAGATGTCATCTATAATACAATTACAAAAATATTCAATAATGGTTTGAAAATTCTGTTCATTAAATTCATAAACACAACTGGAGCATTCGTCACTTCAAATGACATCATCACAAATTCATAATGGCCATATCTAGTTCTGAAAGCAGTTTTAGCAATATCCTCCTCCTTAATGAGTAGTTGATGACACCTAGATCGCAAATCAATCTTAGAGAAAACAGTAGCTCCCTCAAGTTGATTGAACAAGTCATCAATTTTGGGCAATGGATATTTGTTTTTAACAGTGAGGTTATTCAATTCTCTATAATCAATGCACATCTTGAAGCTTTCATCTTTTCTCTTTACAAAAATACTGGAGCTCCCCATGATGAGGAACTTGACCTGATAAACTCTTTATTGAGTAATTCTTTTAGTTGACTTTTTAACTCCTATAATTTCTTAATTGCCATTCTACAGGGTGCTTTTGCCACTGGTTCTGAACCCAGAAATAAATCAATAGTGAAATCTATCTCTCTTTTTGGTGGTAATCCTAACAAATCATCTGAAAATACTTCTGAAAATTCTTTGACTACAGGTAAATCCTTCAACTCTTTAAATTCTTTATGTGTATCCTGTTAGGAAACACTTGAAGATCTTAAGTAAAACCTAACGATTTTAACAAAAACAACGAGAAATTTCCACAAATCCAATGAAAAATCAGAGAAAAATAAGAATTTTATTGCAAGAACACAAACTAATGGAAGAAAATAGCAAGATACAATTGATCCTCTATTTGAGAGGAGAATCTATCTCTCCCAAATCTCTAGACGCTGCTAGAGCCCAAAAACCTAAGAGATCTCAAATTTTAGCCAAATTCAAGATGCCCTAACCCTAGGAAAACAAACTATTTAATGCATTCAATCCAAAAAGAAATCTCTAAACAGTCCTACATTCAAATTTCCCTCCTAACTCCCTCAAAAAAACCTTCCTAAACTGCTCGGTGGCTCCTGCGGTCCGATCGGTGTATAGGAGAGGCAGTTTGAGCCGGTCCCGTGTGGACTGGCTGGACCAGTCCAATGGAACGGTCTAATAATACTCCCCTCCCAAAAACCCACCTTGTCCGCAAGGTGGAAAGACGAAACCCTCCTCCATTCCCTCTTCATCACAACCGGTAAGAACCTGAAGAGTCCGGTCCTTACACCTGTGCCCCGGCGTATACCTCTCATCACATCTGAAATAGAGCCCCCTCACCCTTTTCTCCTGTAATTTAGTTTCTGTGAGCTTCTGGAAGTTGTCCCTAGGTCTTACTCCTACAGTCTTCTCCTTCGAAGTCTCCTAAAAAGTACCATGTCGGCTCCTTGGGTGCCAAAAAAGGTAGTGGTCCTCTTATTCTGACCTCCTGAGTTGTTGCCTCCCGTCTCTCTCTAGGTGCCTCTGATCCTCCACCAATTGAGCTAGCTCCATAGCCTCTCCCAAGTCACGATGCCTCATTACTCTAACCGCTGCTTGGATCTCTAGTGTCAGTCCCTTCATGAAATTTTCTTCTAGCACTGTCTCAAGAGGACCACTAAGTTATGTGTTGCGGAGATGAGGATGCTTAGGTGGATGAGTGGATTTACTCTTAGAGACAGGATACGAAATGAGCATATACGTGAAAAGGTTGGAGTAGCTCCAGTGGAGGATAAGATTAGAGAGAGTCGCCTTAGATGGTTTGGTCACATAAAACGGCGGCCTTCCGATGACCTAGTTAGGAAAGTAGAGGTATTAGATTTGACTTATGTTAAAAAAGGTAGAGGTAGACCTAAAAAGACTTGGTTAGAAAATATTAGAAATGATCTTTCTCTATTAGATTTAAACGAGAATTTGACTTTGAACCGGACATAATGGAGAAAAAGGATTCATGTTGCCGACCCCACGTAGTGGGACAAAGGCTTGTTATTGTTGTTGTTGTTGTTGTACTGTCTCAAGAAGGCGGTCCAATCGGCTAGCAAGGTACTCGAATCTCTCCCAGTACTCCATCACTGAACCATCCTGTGTTAGGGCGAAGAACTGCTCGTAGAAGTCTCCTCCCCTGCCAGTTCAAAAATGCTCTACCAAACAATCAGTGAACTCTCTCCAACTTCGTATGGGTCGTCGCATGTCCCTCCACTGATACCATGACAAAGCCTTCCCTTCCAAACATAGGCCCGTTGCCATTAGTCTCTCCTTCTCCGTCAATCCATTGACGGTGAAATATCTTTCTACCTTGTAGATCCACCAGTGCATATCCTCCCCCTCAAAGATTGGCTTTTTCAGTTTCCTCACCCTTGGAATGCCTACGTTCTCTCTGTTCCCTTCATAATTTCCCATTCTCCAAGGGGATGGGTCCCCCCAAGTGTCCCAATCATCCCTTCTACGCTCATACCCAAATCTTTCATCAAATTCCCACAGTCTACTTTCAAAGTCAGCACCCCTTGGATCATAATAAATCTATCTCCTTTTAATTCCAACCCCTCTTCGGTCATAATTACCCATTTCCTTTTCAAATTTTGCCCATCTCCTCTCCAATTCAGCACCCCTTTGTTCATGCTCCACCTCCTCACGCTTCTCCCTATGCCCTTTACCTGACTCCCCCATAGGAACAGGCTCCAGGAGAGGCATTTTCTCTTTTCCCTTAATTCATCATCCCTTTGTTCATACTCCGCCTCCTCACACTTCTCCCCATACCCCTTACTTGGCTCCCCCATAGGAACAGGCTCCAGGGGAGGCATTCTCTCTTTTCCCTTTTGAGTCTCCACCTCCTGATTTTTCATTTGCCTTATTGGATTAGAGTTTTCCCCGCTTCCTGGGTTGCCAGAGGCTACCCTAGCCTCTGACAATACTACTTTGGATTGGCCCTCAAGCAACTTCTTCAACATCTTCCTCAGGCTGAAAAAATTCCCATCCATCTTCTCGTGGATGGTTGAAATTTGACTTTTGAAATCTGAAAGTTGAGTGTGGAGATCTGAAATTTTAGTTTTCAATTGTCCGATCTCCCCATCCAATACTTCTTCCTTTCTTCCTGCCATGGGAACTTGGATTTAGGCTCCAATAGCAAGAGCCGCAAGTTTGACGTGAATTCTGGCCTCTAATCAGCAAAAACAACACGATAGGATACGGAAAATAGCAAAATTCAGCGAGGAAGACTTCTATTTCAGCCCAAGAAATTGCTCTGATACCAATTTGTTAGGAAACACTTGAAGATCTCTAGTAAAACCTAACGATCTTTACAAAATAATGAGAAATCTCCACAAATTCAATGAAAAATTAGAGAAAAACAGGAATTTTATTACAAGAACACAAACTAACGGAAGAAAATAGCAAGATACAATTGATCCTCTATTCGAGAGGAGGATATATCTCTCCCAAATCTCTAGACGCCATTAGAGCCCAAAAACCTAAGAGATCTCAAATTTCAGCCAAATTCAAGATGTCCTAACTCTAGGAAAACAAGCTATTTAATGCATATAATCCAAAAGGAAATCTCTAAATAGTCCCTACATTCAAATTTCCCTCCTAACTCCCTCAAAAATCCTTCCCAAACTGCTCGGTGGCTCCTGCGATCCGATCGGCGTACAGGAGAGGCGGAAGAGTCCGCCTTTGTTCCTCCTGAGTCGGTCCTGTGTGGACCGGCTGAATCGGTCTAACATATCCCTTACTTAAGCAAGGAAACACTGATACCCCTTGGATACAAATTTGCAAGCTTTTATATACATTATTACCATTGAAGAAATTCCGTGATCCCCAAAAAATTTGCATTTTTTTTCATTTGGGAATTTAAATTTAACAATTTTCTTATTGCAGTCTATGATCACAAAATGATTTCATAACCAATCTATTATGAAGATCATATCAAATTCATTAAAGGGTAATACATTTAAGGTTGCTTCAAATCTCTTCTCATTTATTTTGAATTCAATATATTATAAACTATTAATATTCAGTTTGAATCTGTTTGGCATCAGAACTTCTAAAGTTGTTGTTGCTTCATAAATATTTAATCTAACAGATTTAATAAATACCTCTGAAATGAAGGAGTGTGAAGCTCCTGTATCAAAGAGAATTTGTACTGGTTTTTCTTTTTTATTTTATTTTATTACTAGTACTGATTTTCCTTAAATTATTATCATACCTATAAAATTTATATGAATTAACATATACATATATTATTTCTTTAAAAATTTTCATACTATCTGATTACTTATATTGCTTGATTAATCATGTAACTATTAAAAATTCTCAAGAATTAAATAAAAATATACTTGTAATCACTTCATGTGAGTCCTGGCATTCTACTAGGACAGTGCATATAGTCCAGGCTGAGTATTGGGTCGATCTTGACTTGGCCCTAAAGTAGAAGTAGTTGATTCTATCATCTTTGGTCTTCTAACATTTCTCTGAGGTCCAACATTCATCCTTGATTCTCCTGATGGTCTTTGCCCCAGTGTATAATAGTTCTTGACTATATGATCAGGTTGATGACACCAGAAGCAAGTAAATGTCCCAAATAAGCATTCTCTCTTGTGTTGCTTTCCACAATTGCTACAATTATTCATGATTTGACTACCACTGCCACTAGGCTTTGCCTTCTCTAATTAAGCTTCCCATATTGTGAAGTAGATTTACTGTAAGAATCCTGAGAAGTTCTCATAACTTCACCACTCTTCCTCTTCTAAAATTCATATCTTTTTTGGGTATTTTGCATATCCATTTTCATCCTCCTAGCTATCTCCACTAATACAACATAATCTTCAATCCCTAGAGGAATAAGGGGTTGTCTGATTGCATCTTTCAATCCATATAAGAATTGGTGATATTTTTCTTATGTAGTATGTACTAACTGAGAAGCATATCTGGATAATGTGGTGAATTCAGCCTCATATTGCATGACAGATCTATCTCCTTGTACCAATCATAGAAACTTATCCTAAATTTGCCTCATCGTAGAAAGAGGCACGAACTAGTCTCTGAACACCTGAGTAAAGTCATCCCACTTGATCTGAATGCTAAGTACTCCAAATTTATCCTGATTTTGGCCTTTCCACCACCTTTCAGCTTCACCATCAAGTATATAGGTCGTCAATGAAACTTTCCTCTCATCATGATAGAACATTCCTTCTAAAATTTTCTCAATCTATAGTAGCCAGTTCTCTACCTCATTTGATCCCTCTACCTCTTTAAATAGCAGTGGTCTCATATCTTGAAGCAGCTCTAAATATTTATCCATAGTCATACTACTACCACTGCTACTTCCTGATGGTTGATTCCTTGAGTCTTGAATCAACGGAGTCATTATAGTCATCATTTATGTCAGTGCATCAGGGTTAACAACAATATTAAGCACTCCTCTTTCTATATTTTCTTCAAGATCATTTTGGGTCTTAAAATACATATAAATTTTCTTATAAATTCATAATTTATTGTCAATTCAGTTTCAATAATCAACCTAATGGCTCTTTCAGTATAATTCATATCTGAATTGTGCTCTGATATCACTTATCATGATCTGGCCCGGAGACTCAAATTAACGAGGCGGAAACGAACAGTCGGATGGTAAATACATTTTGTCCAAAATTACACATAATCGTAATGACTAATATTTCTCAAACACTAAAGAGTCACTAACATTACTTGTACATTGGATATGCATTTAAACATAAATATATTTTACCTGCTTTCATTTGAGCACCGCTTTTTGTAGACATATTCCTCTCATTTTTCAATCATTTCTATTTGTCAGGAGACTTACCGAAAAGTTTAGTTTAATAGGTTGAGTTTATATGATAAACTCAATAGATAATCATGCATGTAATATAGAAATTTCGTATACATAAAAATGAATATGTTCCTTTGGCTTTCTCTTTCTCTTGCAATGTATATGTATATATATATATATATCATTTCTATTATATTTCATTTACAACAGTTAGGTATACAAAATAAATCATGCTTATTTCTGTCTTTATTACGAGAGATTATTACGTGCGGATTTTGGATCGGAGAACTGTCTAGATTTTGTAAGTGTGCACAGTTACTGTGCACCACTGCGCTTTTATTGTGCACACTCACAAAAACCAGACGCAGCTCTGGTCCGGACTCCGCACGTAATAATCTCTCCTTACAATAAATTACTTTTCATTATATTCCATTTGTTCATTTCCATTTCCATTTATATAGGAGCACCGTTTAAATGTACCTATAAAGGTACAATCATTTTCATTTAATATGTACGGGTACGTTGCTTCCCTAGCCAGTACCATATGGAGATGAACTCCTGTAATTCCTTCCATATATCTTTGTATGTATTTTAAATTATATATATATATATTCAACCATATATACTTTCAAATTCATTTTCTTCTTTCTTTACATATGTTTTAAATCAATATATTCTCCTTTCACACACACACACACACACACACACACATATATATATATATATATATACTTTCAAATTCATTTTCTTCTTTCTTTACATATGTTTTAAATCAATGTATTCTTCTTTTACACACAACACACACACACACAGATATATATATATATATATATATATATATATATATATATACTATCATGCTATTTAATTTACATTTCTCTATCATACTCATTTAAATGTCAAATGTTCATCTTCACATATGCATTTGAATTAACATCATCTTACACATAATAACATTCAAATATAAGTAAAATAATTATATAAAACATTATCTTTAGAATCTAAATGAAAATACAATAATAAAGTTTCTTTACATAACTGTAATTATCCACTTTATTTTCCTTTGGGCTTCATTTCCTTTCAAATCTTTAATTATCTGAAATATACTTTCAATATTTATCTTAACTCAGGTATGAAAATTTCACTGTTCTAATAACATTAAATTTCATTAATTATTGTTGAATAGTTTACAAATTCATTGTCACAAACATCCTTAAAAGTAATTTTAAAGGCATCTGCTATTATAGAGAATTGTCAAAAGTTTCTAACTTTTCATATTTTGAATTTCAAAAAACTCTAAAATTAATTAAAATTAATTGCTTCAATCCCTTACCTCGATCCCTCTCTTTTTTACTTGGATCAAGGCTCACCACCCATTATTTTAATTTATTCCTATGACATAAACCCAAGATTTTGCATATACTTATCTAAATTAATCAGAATGTTTAAAGTAAAATCTAAATAACTTGCTTGTTCCTCACTGTAGAAAATGACCGCTCTCTTTTTCTTCCTTTCCAAACTTCCTTCCTTTCCTTTAGATTTCTCTTTTCTTCCTCCCCCAAAATTCTTTCTTCTACCGTTAATTGAACATTCCTTTTTACATAAATAAAATTATGAAATGATTTTGTACAAAATGATTAAAAATAAATGATATATATATATATTTCTTGTTCTTCTTTTTTCTCTCTCAATCGTTTTTCCTTAGTTGTAGCTTCTCACGTGATTTTTCACCCACAGGAATGAGTGAAACTAAGATATTCAGCGTGAGGACTCGTTCTTCTTCACTCTCGTACGCATTCTTTTGCTCAAAAATGCAAACAGACTCTGCTGGTGGTTTACGCATGCGGGTGGCCTCGCTAAGCTCGCGATTCCATCTGTGATCCACTCTGCCTGCTCATGCGGGTACTTATTAGGGCTAGCTAGTTCAATTGAACCGGCCAGGTTAAATCGGGCATTACAATCCTACGGCTCCTGGTTCCTACACAGGATGACCAAACGACATTGCATTGGTGGAGTACTGCATACCTATTGTAGAGCCTCTATTGTGTGTTGGGCGTTGAGGAGTGCATATCATCTTCAGCTCTGTTTCTCTAACATATGAAATTGTTAAAAATGAAATGAACAAAAGAAATTTTTGAGATACTATAATTTCTATCTCCAATAAGTGAAGCTTTGAAAATAAAATAAATATAAGATACTCATCATAATTGTGCACATAATATGAAGTAAATAAATAAAATATTATAATAAGATTGTGACACTTTATACTAACTTATAAGAAAAAAGATAATACATTCATAATAGATATGAAGTTAATAATATTTCTCTTTCTTAGTTTAATTGTTTTAATAATTTTACAAAAGGAAAATCAACAACAACAACAACAACAACATCAAGCCTTTATCCCACTACGTGGGGTCGGCTACATGAATCCTTTTTCTCCATTGTGTCCTATTAAAAGTCAAATTCTCGTTTAAATCTAATAAAGAAAGATCATTTCTAATATTTTCTAACCAAGTCTTTTTAGGTCTACCTCTACCTTTCAAATATCTCATAAATTTGCATCATGAAAGCTATTCTCATAAGTTGACTTTCTAAGTCTTGCTTCACCAAAATCTGCAGACCCAAATGCATGTAACTCATTGAAGCTATTTATGTTACCTCCATCTCCTGCATTCTCTAGTTCACCTTCACTAACAAATAAGAAATATAAAATAAGATTTTATTTTTTATTTTATTTAAATGATATATTCATTTTTCACTAACAACTTACTATGTGTAGGCCGAGTGGATACTATGCCTTCTTCTTCAACAACTGGCATTGCATCCTCTTTGTATATCTTAGTTTCTAACTCCTCTAAGCCAAGATCTGGCAGTGATTCATCATCAAGCACTCATAAATCTATCATTTCAACACAAGTGTAGTCCAGAGGATCATAACTTCTTTTTTTAAGTTGAAACCTAAAAAATGAAACAATAATTTTAGTGACATATGTACATACATATAGTATGATATATTGACATACATATTATTATGTTATAATAAGATTATACCTATTTTTTAAATTTAGATTATACCGAATATATACTATGTCGTTCAGTCGTTGATGCTCCAAATGATTGTATTTTTTTGAGTGAATTTGTTCAAAAACACTCAAATTTCTTTTACAATCTAGTGATGACATTGTTTGGCTTAGAATTCTTATAACTATTTTCTTCAGTTAGGAGCACTTGATCCAAACATCTTCCACCACTCATCTACATAATGTGATATTAAAGAGATTAGTAAATATGCATATATGTTAAAAAAAGGTCTAAGCAATGACATTGAAGAGATAATTACCGGGTTGCATTTCCTTTGCCATTGTTAGAGCAATTGGTCTATCATTCTGTTATTGTTCACGGGAAACCATCTAATGGCAGGGTAGATAGTTATACATATAAAATAAACACTGCTATCTCGTTGGAGTTCAATGGAAATGTGCCTATGGAAGTTTTCTAATGAGGCTAATATAAGTGAAGAGAGATAGCCCTACTACCTTGACTACTACGGGATTGGGTACTAAAGCTTTTGATCCTATGCGTAATGCCTCTATTTGTCCCTCTTCAGTTAATGATTTGGAGGTCAATTTGTACCTCTCAAATTATTTTCTCTAATGATACTCCTTCATTGAACATGTTGGTTTGTAGTTGTGTTTAGAATATAGTTTATGCAGTGCAAAACAGACAACTCATAAGAAGCCAACCAAGACTTCTTTATGAAAAAATGTCTTTCAGAATCTTGGATGGAGTCTGACTTCTTAGATAATAGAAATGACAATATCCATCTCCCCTCTCTCATATGAGCATTATAGGTATTGCTAAGCTGACTGCCAAAAAAGGACTAGAAGCACTGATTATCATTCATAAGCTCCTCGTTTTGGTGATTTTATAAACTATGGTGGTTCTCTAAATTTGATTTTCTTTGAAGAACTTTGAATTTTCTATGTGCTTTGTCCATTTATTAAGTTTGGATTTTTCGAACACACTATCTTTTACACAATCATCAGGGAAGGTCAAGACGTTCATTTCAAGATGAATCCTTTTAATATTGAAATTGGTCCCTTTCTTTTTTAATGCTAATAAAAGTAGATGTTTGAGGAAAAGCATGTGGTAGGTTAATACTGTTCTTCCATTAAGAGATATAGAGGTGACTCCCCTAATACTTTTTCCACCAAAGATTTTTGCAATATGATTGTGGACTGTGGTCTAGTGGAGACTAGTTTTTTTTAAACCCTTACACTTGATCTAATTCCTCCATGTAGGTTATGTTGGTTATAATCTTTTTATATGCTGCAAGGTTGAACTCGTTTGATAAATCTCTTGCTCAACATCTTAACCGATCCTCTCCTTGTCATACCCATTTGTTGATTTCTGTCAAGAAGCAAATCTTTAAGGGTCCTTGACCTTTTAGATTTCAAAATATCTTATTCACGAGAATTTTGCCAGCCTTATTAGCATCATTTAGAAATTCTTGTTAAAAGATACAGGTTGGTTAATATATCATTCAAGCATATACGGATTAATTGGCTAGATGTTTGGAGTTATTAAGAGTGTAAAGTAAAAGGAATATATGGGTTTTGAGTTTTCAAGTATTCTATATGACGTAAAATGAATACAAAATATTTTTATAAGGAATTAGAATACATTCTAATGTTCAATACATTCTAAATTCATATCATCCTTCGTAAGGCCATCTTTGCATTCGCCAACCTCATTGACCACGCAACTTTATTCCTGGCATCCATTGTAAATCAGTTTGACTTCACTAGGATCCTTGCATCCATTTTTGTGTCCCCATGTCAACCTTTGTTGTCGTTCCGACGTTTGCCTTCAACATTTTCACTGCTCCTATCATTCTAGTAGCGACCCCACAAACTAGCAACATCCCAACTTCCCTTTTAACCTAGCCAACCTCATCCCCTCATTCATCGTCCCCACCATCACTGGAGCCAAGTCCCTTGTTGTCCCATGCCTTAGATTCATTTAAAAAATAAATGATTTAAGAGAATATATTAATGCATAAATATATACTTCAAAGAATATGCTAATGCAAAAAATTAGATTCATTTTATAACTAAAAAGCACAACCAAACACAAAAAAATATTTTATAATTACCTAACAACTATGAGTAATTAATTTATACCGCATCTAAAATGCCCATGTGTCTTAGATACTTGCAATCAAATGGGTCCTAAATAAATTCTAAAATGATGGAATAATGAGCAATTTGTAATATTTCTGATTTTGTTTATTAAGCCAACTAAGGAATATGTGGCCACCAAAGAGATTATCTATCAAAATTGAAAGATAAATGATAAAATTGAGCTTAATAAAGCTTATGTTGTGGTTAATTAAAAGCTCCACATGGAGGAGGAAGTTTTGAGGCAAAAGTCTGGTGTTAAATAGAGAATAGAAGGGAATGAAAAACCTAATTTTTTATATTCTATTGTTAACAAAAAACACACGTAACAAAAATTTCAAAATCAAAGGGGAGGGGGTCATTGGATTTTTTATCCTCTACCTCTATTTCTTTCATCCGTAAGGATTTTAACCTTTAACCATGGATTGACTATAGGACTCTTAGCCTTTATATAGTAATCATTAAGATTATTCCAAAAACAAATGGCTATAGAATTAATACTTTCTTCCCTAAAATTATTTCTCAAATCAGAGTAGTTTTGTCAAAGTTAGAAACATTAGTGATAATATTTTTCTAGCATAGGAAATGATGCATGCTCTAAATTGGAAACAAAAGGTTGCTTATGTTGCTATAACTTTCATATGATATAATTCAATGGAAATTACTTTCCACTATTCTGCTCAAGTTTGAATGTTATTAATAATTTCTAATTCTCTATTCTAATAAATAGAAGTGTTGTTTGTTTTCTAAAATATATTAAGGGATACAACAAACGGATCAAAATTTTCCCAACCTATTTATTATTGCTGCTCAATTTCTCTCTAGAGTTCTGAATCAACTCTTCATAAATTACATTAGAATCCAATTTTAACTTAGGCAGGAATTTGGTGATCTCTCATCTTTTATTTGCTAACATCATTATTTTCTCTAATGGAAACAGAACTTCTTTGAAAAAAATAATCTTAAATTTTCTTAAATGTGTATCGAGAGGTATCTGGACAATTTAATCAACAAAGCCATGAGTTCTTAGGATTCATAAATCAACTTACGTTCCTAGTTAGATTTATTATTGCCAATGTGATGAGATTCAGCTAGAAGAAGCCTTCCCATTTTTTATCTTGGAGTTCTATTATATAGAAGTCACAAGAAGACACCTCTTTATGATTAATTGATTCAATAAGTACATGGTAATTTATTTGGTTAGGAGCATGCCATGTTGTCAAAAGTATCACCTTTTTAATTCCCATCTACTTCCTGCAAGTGTTCTCTCCTATAAATTTTATTATTGCTTGATTAGAAAAACTTTTTAATAGATATATTTTGGGTCTGTAATGACCATTGACATAAAATACGCTGGTTTTGTTGGATTAACCTTTGTTTTCCTAAGAATGAAGAAGGGTTTGGTAAGAAAATAAAAGGAATTGTTTAATGCATTCTTGTGGGCTCCGAAAATTTGCATCCCGGCCTCCCCTGCTTTTAGGAGAGTTTTAACATATTAGGTTCCATGGTAAACTTTCAGAAGGCATATTGGGTTTGAAATAAGGCACTACCCAGAGATTTCACCCTTATTTTGAGAGGACTTTATGATTTGAGTTCTGGTTTCCTATAAGCACAAGCATCTATAGTTAATTACCCCTCCCGATAGTGAGAGAAATTTTGATTAAGGCTAGTTGTCAAACATATACGTAGAGATACGTCGTATGTGGTGTATAGTAGCAGCATGGGTTCAGTTTTGGAGACTTACTATTTAAAATTAGAAATTTCACCATCTTGCACTTAAAATGGATGGTGGTGGAATAGATGATGGACCCGATCAAGAACCTATGGTTCCATCGTCTCGGGTCATCATGGTCCCTGGTCTACTTAGTCAGAGGAGGTAGTCGACCTAACCTGACAGAAGGGTCCTTGTCGACAGCTATGGGTTGTGTCGTCCAAGGAAATCTTATAAACCTGGGTGAGTATTTGTCTAAGGGGACAAATCTGAATCCACCTTAGCTAACAGAGAGTTTTGTGCCCTATTAATTATGTCCTATTGATTCATATCTCAAGGATTTGAAGCCATTGGGGAACATATGGGTTGTTACCGTAACCGTAATAACGTGGAGTCGTTGGACCAAGCCACTAAGTCAGAGGGTCGCAGTCGTAATTATTAACCACGCGGAGCCATCCGGCCAAACCACGGGTTATTTGCGAAGCCATCCGGCCAAACAGTCGATTAGAAGACCAATGTCACGTCCTTACTAGCAAGCGACAGATTGAGAATAAATCCTAATGATATTCTCGCCCAAACATTAACTTTTTGTGAGCTGAAGTGATATTTAAATTTGTTCACCTCGATAAACTATTATGGATGGTGGATGGGTTTTGCTTTAAATATTTCAGGTTTTGATATTTTTTTGGAGTTTTGAATTTTGCGGGCATTTGGGTGGCGTATTTTTGAATGTTTGAGGACTCCTTTGGTTGAGATTTTCTGTCAAAACGACCATCATCTAGGTATTATTGATGATTTCACTTTGTTGGTTGAACCTTTTCGACTTTACCAACTTGACAACAGAGGATCAGATTTGTTGTTGGCTATATGCTTTTATTAGCAAATTTTTCTAGTTATAGGCCTTGAAGGTCTAATATGAACGTATTAAAACAAATATCTCAGTCAATGCTGTGATCGTATATTTGTTTGATAGTTCGAGCTGTGTCGACTTCTATCTACTCGCATAGGTGGATCGGGCTCGAACTTAAATTCATCATTTGACCTGTGCAGTATCGTAAGATGTAACATGTGCACTCATAACATGCTCATCGAGGCCCATGCGGGTGTGTATTCTTACATGTATACAGTTAATATGCTTACATGTGTACTTTCATATTTGTATGTATATATGTTGCAGTGCATGTGTGAGGGCATTTTAAAGATATTTGACAATGATCAGCTGTGCAAATGATCAGCATTTGGCATGCACAGTGTTTTATATAGAAGCCCGTAGACGACTTCTATCCGCTTGTATGAATGTTGTGGATCCGGTGGTGTGGCGTTGCACTATGATTATTTGCTGCTTCTTGCAGATGAATTATTTTTTAGAAATGCACAGAGCTCCACTTTGGAATTTATAAACGACTTCTGTCCGATCATATGCATGTTGCGAATCCGGTGGCATGGCGTCGCACTATGGGTTATTTGCCGTTGTTTTATATAGGTGGACTGTCGTGCACTACTTGTTGCTTTCTGCATGTAGATTATCATGCACTAACGAATCTCCTGCTATTACCTGTAGATGCTACTATCTGCTGCATTTCTCTTTTATATTTCTTGTGGATGGCATGTTGGATGTATGATGGGTTTTCTACAACCCGTCGTAGGCCCTTGCATTTATTCTCGATTTCCTTGTGTATGTTGATGGGCGAACTGCCGCATTTACTTGCATATCTTCTAGTGTTCGTAGGAACTACTGCATATATTTGCAAGATAGTTGACGTTGGTTGTATGGATTTCCATATTCTCTTACATGACTTGCGTGAACTTCTCACATCGACTGCCGCCATTTATATGCAATTTATTTAAGGGGCTTCGTACATCTGTTTGCGATCAAATTATACATCATCCTTCTTCATTGTTTGCAAGATCAAACATGCTCGCTTGCATTCTGATATTGATTACAGGGCGTCACTGTGTTCATCACCACCTTCCTCATGCACGCTGGTTGATGAGCTATTATATTCCTAGCACATTGATTTTTTAGTATTTGTAGGGGACTGTAGCCTTTATTTGCTAATTGATTGGCACCACTTGTAGAGACGTTGTAGCATTCACTATGTGAATCTTGTGTTCATTTGTATGTTGGCAAGCCATTGTATTCACTTGTATGCATTTCACTATCGTTCATGAACACTCACAAGTCTCCCATAGTTGCTTGTAAGGGATTATCATTTTCCTTCACTAGTTAGCTGATGTTGACTGAAGGGATATTGCAGCATTGGTCGCATGTTAACATGAGTCGCCAGGTGAGTTATATCCATCACCAATTCCTCCATATATGTTGACTGACGAATTGTTGCATTCATCATCAATTTCTTTATGCACATTGATTGGTGAGTTGTTTCATTTGCTTGCATATTAATTGATACGTTATTTTTCCAATTCATGTTTGGAATTTTATTCATTGCAAGTCCTCCTGCTTGCTATCGATATTCGTTTGAATGCTTTAAATCATTATTTAGTATTTAGTATTTTCAATTTCATTATGCATTTTAAAGCTTAAAGTTCAGTCCAGTTCCCTACGTCATATTCAAGTTTGCAAGTCCCCTATTCAAGTTATTCAAGTCAAGTTTAAGTTCAAGTTCTCTATTGCCGAAAAATTTGGCAACCTCCCGACGTCTCCCCCATTTAAGCGAAATTACAGGAGTCTTAGCCTGCATGCCAAGTCAAGAAAGTCGTGCACAGTCAGTGTCAGGTGACATTGCGGCCATGGTCTTATGCCCCACCACGCCATGAAAGACGTATATGGGTCTTCAAGAGTACATGTTTAAAGAAGCAATTTTTTTTCCCGCAGACATTAAGGCATCTACGGATACTTTAAAGTGTCCCTGTCATGCAATAAAAGCGTACACAAGGCTCGCCCGCTTTGTCGCAAGTGTTGCACCGGGTTCCCTCCCACCATGCTAAGAAAAACGTGCATAGAGGGTTCCCCGGCACGCCGTAAGCACCAAGAACAAGGTTTGGGTTTGAAATATTATACCTTGTGATGTGACGACAGTGGTGACAATGACAATGTGTCGGAGATGCATAGCACGCACAAACTACATAAATCTTTCCCTCTCTTTTTTTTATTCTTTTCCTTCTCTTCTCTCTCCCTTTTTTTAAAATTTGCTCCTTTTTTGGCGAATAATTATAATAATAATAATAATAATAATAATAATAATAATAACAATATTAATATCAATATTCATATTAATTATTAATATTAACATTCCTATTAATATTATCATTAACGTTGATATTCATGTTAATATTAATACTAATATTAATATTAAATACAACTAATCATCATAATATTGAAATGAAAGAGGAAGCGGTTACTTGTTGATATTTGGACTTGAATGTATAGTATTTGGAGGAGGTGGTTTGATATGTAATTTGAAGTGGTGGATTTACTACTTGTAGTGAGAAAAAGGATTCAACGGGTTTTTGAAATCGGCAGAATATAGGCTTAGATGTGCTTTTTATATGTGGACTAGATTTGGGCCGGAGCCTAAAGGACAATGGGCCGATTGGAATGGGGTTTTGGATGAAGGATTTGCTGCCTAACTGTGATTCCAAACAACAAGTTGAGGAGCAGCCTTATGGATTTCAAACAGCAGAAGGAGACAATAGGATGGACCTAGGTTGAGAGAAATCACGTGAAAATCGTTTAGTTATGAGGAGCGTGAGTTAAGGCTATAAGACGTGCTGTTCAGCGGCCAAAATTCTTGCGAGGGAATTTATGTGAGGAGGTCACCTAGCTTGCTAAAGCTGGACAGAGGGAATGTAGGGCCATTTGGAGTCGGAAGCTGAGTGTTGTTTGCGAGCTTGAAAAGTTGGAAGCTTGCCTGGTGGGCGGCGGGGTCAAGCGGAAAGTGGTCTGGCCGGATCTGGATCGGGATCGGGAGCTCTGCGGCAAGAAGTTGGAAGAGAGAAAGGCTTGCGATTTGGGCTCTAGACTTTGAAATCCGGCTGTGAGAAGGTATGGGGTTCGGTAGATCTGCTGTGGTTGGAGGCTAAGGTCGGAAGGTCGGCTGGAGGGGGGGAGGAGTCGAGCACATCATGCAAGAAATGGAGCCGAGTGAAGTCGGCCTAGGCTACAGCAGGGTCTATTGGCAAGAAGTTTAGGATCGGAAGCTTGTGGCTCTTGGAGGTTCAGCTACAGGTTTTGGGTCGAGCAAAGCTTCCGTCTGGATGAAGAGGTCGGTAGGGAGTTTGGTTGATTGACGTGGAGGATGGGGAGAGCGGAGGGTGTAGAAGGGCTTCTCTTGGCAGTGTGAGTGGGAGAACAGGGATTTCGTGAAAGGGTCGCTTGTGTGCATCAAAGAGGAAGAGAATGAAGGCGTACTTCTCATTTTAACGACGAAGCTAGGGATTTGATCGACGCAAGCTGCGGAGATCTACGTGAGATTTACGCCGGGATTTCAGGAGATTTGAGCAGGATTTCAATTGATACAAGGTGAGTTTATTAATGTTGATTTTTGATTGACTTTTTTTAATTAAAATGATAATAATAATACAAATATTTTATTATTATTATTATTATTATACCTTGGAGTAATAGAAATGGATCAATCAGTAAAAATTGCCTCAATTTGCGCTCCCATTTCTCAAAATCTGTGCATTTTGCTTTGGAATGCGTGCCGATTTCGTCGCACGATTTTAATTGGACAAAATTATAGTTCATTTTAGGTGTTGTTGATGTTTCAAACGCAATAGCGAAGTTCATTTTACGATGAGAGTTGTTTGGGTGACGCTGCGCGTCGATTTTCTCGATTTGTGCGTCGTTGTCTTGGAGTTCATGTTGATTTCGCTGGATGATTCCAATTGAACAAATTGATAGTGATTTTTGAGTATTGATGATGTTTTGAACGCAACAGTGAAGTTCGTTTTGCGATCGGATGTCGTTTGAGCGATGTCGAGCGTCATCGGGTGTCAGTCGTCCATTTTGACTGATTTCATCTAATTTGACTGCGAGGGGTTCTCACTTAGGAGAATTCGACGTCCTGATTGCAACGGCACAGTCTGTTTGTAATCGGAGGTTGTTTGGCCCTTCAAGTGACACGCCGTGTAACCACACGCGTTGCTTAAATCATTATTTTTGCCTCTTTTCGCGTGTTTTTGTGTGTAGGGGTCAACAATCCTCATTAAATCTTTGTTGAAAACTCTAAAGCCAATAAAATCTTTGGGCCTTCTTTCCTGAAATCCATTTGAAACATCCTTTTATCTATTGTAACATAAACTCAGACTCATTGGCTAGGAAAATATTACGTGGGATCAAAGATTCTATCAAAT
Source organism: Dendrobium chrysotoxum (assembly GCA_019925795.1). Classification (NCBI taxonomy): domain Eukaryota; kingdom Viridiplantae; phylum Streptophyta; class Magnoliopsida; order Asparagales; family Orchidaceae; genus Dendrobium; species Dendrobium chrysotoxum. The sequence goes on along the minus strand of CM034304.1, from coordinate 25,940,186 downwards.
GTGAGGGGTCTGAGTTTTTGTTAAAGTCAATGAACTTCCCATTCTCAGAAATACCCCATAGTTTAATCATCTGGAAGCATTGCAATAATGGAACCTTCAACCTAAAAACACAATGGTAGGGATTAGGCAAAATGAAAGTAATTCTCTTTGTTCTTGGGTTTAATATTCTTATGTTCCTTTGTAAAAAAATCAAAGTAATTTCCCTTTTGCATTTAAGTATTCCTTTGTAGATTGCTGCATGGTTTCATTCCAAAGGATGAAGCAGTCCTCTCTTTAGATTGAAGCTAAAGAAACTTTCTTTCACATGTTTTCACGAATTAAGCTGTCAATAGAGTATGGTACCACTTTGCTAGATTCTTGCACATTAATGGCCCTTCTAGCCATGGTTAGCTCTTACAAGAAATGGATCTTCTAGGGTAATTTTGTGTCTTGTAGCCACATGAAACTTCTGGTTCATGTTCTTCTATTTTTGTTTGGTCAGCTTAGAACAATGTTGAATGTGGTGGACATAAAAATTCTAGAATTCTATATTGGCTAGAGTCTATAAGGAATCTTTTTCCTTTGAGATGCTAAGTTGATTGGGGTTTTGCTAAAACATTAAAACCCGTTGCAAAGAAAATTGGGATTTTGCTGAATATTGAAATTTCCAAAACTGGGAAGAATAATAAGTGTAGTAAAGTGGGAGCTGGATTAAGCCTAAGCATGTTTATGTTAGAATTGATACTGATGTTTATTTTAAGAAGTCTTCAGGCGAATTTTCGTCTGGCGGTCTTGCTATAAAGCATATGGGGGCATGTCTTTCAGCCTTTCTACCATTTTTTTCCTTATTAATGCTAAACGAGTGGAGCTTGTAGGCCTCTTATCGCAGGGATGGAACATTGTTTAAAAGCCAACTTATTGAAGTGATTATTGAGGTCAACGCTAATTTGTTTTTAATTAGGGTGGGTATTTTCTAATTATTAAGGAAGAGACACATTATTCTTTCATAGTTTTCATTTCAAGTTAAACCAATGGCACCTAATCTTTCAATTGCTTGTTCGAGTACTACAATATTTAATTATGGAATTGAATCATTTTCCTATATCTAAAAAGAACTTCCAAATGAATAGCAAGGAAGCTTGATCTCAATGAATTAAAATTTATACTCTACAATCGATTAGTATAAATATGAACAACTTCAAATTGAATTTGTTTCACTCAAAAGTAAGTGTCAAATAACCAAAAAGCGATGAAGTAGAATATTTTATCTTTAAACATTAACTACAAATAATTTAAGATACAATCCTTAGACTAGAATTGCAGCCCAGCTCTGATATTGTGGTTTGAACTAAAATAAGTGAGGTACGAAGCAAATACTCTTTGAAATCGTGAATGTAGTGAAAGCTAAGCGGTCAATTTCACATTATGATATCTTTTTCTTTGTGGCATTTCCCATCAAGATAGGATGTGAGAATGGGGATATTCCAAGATCTCTCAAACTAGAAAAGTTGTCATTCCCACTCAAATCAAATCTAAATGTGGAGTTTTTTGCTTCGCAATCTTGAGACTGTTGGTTGCCTTTCTATCCATTTTCTTGGTTCAGCCAATGATCCTATATCGACATCAACTGATGCTTCAACTTGAATGGCTTTGTAGGCATGACCCTTTTGGGTTTCTTTTTCCTACACCTGCTTACTGATTGTTTAGAACAGCTTTACTGTTATGTTCCCTGCCATTTATACCAATTCAGGTCCCCTAACTTGCTCAATTACTCTGAATTTTGGTAGCATCCTGACATATCCCCCATTTGGGGGAATTTAGGGAGTCATAACTTTCCCGCCACGTCCAGAAACATGTGCTCGGTCGGTGTCGTATGATACCGCGGTTGTAGTCTTCAATCCTATCACGCTAAAAAAGACGTGCATGGATTTTTAGGGGTACCTGTTTGAAAATGCACAGTTATTTCCCCTTTGGCACTGAGGCGCGTACGGATACTTAATTTTTGCCCTGTTGTGCTAATAAAAGCGCATAAGGATTACCTGCTTCGTTGCAAGCACCGCAACGAGTTTTCTCCCACCATGCTAAAAAAAACGTGTATAGGTGGTTGCTCGTCGTGCTGCAAGCGCCGAGGATAATGTTTGAAGGGTTCGAAGCGTTACAACTTTTACGGGGTCGACGAAGATGTCGTCGGCTGTGTGGGGGCGACAATGGCAATGCCGTCGACGTCGAAGACTATGTTGAGGTTGATGTCGGCGATGCACGAAGCTCGAGGCACATTTCTTTTCCTCTTTCTTTTTTATTAATTATAATTAACTTTAAGTAATAGTAGTTAATTATAACTAATTATGATTAATAATAATGAACTATAATTAAAAAAATATTTATAATTAATAATAAATAATGTTAATTAATTAAAATTAAAAATAATTAATTATAATTCATTAAGATTAATAATAATTAATCATAATTAATTACGATTAATTATAATTAATAGTAATTAATTAAAATTAACCTTAATTAGAAAAGAATTTATGTAGGATTTGAGCAGGATTGATGCTACAAGAGCTGTTTGGATACATGATTTATACAGAATTTGAGTAGGATTTAGGCTAAATCCTGCTAAATAGGATTAGGGAATTGTTAACTCACAACAAGCTAAATCCTCTATTTCTCTCTTTTTGCCTTAAATCCCAGATTTACTATTTGGATTATGGTATTTGGCTAAAAATTCGCACGAAAGGGAGAAGATTACCTTCTTAGCAAGTGGGCTACTATCATACTTCCGATCCAACAAGAAGAACGTCGTTGAAATGTCGTGACTTCTGATCCGATAGTCAGGTAACATCGTAGAAGGAGCTGGAGGTCGGCAAGGGCTGGGAGATCAGACGGTTTGTAGAGGAGGAAGGGTCGGTCAGGTTGAGTTTGTGAACCGTGGAGTAAGACTGGGGGTCGAATGTGTTGACGTGGGCTTGATTTGAGATCAATAGGCGGAGGCAGGGTTTGCAGTTATAAGGACCTATCGGCTACAGCTGAATGGTCAGGCAAGGTCGGACGGGATAGGGGAAGGGCAGGAGCTGGAAGGGCGTGAAGAGGGATTCGACGAGCTCGACTAATGAAGACGAGGATGTAGGAGGCGGAAATAGGAGTTTGCGGCAGGGTAAGTGGATCAAGCGTCAGATCAGGTAGAGGCTTCGGTCGGGTGGAGTTCGTGAGCTAGAGAGAAGGGAGGTTGCTGGCTGTTGGATCGAAGCTGAAGTCTGATCGACCAGCTTGGCAGAGAAAAACGGGATGCTCATGTGCGGGATTCGAACAGAGGAACGAGATGAGAGATTTTCGTGTGTGAGAGAAAATTGAATGCTCCATTTCCTCATTTTAACGACACAATCAGGGGCTTGATCGAGGTAGAATGAAGGTCAAGTGATGAGGATGAATTGAGTGGGCGTTAGATCATGCAGAGCTGGTCGTCGACGTGAGAATTCATGGTCGGACGTCTGATTTACAACGAGGTAAGGTTTCATTTTAATTTGATTTGATTAGTTATTATTAATAAATAATAGAGGCTGAAATGAGAATTCTGTTATAATCTCTGTGCAACTTCTTCGAGATTCGTGCATAGTAGCCTCAGAAACCGCATCGATTCATGCACGTGAATTTTGTTGGATAAAATTACAGCCTATTTTGGGTATGTCGACGCTCCGAGCTCAACGGCGAAGTCCATTTTGCAATCAGACGTCGCTCGTTAATTTCCTCAATTTGCGTGTCGTTACCTCGGGATATGCGTCGATCTCTTCATGCTACTTCAATTGAACAAATTTATAATCACTTTTGAGTATTGACGACACTCCGAACACAACTGGGAAGTTCGTTTTGCGATCGAATATTGTTTGGGTGATGTCGCGCATCATTTTTGGGTTTCGGTTGACGATTTTGACCGGTCGCGCCTGATTCGACTGCGAGGGGCTTCCACTTAGGGGAATTCGATGTTTTGGTCATAACGATGCAATCCGTTCATCGATTGGACGTCATTTGACCCTTCAAGTGGTGTCGCACGCGACAATTGTCATTTTTGTCGCCGATTTTGCTCCTTTTTGCGCGTACTTGGTGTGTAGGTCAACAAGAAAAAAAAGTAAGAGAGAATAAGAAAATGAAGAAGAAGAAGAAGAAGAAGAAGAAGAAGGGAAAGAAGAAGAGGAAGAAGAATAGGGAGAAGAGGAATAAGGCAAACCTGTGAGCAGAGAGGCGCACGGGAGTGAGCTGGTTCATGAACGGGTCGCAGGTTGGTTCGATTCGTCGATCTAGGCAGTTGGGATTGGGAGCATGTCGACAGCTGGGTCGAATCCGATCACGGGAATGCGCACGACGGGACAGACTAGAAGGGAACCACTCCGACATCTCTCTGGTTTCTTTCCCGATTCTGGACACACAGAAGCACAAGGAAGAAAAACTTGGGGTGCCTAACTCTCTCTCTCTCTCTCTCTCTCTCTCGCTCGCTCACTCTGATCTTATGCAAGAAGCCACTCCCTCGATAAGGCATGAAGACGAATCGAAGGCCCCTCCAAAAGTTGCTGAAATCATTTCAAAATAGGAAGATCATGCAACTGAGCAGAGCAGCTGCTCATATTTGGGATCGGAGACATTGGATTGGGCTTCTTGATTTGTGAATTGATTCAAATTGGTTTGGAAAGTCAATTGGAGTTTAGCTTTAATTAATTGGGCAAATTTGATTCAAATTTGAGCCTGAATCGAAATCAACTTGAGTCGATTTGGGTTCAATTTAGTCCAATTGAGCCAATTTGATGAAATTAACCTCAAATCAGTGCCAATTTGGATCAAATTGGGTTTGATGGGGTTCAATCAGCTCAACTGAGCATGCTCGAGAGGGTCTGCACGAAAAAAGAGGTTAACAATATAATTTACAACATACTATTTCTTTTTTCATTATATTAATTTCAGTTGTAAGATTTTAGTTACTGTTGGACTTTTTTGCTAATTACGTGACACATGTAGTTCACTTTGGAGTCATGGTGTATTTATAGTGATGTAGCTAATCTTTTATATCATGACTATTTTCTATATGATAGTTTGGGTTTGTAATAATGTACATATTGATGAATATCAATGCAATTATATTTTTTTCGTTGTTTATATGAAATGTGTACTTTGGATTAAAAAAAAAGTAAGATAGATCAAATTCTTTCAGTATAAATTCTAGGCGTGACATACCATATAATAAATTTGGGGTGTTTGCACTCTCATTGGCTACTTGTTAGACTTGATTCCATTAGATTACAAAACACGTTAGACTTCTTGCCATGGTTTTGAAAACCAGACTAGACTGGCCGGTTAGACCGGTTCAATCGTGAACCGATCTTATGGCCGGTTCGGTCATCCTGAAAAATTGGTCTAGCATCAAATCGGTGAGAATCGGTTTGAATCGCCGGTTGAACCGGTATGGTTGAACCGATCCCAATTCTTAAGAACCGACCGGTTCAATTCATAATATATTTAAATAATTTAATTTAATATAAAATATTTTATTAAATATTAAATTAATTTAAATATAATATATTTTATTTAATAACATAATTCCAAAAATTTTATAGTATTATGTATTAAAAACTAGTTAATCATATTCACCTGATTCTATTACCCCATGTGGACTCTTAACCCATAGATACAAAAAAATGTATATAAACAACATAATATAAAGCTCCTAAGTGATGTGAGATTAAACAACTAGTAATTTCTATAATGTGTGTATGGTGGATGCATTCATGAGAATTTTTTGGGAAAATTTTGTATAGAATATTCAAATAAAAAATGATTATAATAACTTTTAAAGTTCTTAAATTTATAATTATTTACGTATTTATAATTATTCAAATAAAAAATAATTATTTATAAATTTTAAAGTTTTAAAACTTCTCACTAAATATGAAATTAAATGATAATAAGAAAATTGAAAAATCTAAAATAAATAATGTTATATGACTTTATAAATATAATTTTATAATGTGAATTTTATATATAATTTATAGATATAAATTATTGCTAAATATAGAACATAAATTAGCAATTATTTATATTAAATTTATATATGTGGGATTAAACAACTAGTAATTTCTATAATGTGTGTATGGTGGATGCATTCATGAGAATTTTTTGGGAAAATTTTGTATAGAATATTCAAATAAAAAATGATTATAATAACTTTTAAAGTTCTTAAATTTATAATTATTTACGTATTTATAATTATTCAAATAAAAAATAATTATTTATAAATTTTAAAGTTTTAAAACTTCTCACTAAATATGAAATTAAATGATAATAAGAAAATTGAAAAATCTAAAATAAATAATGTTATATGACTTTATAAATATAATTTTATAATGTGAATTTTATATATAATTTATAGATATAAATTATTGCTAAATATAGAACATAAATTAGCAATTATTTATATTAAATTTATATATTTATATATAAACTAAATTTCTATTAAATATGAATTAAAATTGAAGATTGGAGATTTTTATATTTATATTTAAAATTAGTAATTATTTATATTTAACTTTGTATGAATTTTATTTATTTTTTGGTCTCAAAATTCTTAGAATTATGAAGTTTTTAAGGTTAGGTTGCCATCATTATTATATTAATTTTATTAATTTTTAATAATATTATTATTTATTATGCCATTCGGTTTAACCGGTCGAACCGTAAACCTTTCATTCTTTCAGTTTGTTGTCCGGTCCGATTTTCACAACTTTGCTTCTTACATTTCTTTTTATGTCTTTTCTATCTTAGAAGCCATGAGGAAAGCCCTGAGATTACTAAGGCCCGTGGCCTGAGAGTGGACTACATTCATTGCGTCGCCTTGGCTTTCAGTTAGATGCAACGATCAAGTAAGAAGGAAAACTAGGAGTTGCTAGTTCTTTTAAGAAAGCAAGTGATCAAGCTAACAACGTTTTGAGAAACCACACGAGGAAGTGAGCTAATGTAGTTGTTCAATGCATTTTGAACATAAGAAGTCATCTAAATAAAGTAATTCTCAAAATATTCCCTTCATTGTAGGGACTATCTTTCAAGTCAGCAACTAAATTCTTCAACCACTTTTAGCCTACCTGGCAAATACAACTCCAATTGAAATTGGCCCGGGACATCACTTTGGTTATGCTTGGATCAATAGTTAACCTTACATTAGCCAGGACAGCTATATAAGGGAAGGGGAAATAAATCTCACTTTGAAACAGGATTTCCCGGAGAATGGACTCCAGGAAGATAGAAGAAAAAGAAATTAAGATTTAAGTAGTAGGAATAAACGAACATCTTTAAAAAAAAAAAAAGATTTCTTCCTCATTTTTTCTTTTTTAGAATACGAGAATCAAATCTGAATTCTATTTTTTTTCGAGCAAAACATTAATATGAGCTTGATTTCCTATTGGAGTTTTGATGCTACTAAAATTTAGACTAGCTCCAAGGAGACAGAACTCAATTCATAGATAAGGGCACTAAAACTCCTTCATGTGCTATTTGTTTCTGAGATCGAGAGAACTGATGGTAATGGCCTCTTAATCACATGAACATTAACTTTGACCACCATTTCGTAAGGAAGCCAATCAAACTATGAATTAGTTAGCCAATTTCAGTTTCATTAACAAAATCAGGATGTGGTCATTAGTATTCTTTAAAAAGGCCTCCAATTGGGATTACTAGATTTTAGATAAATGGGGTTCATATTTTAATATGATAGTTTTGATTATTGATTAGGAGATTCAAAAGATTTGTTGAGAATATGCGGAAAAGAGTTTTAAGCCAATTTGGAGAAGATTAGGATGCTACTAAGTAAACTCCATTAAGCCAAGAAGAAATTTTTTGACATCAAGTAACAAAAGTGTAAACTTGACCTCATAAGTTTAAGTCAGCATTACTTTTTCATAAATAGTACAAATTAAATCACTGATTTCACATAATAAGTTTTTTGGCTTTTATAACTTTCTCTAATATAAAAGGAAATTGTAGGTAGAAAAGGGGGAACGATAAAAAAAAAGGAAGACACGACTTTGTAGGAGAAAGAAAAGAAATAATTCAAGGAAAAGAGAGGATTCTTTTTTTTTTCACCTTTGATAATTTGCATGGCTTTTTTCTTGAATGAAATAATAGATTTCTGTAGCCTTTTTCTTGAATGAAATAAAAGTTTTCTTGTCTCCAATCAAGAATCAAGATCACCCCATATTTGCTCAATATGTTGGTTTAATCCCTATTTTGGTGTCCTCCATGTGTGTTTTCAAATAAACTGATATCAGAGCTTCCAAATTCTAAATTTTCTTGATGTATGTTGTTGATTAGAAGTGATTATAAGAAGAATGTTCATTGCTTTAAATCTCTTGAAAGAGAAGAGGGTGAAGAGACATTATAATTTCAGTCTAATAAAGGTAAACCCTCTAGTCAAGTTGCACTCCTAACAAACAAATGGTTGTGATGATAAGAATGATCAGTAAGCAAATTTCGGCCATGAACAAAGAATTATGCCACAGTAATGATATACTGCAAAATGTCTCCAGAGCTATTGAATGGATGATACATAATATGCAGTCAAGTATTTTGCTATATTTTATGCCATATCTGTCATCTAAGAAAACTAATATAGAGTTCTCATAACTTCTGCTAAACCAGGAAGAACATTGCAATGGCAGTGAACAACATACAACATGACTTGATTGCTTCTTGGTTCCCACCATTCACAAAAACAAACAGAGATGGACTAAAGCAACATAGGAAACCAACCTAAACAAAAGTTCTTAAATCCCAAAAAAATAAGGAGAAATCCATGGATAATAGAAAACTAGAACAATAATCTCAAGCATTAGTTGCTTTTTCAGGATAGCTCAATCATAGTCTTTGCCTTTAGGCTTATAGGCAATGAAACTGATGCATTGCACTTGACGATTATTATCAAATCCGATAATTCGAATAAAAGCATCAGGATATTCCTTTTTGCACTCCTGCAACTCCTTTATCACTTGACCTGCATCTGTGCACCCGAACATAGGCAGCTTCCACATTGTCCAGTACCGTCCATCATAGTATCCAGGTGACCTATGATTCTCCCTGTACACGAATCCAACCTGATCCACCCAATTCATGAGCACAATATTTATTTATTTAAATAAGGGCACATAAAAATGCAAAAATATTATAGTTTTACAACAGGTATTATTATGTACATGTTTACGCAACCGTTGCATTGGATGCAAAAAAGATCAAAATAATCTATAGACTATTTATATAGACTATTTATGTGACGTCATCTTAATTCAACCCTTTAATAAGTTTTATTTAGTCTTTGATTCTTCAAACATGTTCCAAAATAATCATTTCGTTGAGCTGTTGAATCGGACCGATTGAACTCTTTGAAGAGTCTCAGTTGTTCATCAAAATATACTTCATTCACTCTATTATATTAAATACTTTTCGAAGTTCAAATATCAATAAAGAAATGATTTAAAATTTAATTGAACTGTACATGGTAGGATGGAAGATTTTTTTTTTTTCTGAATATTTAGACTAATTATGGCAAATTCATACACGCAAACTTTGAACTCAAGATTTCTAGATTAGTAGCAAAAACTTCCAACCAAAAACCAAGATGAGCTGCATGAAGAATATTGATTCAGGAAACTACAAAACATCATTGCATGAGCAATTAAACTATCATAAATGATCAACTTAGCTGGTTGTTAGCAATCTATTCATTAATTAATAAATTAATTTTTTTTTTCATGAACATAAATAAACAAGTAGATCACCACTATTCAACCATAATTGTCTGTAAGTTGAGCTTTCAACAGTTTATTCAAATGAAATTTTATTAAATTTTCTTTTTAATGGTGTTGGGAATCAATTACCTTGCTGAATTCCAAGCAAGGAATCCATCCTGAACGGATAAGATAATCAACCTGCTTGAGCAAAAGTTCATCAGAAAGTGGAGGGAGGTAAGACAGCGTCTCAAACTTCTTCCTACCCTCAATAGGCCACACCTACAACACAAAATATTAGGGATAATTGTGAAGTCAAAGGGGTTTTGATTGTGGATGGACTACAACTTTTTTATTACTTTCTTATAGCTATCGTATTCTATCAGATCTGATTGTAAAAAATTTTCTTCCCGCACCGAGAATTCTATAAAAGCAATAAAAAGTTGTAGTCAAATAATAACCGCAAAATTTATGAAAAAGCTGCCCAAACTCTGATACCCGCATGCACTGGGCTCTGCCGCCGTTGCTCGGGAGATGGTTAAGGTTTGTGGTGGTTCTACGCGAGGTGGTCAGGGTGCCAGCAGACTTCAAACCAGTGTAGGGAGCAGCCAAGGTAGACTGAGCCGGAGTTGTTGATCGGGGGACCATCACAGTGGCGGACGAGACCATCATTGAAGAAGCCATTTTTAACTTTTCCTTCTTGAAATTGAAGAGCTGGAGCTAAGCTAACAATTGTACTTCTGAAGCTGCCTGAGGCCCCTCAATATGCTTATATGCTTCATTAGATTAACTCTTAACCAATGGGCAAAATTAATTAGGCGATGAAATCTACACTTTGGCCACTAAAAATGATTGGACCCTTATCATCTAAAAACCATTCAATTGAGCCACGTCGCACCTTATCCACAACTTTATTGGCTTTTGGAGGCCTATGGCTCTTTATCTCCACTCATTTACTTGTATGGTGGGAAAGGGCGCTGTGCTCATGAATAGAGATTAAAATATCTTTGTGTATGATTAGAATGTATTATTTTGTTCTAAAATTTAAAGTACTTTTCAAGCGTTTCAGAATATTATATTAGTTATAAAAAATATTAAAAAGTTGAGCAAATTTATTACTGTTTTTTAATTAGCTGATTATGAGTATCAATCTTAATCCATGTGATGCGATAATAGATAAAATTAGTATCTAACTATCAGGTGCTCTTCCTATTAAAAAATTCATCTGGGTCGTAGGATATTTAAGCTTCATTTGTGATAATTTTCTTACAATTTTGCTTATTACTTGATAAACATAAGTTTTTGTTTGATTACTATTTTTTTCCTGTTTTTAATAAATTTTTATTCTATAAAGCTGCTCTCTATAATATCTTTACAGCAACTTTACAATCACTTATTTAAAAAGCTACAACCATCTTAGTAGGACAATTTGTAAAAAGATATTACTTGAAATCATTATTTTAAAACAATTTGATTGCCTTGCTTGGAGGTGAATTCAACTTATTCTGGTAAGCTTCATGCGAAAGTAGTAGTTTACTCTCCTTTACAAAAATTTAATAAAATTCTTAGAGTTCTTATTATTCTATTCTCTCGCTAATTTCTCTATTCATAGACAAGGGCATGCACTAAAACTCCTTTCTGTGCTTTTTGCTTGTCAGATCGAGAGAACTGATAGTAATAGCCTCTTAATCACATGAACATTAAACTTGACCATCGCTTCGTAAGGAAGACATGACTTTGCAGGAGAAAGACAAAAGGGAATACATCAAGGAAGAGAGAGGGCCCTTCCTTTTATTATTATTTTTTTCTCCTCCTTTCATAATTTGCATAGCATTTTTCATGAATGAAATAATAGATCAACGTAGCTTTCTTCTTGCATGAAATAAAACTCATACTAATTTCTCATAACTTCTGTTAAATCAGGAAGAACAATATTGCAATGACAGCGAACAACATACAACATGACTTGATTACTTGTTGGTTCCCACCATTCACAAAAACAAACAGAGATGGACTATAGCAACATAGGAAACCAACATAAACAAAAGTTCTTAAATCCCAAAAAAATAAGGAGAAATCCATGGATACTAGGAAACTAGAACAATAATCTCAAGCATTAGTTGCTTTTTCAGGATAGCTCAATAGTAGTCTTTTCCTTTAGGCTTATAGGCAATGAAACTGATGCATTGCACTTGACGTACATTATCAAATCCGATAATTCGAATAAAAGCATCAGGATATTCCTTCTTGCACTCTTCCACCTCCTTTGCCACTTGAACTGCATCTGTGCACCCGAACATAGGCAGCTTCCACATTGTCCAGTACCGTCCATCATAGTATCCAGGTGACCTATGATGCTCCCTGTACACAAATCCAACCTGATCCACCCAATTCATGAGCACATTATAAACAAGGGTACACAAAATGGAAAAAAATATAGTAGTTTTACAACTTGTATTATTATGTACATGTTTAGGCAACTGCTTTGATGGTCTTTATCGTTTTAATCCAACTATTTGATGTATTTTATTTAGTCTTTGACCCTTCAAATATGATTCAAAATAGTCGTTTTGTTGAACTATCAAATCATATCTATTGAACTATTTGATGATCAGTCCTAGACTTCATTTGTGACAGTTTTCTTATTATTTTCTAAAGCATGTTTTTAATGCAAAAATTTTTTGAACTAGAAAGAAAAAATTACCCCAAATGAAGACTTAATTATTCATCAAAATATACTTTATTCACTCTATTAAATTAAATATTTTTTGAAGTTCAAATATCAATAAAGAAATAATTCAAATTTTAATTGAATTATACATCATAAGATTATTGATACAAGAAACTACAATTATACATCATTACATAAGCAATTAAACTATCATAAATGCAATCTATTAATTAATCAATAAATAAATTAATTTTTTTTCATGAATATAATTAACAAGTTGATCATTATTCAACCATGATTGTCTATAAGTTATGCGTTCTACATTTTATTCAAATGAAATTTTATTTATTTATTTATTTATTTAATGGTGTTGGGAATCAGTTACCTTGCAGAATTCCAAGCAAGGAATCCATCCTGAACGGATGAGATAATCAATCTGCTTGAGCAAAGCTTCGGCAGAAAGTGTAGGGAGGTAAGACAGCGTCTCAAACTTCTTCACACCTTCAATAGGCCACACCTACAACACAAAATATTAAGGATTTTCAAATCGAAGGGGTATTGATTGTGGATTGACTGCAATTTTTTAACTACTTCCTTATAGCTGTCATATTCTATCAGATCTGATTGTAAAAAATTTCTTCTTGCAACAGAAAGTTCTTAAAGCTATAAAAAGCTTGTAGTGAAATGACAGCAGTCTGAAAAAGCTGCCTGAACTCTGATACCTTCATGCACTGGGCTCTACCGCCGTTGCTCGGGAGGTGGTTGAGGTTTGTGGCGGTTCTACGTGCGGTGGGCAGAGCAGCGGCCGACTTCAAACCAGTGTAGGGAGCAACCATAGTCGACTGAGCCGGAGCTGTTGATCGGGCGACCGTCACAGTGGCTGACGAGACCATCATTGAAGAAGCCATATTTGACTCTTCCTTCTCCTTCAAATTGAGCAGCTGGAGCTAAGCTACTTACTGTACTTCTGAAAACTGCCTGAGGCCCTCAATATGCTTATATGCTTCTATATATAAATCCTAACCAATGTGCAAAATTTCTTGGGCGATGACATCTACACTTTGGCCACCACAAATGAAGGCTGTTGGTGGATTGGACCCTTATCATCTAAAAACCATTCGGTTGTGCCACGTCGCACCTTATCCCCAACTTTATTGGCTTTTGCAGGCCTATGGCTCTTTATCTCCATTCATTTACTTGTATGGTCGGAAAGGGCGCTGTGCTCATGAATACAGATAAGAATATCTTTGTACATGAATAGAAATATTAAAAAGTTGAGAATTATTATTATTATTATTATTATTATTATTAGCTGATTAAGAGTGTGTTAGTGAATCATTGTATCAGTCTTAATCCAAGTGATTACATAATATATGGATAAAATTAGTATCAAACTATCAGGTGCTTTTCATATTAAAAGTTTGTCAGGTTGGTTGGAAATTTAATCAAAATGGTAGGGAAAATTGTAAAATGTAGGAGTTATATATATAAATGTAAATGAAATGTTAAAAGGATATTATTTAAAATAATTATTTTAAAACAATTTGCTTGGCTTGGTTAGAGGATGAATTCAACATATTCTTTGATTTTTCATTATTCTATTGTCTCGCTAATTTCTCGATTATGTTTGATATGTGTTTATTAGTATGGTTTTAGTGTCGTCCATTAGCAAATTTAGATCTAATGTCCTTAAAGGTTTGATTAGTGTTTAAGGTGCCAAAGAAAAGAAGCCAAGTCTTGGAGGGTCCTACTGAAAGAGAGAGATTTTTATAAATTCAACAATAATATTTCATTATTATGGGACGATTTAATTAAATGATGGTCGTTTACAAAAATGATTCAAGAAATTCTTATATGATTTTCAAGAAATTGTCCTTGTGTCGAGTCTTCTCAAGAATGTGAATCGTTTGATTCTTCTATCCTTGGTGAAAATTGAGTCTTAGGGTTCCCACTTCTTCACTTATTGAAGAGACATATCCCTTGGAAGAAAGCACTATTGGTACACCACTTAGTGTTGTGTCATGAAGCACATATATTAACTTTTAAATGTCTTTTCTACTAAAATTGCATAGGCTAAATCTCCTTCAATGTTCAACATCCCTCAACTCAACTCATAAAAAGGGATGTTAGGCCTTATTGACTATGTCTCCTATTTCAAGTTAACAATTTCTCTCCTTAATATCAATCATGCACCTATGTTTTGCTTATTCTTAATTACTTTTAAGGAGACACCCTTGACATGATTCTTGTGTCTCCTACTTAGAAGTATTAGTTTTTACCTATAATTTAAGAGATGATTCATGACTCAATTTGCTAGTGCCCAAAATTATTAAAGGACTCCCAAGCTCTTTTAAAAATGAGTCAACAGTAGGACATATTACTTAAAATTTATTTAACTTAATTTCAATTTGAAATGCTTGAAGTTAAAAACTTGAAACTAGTAGGTCTCAAGCCATATTGACTCAAAAACTTCTAGAGAGTTCATTTAGATATGCACTTAGTTTGCAATAACTAGTATATTGACCATGTTATTCGAACTCACTAACAATCATAATAATATTAAGGAGTATAGTTGGGTATCTATTGCCTCATTCTTCCCTAGTAAATGACTTTGGCTCCATAAGGGACTCATAATGACTTCCCAATAACCAATGATGATGTCCTTTAAATATTTGGAATGAGTTAGCCACGAAGCTATGACATCAGCTACAATAACCCCATCAATAACATCTATAGCATTGCGAATTTATTCTGAGAAGAAAGATCAAAATTTCAAGAACTATAATGTCTCTAGATGACAGAGGTCACCACCATCTCGTTAATATTCGACCCTCACTCTTCGTTATGCTTTTTATCCTACATAAATCATGGATGCAACCCACAATAAGGAAAAATTTTGGTGAACAATACTAAAGCAATCAATACTACATGCCCAAGATTTGTCAAAGTATTGTGTATTTCATGAAGGGTTTGGACAAGAAAAATGATTGTTGACGCCGATTCACATGTGGAGGTTAAGAGAATTTGTCCTAGTTGAACCTAGCCAACAACTTAGAAAGTCAACCATGGAAGAACAAAATAATGAACTTATCATGACGCTAGTGATACACATAGTAGCTATTGGCGCTAGTAATTCTTAAGAGAAGCAGAAGCTAAAGCATCGAAGAAGATAAATCTCATGCAAATTTGGTTGGGAGAGGCACATGCTACCACAACTTAAGTTCTTCTATAATTGTAGACAATCAAATTCATAATATTTTTAATAGACATATAAAATTCACTAAATATTATATTTAATAAATGTTTTTAGTAAATGAATCTTCATCCTTCCAAATTAAGGCCAACTATATAGTCACTTTATAATTCTCTGGTGAATGTAGAAAGTTAGAGGGTAAGATTTCCTACTAATCACTTGAAGAAAAGCTGATCACCAATTTATAACAATATCAGACTTTAACATGGTCAAAATCCATGTGAGTTACAGTGCAATAGTCGGCCAAAGCCCATATAAATTACAATGCAAAGTTCAGTTGTTTTCTTAAAAAAATCTTTATGGAAAGTACTTTCAACCTATCATGCTGCTAACAAAATTTTTAATAGAAAGGGGGCACCATTATTTTCTACAGGGACATGCTACAATCCCATGCATTCTACAACTCAATGTTTAGAAAGGCAGAGGACTCGAAACATCGAGGCATTTGAGATCATCATCTTGTTCAACGATGACCAAATTCAAACCCTCAAAAAATATAAAGCATCATTTAATAAAGAGGGTAAGAATGGAGTTACTAACACTCTTTATTCTAACATCTGATGTTTTTTATATATCTATTATGGCAATGTAAATGGTTAATATCAATGTTACATAAGTAATGTTGACTAGTCAACAAGGCTAGTGCAACAACCTGAAGACGTGAAAAATATTTGAAAAAAAAAAATTGAAAATCTGAATTTTTGTTTGAACTAGAGCGCTTCGGCACTGTTCTGTGGGCTCCGAAAATTCGGCCCCGGCCTCCGCCCGCACTTTTTGCTTTTCTTTTAGGGGAGGAGTTTTAACGAACTAAGTTCCGGGGTAAATTTTGGAAGGCAGATGAGATAGTAGATAAGACACTACCCAGAGATTTCGCCCTCATTTTGCGAGGACTTTATGATCTGAGTTCTGGTTTCCTATAGGCGCAAGCCCCTATAGTTAATTACCCCTCCCGGTAACGAGAGAGAACTTTCGATTAAGGCTAGTCGTCAATCAGATACGTAGAAGATACGTGAGTCTGGCTATAATAGCAGCGTAGGTTGAAGGTTTGAAAATTTGAAGATTTTAATATTTAAAACAGAAATTTTCACCATCTTGCACTTAAAGCGAATGGTGGGGGAATGGATGATAGACCCGATCAAGATCCCATGGTTCCGTCATCCCGGGCCAACGTGGTCCCTGGTCTACTTAGTCAGAGGAGGTAGTCGACCCAACCTGACAGAAGGATCCTTGTCGGCAGCCATGGGTTGCTTCGTCCAAGGGTACCTTGTAGACCTGGGGTGAATATTTGTCTAAGGGGACAAATTTGAATCCACCTTAGCTAACAGAGGGCTTTATGCCCTATCGATCATATCCTATTGATTCATATCTCAAGGATTTGATGCCATTGGGGAGCATACGGGCTCTGGCCATAACCATAATATAATGGTGCCATTTGGCGGCGACCACCTGGTTCAGAGGGCCCCGAGTCATAACCGTTTATCCTGCAGTGCCATTTGACGGCGAAACTGCCGGTTAGAGGACTCGTACCACGTCCTTGCTGGCAGGAGATTGTTTGAGAATGGATCCTAGTGATATTTTCGACTAGGCATTGGCTCTTTGTGAGCTGAAGTAAATTTTAATTTATCAACCTCGGCAAACTGTTGCGGAGGATGGATGGATTTTGCTTCAAGCGATTTGATAGTTGAATTTCAATTTTTAAATATCTGGAGTTGGGAAGATTTTTGGATTTTGGGATTTTTCAGAAGATTGGATTTCTTAGGGAATTTGGGATTTTGGGAGTTTTTGTGGAGTTTTGGAGTTTTGGATAGACATTTGAAAGTGCTTGTGAACCCCTCCGGTTGAGATTATCGTTCAACACTGCCATCATCGGGGTGTATGGGGTCATTTATATTTTATTGATTGGACCCTGTCGACTCTATCCACTGGTTGATAGAGGATCGGGTTTTGTAGGCTTTGGACATTTGTTAGTGAATTTTCATAATTATAGGCCTTGAAGGCCTAATATGAACGCATTAAAACAAATATATAGGTTGTCACAACTGTATATTTATTTGATGGTTCGAACCCTGTCGACTCCTATTGACCTTTATAGAAGGATCGGGTTCGAACCTGAATTCACTCGTTGACCCGCGCAGCATCCCTAGACGTTACGTGTGTACCAATAACACGCTCGCCGGGGCCCATGCGGGTGTTTGGGGGCATTTTATAATTATTTATTGAACCTTGTCTACTCCTATCTGCTTGCATAGGAGGATCGGGTTCAAATCTATTGACCCGCGCAGCATCCCTAGGCGTCACGTGTATACCAATAACACGCTCGCCGGGGCCCATGCGGGTTCATGATTATATTTTCCCCTTTTTAGTGTACCTATGTGTATACAAATTAAAGTGCACACGTGTGGGGGTATTCTTGGAATATTTGTACACGCCTTCTGTCCGCTTGCATGAAAGTTGCGGATCCGGTGGCGTGGAGTCGTACGATCTCCACAAACGTTGCTGGTAGGCGGGTAGATGTTTTCATTCATAGATTGGAATTGACTTCAGGATACTGCATTTACTGAAGACTTTCTGCATCTACCCACAGATGGCATATAGTGCTCACATTTGTATTCGTAGGAGACTTGTATGTCTTGCAGCTCTTTTGCTCTTGGTTGTATGCAGATCAGCATATTTATTTGGTTGCCGAAGTGTTGTAAAGCAGTTGTTTCATCTGCTAAATGCCCTTCACTCCTTTGCATACTGATTGACTTGAAGATCTCCAAAATTCATTGAGACATCGAATTCTTCTGTTTGGAGAAGGCTGGTATATCCACTTCTTGATAAGCTAGAGGAGAATTGACATGTCCTTTTAAAGTTGAATTGTTATCAATCACAACTAGAGGGCATTACTCATATGGAAGTTGTATCAATCATCTTAGGCGTCATTTTTAAACCTTCGGCATATGAGTACAACAAGCTGGTTCTTCTTGATGTTTTGAATGAATCAACGAATATATCGATTATACTCTTGATCATTTGCTTTATGGGTCGAGCGTAGTGCGAATGAATTTTTAAACTTTCCAATCTTTCTGGGGAACTTTCACATTGTTAGTTGCAATAGATAAGTGTCGAATAACCTCAGGAATTCTATAACTTTTGCCGTCAATGGAGATTATGAAAGCTTCTGAGCTATCCATTTAGCAATGGGCCTTAACTTGTTATGGTGCTGATCACGATTCCCTCCTTTAGCAAATGCATGATTGTTGATAAACTACATACAATCATCATCCTCTAAGCCTTCTGATGTCAATATCTTTCTCTTCTTATTAGTCACTTTTGCAATCATCAGCACAGCATAATCCCTCAGAATTATTAGTGAGATTCTATTTCCCATATTTTCAAGAATCGGGGAGGGAAACACATTCCACTGCTTGTTTCATTCTACTTTTTCTCCTTCTGAATGTCACTTAGCACAAATTAGGGTTTCTTAGACATTATTTTAGCCTTGAGATGCCTCAGGTGCCTCAAATTTCGAAACCCTTGTCATTGTTCACTTGATTCTTGCTTGTAGGTACATTGCAAGTTATGTTGAAGTCTACAAGTCCTTCACTTGATCGTTAATGTTCATTGGAAAGATCTAGATCTTTGATCATCATTTGCATGCTCGAGTTTTGCTAAGTTAAAGTTCCCTTTCATGTGGTCCAAATCGAGTTCAAGTTCTCTTGCAGTTGAGTCCCCTTATTACTTGATTCGGGTTTGGTTCAAGCTTAGTCCATTTAGTTTCAAGCTCTGTTTTCAGTTTGAGTCCAAGCTTAGTTCAAGAGTCCACAAATTCAAATTCAATTCCTTTGTTCTGTCATTCGAATTCAAGTCCTCTGTTGTCTTGACGAGTTCGGGTCCAAGCTTAGTTCATTTAAATTCTGGTTTAGGTTGAAGTTAGGTTCCTTTGAGTTCACTTGAGTCCAAATCAGGTCCAAGTATGGTTTCAAATTCACCCGAAATTTCGGCAGCATTCCGGCATCTCCCCCGTTTAGGGGAAATAACGGAAAACTGGGCCTTTCCCACCACGCTTAAGAAAGCGTGTATGGTAGATGCCCTCTTTCGAGGACACCGCGGCCGTGTAAAGTCTTCAATCCCCCACCACGCTTAAGAAAGCGTGTATGGGTCTTCGACGTACCTGAAAAAGAAAAGCATTTGTTTCCCCGCGGGTACGGGTACTTAAGATCGTCCCCACCACGCTAAGAAAAGCGTGTATAGGGTCTACCCGCCTCGCCGTAAGTGTCGCACCGGGTTCCCTTCCCACCACGCTTAAGAAAGCGTGTATAGGCGGTTTGCCGGCTCGACACGAACGCCGAGGATAGGATTTCGAGGTGATTACCCGCCTCGTTGTAGGCGCCGCACCGGGGTCCCATCCCACCACGCTTATGAAAGCGTGTATAGGCGGTTTTCCGGTCCGCCGCGAACGACGAGAACGAGTTCTCGGAGTTTTAGAGTTTGGAAGTTATACCTTGGCGACCGGCGGTGATGGTGGCACGAGGTACGAGGAGAGAGGGAAAAGCATCTCTTTTTTTTTTTATATTCATACACACCCACATATACATAAAACATATAATATAATTATATTACAACATATAATATAATTATATCATAACATATAATATAATTATATTAAAACAGATATATATATATATATATGATAATAATAACAATAATATAATAAATATTAATGATGGTTATTATTATTATAAAACTATCAATATTAATATCAATAAAATAAATAAGAGATAGAGAGGGAGAGATTACTGTGAGAGTAGAGAGGGTTGGGCGGCTCGGGTTCTAGATCGGGCAAGTCGGCAAGAGGAGTTGTGGTTTCGGCTTGCTGGAGAGCTCGGCTACAGAAGATTTCGGCTCTAGGCTACAGCGACTGCAGGAGTCGCAGGTAGGTGATCGAGTGGGAGAGTTCGATCGCAAGAGCTATTAGCGTCGGCAGTGGGGGTCACTAGCTTGCGTATGGGATTTGGCTTGGTTCGGACAGAACGGAGAGGCGGCGTCGGTCTGGTAGGAGCTCTCTTCCTCTCCTTCTCTCTCTCTCTCTCTCTCTCTCTCTCTCTCTCTCTCAGCGGAACAGGGAGCGACGGACGGAGGAGAAGGGATCGGAGCCGAAGTCGATCGGCTGCAGGCAAGGGCCCGAGAGGTAGCGTCGGCCTGGAGTCTGGCTAGGGACTCGGTTTTGGGAGCAGAGGCCGACGGGAGGAGTTTGGTGGGTCGAAGTTGGATCGTGAGAGGAGGGAGGAGATCGGGAGCCTTGCGTTGGGTTCGGAGATTGAAGAGAGCAGGTGGGGGGCTTCCGATCGGGAGAGGTGAGGTCGGAGTGCTCTAGCCGAAGCCTCCTCCTCTTCTATTTATTGACGCAAAAGAGGCGACGTTCGAGGCGAGTGCGGGAAATCTGGGAGGAGACGCGAGTCCAGCGGCTTCAGCGGGATTTCTTGCGAGTTTTGCGGATTCGATGCAGGCTTTCGGCGGGATTTGCACACCGGTAAGAGCTCTGAACTTAATCTTTTGTTTCTTTGTTTGGATATTATTCAAAGGTCAACAAATGCCCCCCAACAAATGTGGTATGCGTCTAGAGCAAATCACGTTTGTTGTATTGTTGAATGACTCTATGGATCTCTAGGTATTTATTCTAGATGTCACACAGAGGTCTTCCTTTAGTGGATCTCCAAAATCTTGCTTGGATGTCACACTAAGATTCTCATTCTGTAGCTTTCCAAGAGTCCATTTATGTGCCTTCATGGGTCTTTAAATGCACTTGTAATCTTTAGTGGGATTGACATGTTGGTTCTTGTGATTTCTGTGATTGTACTCCATATTGTATATGATTTAAATATTTATTTGGGGATCTCGGCACGCAGCGCGATATCGACCCAAATAAATATTTAAAATGCCCCTAGTCCCTAGGGACATTTGTAGATGTCATTCGAGATACCTCTTTTTGTAGCTTTAGTTTCCCTGGGATTTTGGTTCCTTCTGTCCTGTGCTTTGTGCGGCGGACATTGATGGAGAATTTCCTGATTTGTCTCTACTGACTTGTCAGGTTATTTGTACCTTCGGCCCTTTGCTTCTAGCTTTGGCGGGCTTGATGAAGGAGTAGATGCCGGTGACCAAAACCCTTAGGTTTGTAATAGGTCGATGGCGAGAAGTCATCGGTCCAGAGCTTTGTGCATAACAGACTTGTTGATGACAGAATCCTCTTAGTTCAGCTTTAAGCTTTTATGCGAACTTTTGGGATGATTTCTTCGGTCCTTTGCTTTGTGCTTTGATGGACTTGTTGAAGAAAAATTCCTTCGATCCTAGCTTTGTGCTCTATGGATTTGTTGAAGGATTTACAGGTTTTGGATTCAGTTGATAATACCAATAATGAGTAGTATCTTGATCCTTAACCACTCGAGGAGACTTTAATCTGAGTCACTTGAGTTCATCAGATCGGGAGAGTTGAGATTTGATAGCTCTTCGTCCTCTGGTTGCTGAGATGGGGGTTCCTCTACTGCGGCCTTTCTTATGGCGTGTTGAGTAGATGGAGCTGCCAGCGATCCGGCCATATTTGGGCTTGTTGGATCCGACCTCTTACACCCATTCAGGCTTCAGACTTGAGCTAGGGGAAATGTGCTTCCCAATGCTGATTTTGCTGAAGTTGATAGATTTTGAGTCTTCCTTTGTGGTTGAAGATTTAGAGCCTACGCGAATTTGGTAGTTGCTCGAGATTCCTTCTTCCCACTGAAATCTTGATTCTCCGGTCAATTAGGAGAATTTTGTAGACTACGCTCAGTTGAACTTATCGAGTCAAATTTGCCTTCGTACTTCCTACAGTCCCTACTGACGGGTTGACGAAGTGGGGGTTCCGCTACTACGGCCTTTCTTGTGGCGTGTTGAGTAGACAGAGCTGCCAGCGATCCGGCCATATTTGGGCGTGTTGGATCCGACCTCTTACACCCACCCGAACCTTAAGCTTCAGGCTGCTGAAAGACTTCAGGTTGTTCTGGCTCAATTTGTTGAAATGCGAAGTCACAAAAGTCTCTTTCTGACCTTTGAAATCTTGATCTGTTTGAGAAAGTGACGTCTCGGTCTTTTGAAAGATCACCTGCATATACTTCGAAAAGAATTCTTTGTATTCTTCAGTATAAAAGAATATTCGTGTTGGTGATTTTAAATATTTATTCGAGGATCTCGGCATGCAGCGCGATGTCGACTCGAATAAATATTTAAAATGCCCCCTGTCTTGCAGGGACATTTCAGAATAGAAGAAAGTTTGAGATTTTGTAATTTTAAATATTTATTTGGGGATCTCAGCGCGGAGCATGGTGTCAACCCAAATAAATATTTAAAAATGCCCCCTGTCCTGTAGGGAGATTTTGAAATGCGTACTTGCAACACAAGAGAATTTCAAAAATATAAAATGTAAAGTGTATATAGATATGCATGGAATACACAATACATTAAATATAAAATTTTCTTGAGCAATTTTACGCATGGTATTTCTTCAGGTGTCGACCGTTGATCGGCGGCATGGGCCTCTGACCGTGCAGATCGATAAGCTGGTAGGCTCCTCCTTGGTACACCTTCTCGATGACGAATGGGCCTTCCCAGTTGGATACGAACTTGCCACCAATTCTTCGGTGTGGGATGATTGGCCTTCTCAGCACCAGGACCAATTCCCCTTCTTGAAAGGATCGAGGGCGCACCATCCGATCAAATGATTTTGCCATCCTTCCTCGGTAGATTTCTAAGTTCTGTTGGGCTTGCAACCTGACTTCGTCGAGTGCATCGAGCTCCTCAATTCTTAGGCGAGCATTCTGCTCTTGAGTAAGCTCATTCTGGATAGCGACCCGAAGAGACGGTAATTCAACTTCTAGTGGCAAAACGGCTTCAGCTCCGAACACTAGTGAGTAGGGGGTGGCTTTGGTTGGTGTTTTGTAGGTCGTACGATACGCCCACAATGCTTCTGCCATCTTTGTATGCCATTCTCTTTTATTCTTGGTGAGGATCTTCTTCAACAATTTCACTAACGTCTTATTGAAGGCCTCAGCCAGACCATTGGCTCTTGGGTTATATATAGATGAGTACCGCCAGTCAATCTTATGACGATCTACGAACTTGTAGATTCTTGTACTCTTGAATGCTGTGCCATTGTCTGAGATCACGCGGCGTGGTACACCGAATCTGTAGACGACGTTGTGGGTAAAGAAATTGATCACGTGCTCGGACGTGACTTCCCTGAATGGAGCTGCTTCTGCCCATTTAGAAAAATAGTCTGTTGCTGCCAGTATAAAGCGGTGTCCTGCCGAAGACGGCGGATCTATTGGCCCAATTATATCTGTGCCCCAACATTCAAATGGCCAGGATGCAATCGTTGGATGCAGTGGATTTGGCGGTTGATGAATGACATCACCGTGAATCTGACATTCGTGACACTTCTTAGCGTGGTTGATACAATCTCTCACCATCGTAGGCCAATAATAACCCATTCTTTTAATTTTAGCGGCCATCTTGGGACCTGACTGGTGTGCTCCACAGAGTCCTTCGTGAACTTCTGTCACCACTTTATCAGCTTCTTTGGTCCCTAGGCACCTTAGCCACATTTGATCAAAAGCTCGCCGATATAGCGTATTATTGACAAACGCGTATCGCAATGCTCTTTTTCTAATTTGTGCAGCCAGAGATTTATCTGTTGGAAGTTTGCTTTCTTTGAAATAGTCGACGAATGGTTGCCTCCAATCGTCTTCGACTTCAACATCTAGGCAATCCAACCACGACTCTGAGAATCTACCAGTTCTTCGTCTTTTTACTGCTGGACGTTCCCCTGGTTGATTTTTAATAGTGATTTGTTGTGGATGTTGAGGATCGACCGGGGTTGCATCCTGCTGGCTTGAACCTGGTATTCCTTCTGCCTGCGGGAATTGTAGGGTTGCTGGTTCTAAGACTCGGCGGTTTTCAACCGCAATGAATATAGGTGACCTCTTATCCTCATTTGCAAGCTCCTTGGCCAGTTTAGCTAGACAATCTGCTTTTGCATTCTGTCCTCGAGGAACTTGAGTTATCTTAACATTTGGTATTTGTTTTAGAAGCTGAAGAGCTCGTCGGTGATAGTGAGCCAATTCAAGTTTGCAGATTTTGTAAATGCCCAGAACTTGATTTATCACAAGTTGAGAATCGCCAAAAATTTGAAGATCTGTGATTTGAATATCAATTGCAATCTCCAGCCCTGCTATTAGAGCTTCGTATTCGGCTTCATTATTGGTCCGAGGTTCAGTTAGACTGAACGAGAATCTCATTATGCCTCCCTCGGGTTCTATAAAGACTAGACCGATGCCAGCTTGGGCCTTTGCAAGATTTGGAGGTTTGGGAGACTTGATAGACGATGCCCCATCAAAGTACATCTCCCAAAATGATACCTTTTCTTCCTCATCAACTTGCATGATTTGTTCATCTGGCAAATCATCATTGAGCGGAGAGTCAGCTGGGATTGGATGTGCGGCGAGGAAATCTGCCAAAGCTTGTCCCTTTACTGCTTTCTGTGGCATGTACACTATATCAAATTGCAGTAATAGCACCGCCCACCTTGCCAAACGACCTGTCAACGCTGGTCTTGTCATCAAGAACTTCAGCGGATCGATCTTTGATATCAAGGTGATTTTGTGGGAGAGCATATAGTGGCGGAGCTTCTGGACTGCAAAGATCAACGCCAGACAATGTTTCTCAATTGGAGAATATCGTACTTCTGCTCCGATTAATCTCCGACTGATGTAGTAGAGTGCATTTTCTTTTCCTTCCTCATTGTGCTGAGCCAGTAACGCTCCGAGGGACTCTTCTAGTGCTGCCGTATACAGTATAAGAGGCTTCCCCGGAATTGGCGCTGCGAGAATGGGTGGATTCAACAAGTATCTCTTGATACTGTCAAATGCTTCCTGACATTCTTCATCCCACTTGAATCGGACATCCTTCTTCATTAGTTTGGAAAATGGTTGGCACCTACCCGACAGATTCGATATGAATCGTCGAATGAAAGCCAGTTGCCCTTGCAAGGAACGGAGTTGACGAAGGCTTCTTGGCGGTGGCATCTCAATAATCGCCTTGATTTTGTTGGGATCGACTTCTATGCCTCGATGACGAACGACATAGCCAAGAAATTTGCCGGAGGAGACCCCGAAAGCACACTTAAGGGGATTCATCTTTAGGTCGAACTTCCTGATTCTTTCAAATACAACCCTCAGGTCATTTAAGTGATCTTTTCGATTTATGCTCTTAACGACCAAGTCGTCTACATAGCATTCGACCTTCTGATGTATTAATTCATCAAAGATATGGGTCATTGCCCGTTGGTAGGTGGCACCAGCGTTCTTCAATCCGAAGGGCATGACCGTATAGCAGAAAATGCCGATGGGCGTTCTGAATGACGTATGCCTTTCATCTTCGGGCGCCATCTTGATCTGGTTGTATCCTGATGATCCATCCATAAACGAGAACATGTCATAGTTTGACGTGTTGTCTACCAGGAGTTCAGATACAGGAAGCGGAAAGTCATCTTTTGGACACGCCTTGTTGAGGTCCCGAAAGTCGATACAGATGCGTATCTGACCATTCTTTTTCTTCACAGGGACAATATTGGCAATCCAGTCGGCGTATTTCTCTTCGCGGATGAAGCCCGCTTCCATGAGCTTTTTCGTCTCTGTGATCACCTGCTCTTCAATCTCCAATCTCATTCTCCTTGGAGCTTGTTTGACTGGTGTCACATCTGGTTTGATTGCCAACCTGTGAACTGCTACGTCAGGGGATAAGCCGGGCATCTCAGCATATGTCCAGGCAAAGCAATCCCTGAATTCACAGAGGAGTTCTTTTATCTCTTCCACTTGATCTTCTGGCAGAAGGGAACTAATGAATGTTGGGCGAGGGTCATCCTCGGTTCCCAAGTTGACTTCTTTTAGTTCGTCCATAGTGGTTGCCTGTCCACCATCTTCAAGCTCTTCTGGTGCAGGCTTGGCCTCTAGAGGCTGATCATCGTAATCATCAACTTCATAGACCTCTTCATCAGGAACATCATTGGATTCAACTTCCCTGCAAGTGATGGCTCGGCAAGTCTCCTTCCGGATGCATTTTCGCCTGACGAATCCAATACCTTTGTATGCATTCATTTCCTTCCGCCGCATTGGACGTGGATTCCTTCCATACCAGAGACTTAAACACATACGAAGTTGTCGTTTAGGGGTGGGAACATTGATCCACTTTCGCAACATTCTTTGAATACCTTTGGTATTAAACCTAGGTATCCTCGTAGGTAGTAATTCTTCAGAATCGATGAAGACATGGTCCCAATCACGATTCACTTCTTCATCCTTTCCTACGGAGTAGAATATATTCCCTGACTCGATCCCCTTTCTGATTGGAGGCAGATAAAGGGTTACAAGTTCTTCAACTTTATGCACATCTCGTTGAATTATTTCTTTAAAATACTGTAGGGGAACGCGAGTGACTACAAGCACGCTGTCTGAGATTGACAGGCTATCTATTCTTCTAGAGAATACCTCTTGCACCGTGTTCATGTAGATAGAGTCGTAGTCATAATCATCATTTGAATATGCGACCTCCCTACTCCATTCGTCCATCGAATGGCATACCCTCTGGGATTTTGTAGAGGTGACATCCTCTTCATCTGTGTCGCTCCCAAGGTGAGGTACACGTTTCCTTTCTTTAGAAGTGGCAGTGGTAGCTTCTTTGGGAAGAGTCGGCGTTGCCTTCTTTCTCCCCAACTGCTTCCTCTCACCTTTCTGTTCAGGTTGCTTTGCACTCTTTGGGTTAGATGCTTGAGCCTTTAGAGAGTTTGACAGCCTTGGCTTTTTAGGCATGAAATACTGCGCATCTTCATAGACTGTCGCTTCATGGACTGCAAAGGGCTGAATATCACCAGAGATCCTGAATTCTTCCCCATCCCTAAGGTACTTCATGCACTGGTGTAGTGTTGATGGGACGATGCCATACTCATGCAACCAGGGGCGACCCAGAAGCGCCTTGAATGAAGTGTCCGCATCAATCACATGAAATTTAGCTTCTGTATGGAATTCTCCAAATACAAGAGGGAGCATAAACGATCCAAGGGTTTTCTGCCCTTTTTCGTTAAAGCCATGTACCATAAGCTTATCTGGCCCGAGGTGCTCTACGTTGAGGCACAATGAACTTAGTGCTTTTAAGCTCATGAGGTTGATGGAGGATCCAGGGTCGATCAGAATTCGACTGATTACCAAATCGTCACTCTCTGCAGTAACATACAGAGGTCGATTGTGGTCTGCCGTCCCAAGCATCATGTCGTCCTCAGTAAAAGTGATGAACGGTTCATTTCGAGCTTGCAGGACCTCAGTCAGGTTGCGCTCAGCGAAGTACGCCTCATATCTTTCGGGGTCTTTGAGAGCCTGAATCAAAGTCTCGCGAAGATCCTTGGACATCACCAGAGCGTCGTATATGCTGAGCTGGGCAGGGATCTTCCTCAGATGGGATAAGATATTATAATCTATTCCCTTGACTGGAGTATGTTTCTTCTTGGGATCCTCGGAGATAATGTCTTCATTGACGACTATCTCTTTTCCCTTATCCTTATTGGATATTCCTTTCTTTGGCGGAGGTGGTAGTATCTTGCCACTTCTCAACTGCACTTGAGCGATCTCTTCTGGATCAGACTCATTTGACGGTGTATTTTCTTCAGAGTCTGCCATCGTCGCGTCTAGGGATTCATTCGTTGACTCAGAATCACCTCCCAGATTTACATGTCCTATCTGCGACGCTATATCGGGATCAGATTCATCTGTCTTTGGAAAATACAGATCCTCCTCTGAGCTGTAGTCCATTGACGATGTTGCCAGACAGGTTTCAACGATCATCTCTCTGACATATTTTTCTTTTGTCAGTGTTATTGGCGTTGCTGAAATGACCCGACAGACTTCTGTGGGAAGAGGATCCTCATCAGCCTCTTCTGCTTCGTCAATCTTGAGCTCTGACATAAAGTCAGCAAGCTTAATAGGACACCTTGCGGTCTGGTAGTATTCATCCAGACTATCTATAACCCTTTGGGTTGCTGTTTTCTTCTCCTTGGGCTTCTTCAGTTTTGTCTTCTTCTTGGAGGACTTTTTCTTTCCAGACTTTGGAGGGCCCGCTTGGTTAGGAAACTGTTTAGAAGCATACGCTTGTGCCACAGGTAGTGCCTTCAGATTTAACACTGGCTCCGTAGGAGATTTCCATTTTACACCCGGAACTCCTTCAAGCTGTTTCAGCATTTTCACAGTTTTCTTAGAGACTGCAGTCTCCCACTGTTCTTCTGGAATCGGCTTCTTCCCTTTTCTCCTTTCTTCAATCGGGGGTACGGAAGAAGTCGTAACTACCCGAGTTGATTCTTTTCTGGGATGAGTCAGCACGTTGTCGGACAATGTGAGCTCTCCCCTTCGATATTTTCTTTCGAGCCAATCTTTAAAGACATAGCAATCTTCGATTGGATGACTCATCACCCGATGATATGGGCAGTAGTTCGGGTCGCCGCTATGTTTTGACTCCTCGGGTCTCTTGCACTCTGGCAGTTCTAAACCCGCTTTCAATGCTTGTCGAAATAATTTGGCGACACTTTCCCTCTTGAATGAATATTCCTTATTCATTTTGTCTTTGAGGGAGGGGAACGTTCGATCACCAGTCCCCGTTGTTTGCCTCGGGCGTTCTCCACCGCCCTGATAAGTTCGTGGTTTGTCATTACCCCCGAGTATCAGCTTCGGCTGGGGGTTAGAATAGTAGACTTGCTTAGACTTTTCTTGATATTGCATCGGCTGCTTGCCTTTGTCTACGTTGTACGTCATCTGCTTCTCCTTATCAGCTCTGGAGAAAAATATGGAGTCAGCCTCACCTCTTCTAGCACCTGAGGCTTTAGTCTTCTTAGGCTTATCAGAATAATTCTCTGATTTTGACAAGTTTAATTTCTCAAACTTCGCCACCCTATCCAGTAGGTCCTGAAATGTGGTGATAGTAGCCATGCACAGGAAGGGTTGCATTTTATCATCAATGTTTCCCATTAACAACTGTACGGCATGCTCTTCTTCAAGTTGTTGCTCACATTTCATACTTAGATTGCGCCAGCGAGTGATGTATTTAGTCACTGATTCTTCCTTTTTTCTCTTATTCAGAGCAAGGTCAGCGATCGTTATCTTCTCGGTCGCACTGGCAAATCTCTTCACGAACATATTCTCTAACTCTGCAAATGTCTTTACAGAGTCATTTGGTAGTTCGGCGTACCATTCGAAAGCAGCTGCTGTCAAACTGCTAACGAATTGTCGGAAGAGTAGAGCGTCATTCCCTCCAGTATTCCCGCAGGTAGCTTTGAACTGCGCCAGGTGCTGTCTGGGATTTTTGTTGCCATCAAAAGTATTGAATTTTGGCACAGAATATCCCTTCGGGTATGGCACCTGATCATACTCTGCCGGGTACGGGCGACCTTTACCCACTAATTTTTCTGCCTGATCAATGGCTATAATAGCCCTGATCCTTTCTGTAATGATCCCTTCAAGCTGTGTAGCAGTCACAGGCTCGGAGGTACTTGCGATATTCTGCGGAGTAGGCTGACGAGTGGTATTCTGAGCCTCGTGGCCACCTTCAGGAGTGTCCCGTACTCCTGAGACTCGCGGCACTTGGAAGTTTGGAGGATCAAGGGGAGGATTGGGCATAGAACCAACTGCAGCATTTCTCTGCATGATCTGCATCATTGCCGTCATTTGGGTCATCATCTCTGTCATTTTCTCATGCAACTGAGAGATTTCCCTATCCTTGGCCCTCATTTGACGTTTCATTTGTCTCTGCATTTCTGCGAGCGTGACGTTCTCGTCAGCAAAGGGATTATCCTCAGCCTCTTCTCGCTCTTCTTGGGAATGGACACCTCTGCCAGTAGTGGACCCGGCTTCATGGCGGCGCCGATATACTTGTCTAGGCGGTGGTTGCCAACGATCGTCATCTTCATCATCGTCGTAGTAGGCCTCCTCTTCGACATTGATGTGTCTCACCATGTAGACCACCTCCATGTCCAAGGTGTTATTTACCTCTTCTAAATTTTCTTCAATATATTCTTCCAGATTTTCTTCTAGATTTTCTTCCAGATTTTCTTCAATATTTTCTTCTCCCGTATCTTCTTCTCCTTCTTCTAGTACTCGGATCTCCGAGCGGCGGCGCCACTGGATCTCCGGTTCTTGGTTAGGCAGGAAGATCTCTTCGACCCGTGGGCTGCGGTCGAAGTTAGACTCTTCCTTGGGAGGAGTTGGTGAGCGACGGGATCCCCTGGAGGATTCTCCAAGGTGTCTACCGTTGGGAGGAGCGTCATCGTGGGCCTTCTTTTGGACCCACTTTTGACGTTGTTTGTAACTGAGGGCGGATCTCCGGGAAGCAATACCAGATGTCACGCCCAGATCAGTCTTTCTTTCGTTCTTTTCTTCTCTGCGAGGCCTTGGCCTCCAGATTTGTTTTCCCTTCCACCGGGACCTTTCGGCGGTGGATCCCTGAATGTGTGGTTCAGGTGTCACACCCCGATGTTCACCGTGCGGGGTGTATTTTCTTTCCTTTCTCTCCACAGCAAGAGACAGGCGCTCTCTTGGTGGAGTTCTCCTGGCTTCGACCCTCAGTGGCCGCTGGTACATTCTCTTTTTCAGTCCTCTCTCCCTCACGGTCTTCAGGGCTCTGTAGACTCGAGCTGAGAGAGTTTCAGGCTCCTTCTTCTTTTGAGGAGGTGGGACTTCAGGCTGTCGGTCCCAGAAAGATTTTTTTAGCTCCCCAGTAGAGCTATTTCTTTTGACCCATCTTAGGTCAGTAAACTTGTTCCGGATAGGAACATTGGCTTCAGGCTCTCTGGCCGGTAGATTAGATGAGTGGACTGGCAACGGTTGTTGCTGAGCCCGTAGCTCAGCGTTCTTTTTCCTTCGTTGCCTTCTCGTAAGCCTTCCTCCAGATGAGGAGGCCTCAGCTTCATTCTTTCTGGGTGTAGGTAACCCACTTGGCAGAGATGTGGTATTCACAGTCACCACAGGAATCCTTCCACCAGTCACAACTCTTTTGGCAGTCGGAGCCTCAGGCTGTGAAAGTCTTTCGAACACAGATGTTCTCTTGCGAGAATTTTCAGCGGCGGGTCGTTGTGCTGGCAGATACACACGACGAGTAGAAGCTTCAATGGTTGGTCGCTGCACTGGCAGACGTGCATGACGGGAAGGGGCTTCGGTAGGTTGGAGTCGCCTTGCATCGTTAGCAGGAATGGCAGCAGTCCTTGCAACGACTGCAGGGAAGTCAACGCTACCGAACTGGATGGTCGCTCCAGTATTTCCGGTAGTGATCATAGCATTTGCTAGTTGGATGCTAGCGCCTCGTCCCAGTTGGACGGTGAATGGGGTATTCTGTAGATCCATCTGCACAAATGAAAGGTAAGGGTTAGTAATCAGAATCTGATACATCACCCCACACTTTCAAAATGCAGAGACTTGCACAGAACAAAAGACAAAAATATATAATCATTAGCAAGCAATTAAAATCAGACAAATTTAAAAACTCTGCTAAACACGCTATCCCAATAATGCATGATGAATGCAATGATCATTTTTTAGAATATTCAAAATTTTAATTCTTTAAACGCTCATTTTGAAAGATTCGAAATTTTGAATCTAGGTTGAGAACGGCTGCTACTGTAGCACTGAGGTGACTAGCCAAAGATGGAAAGAGAAACCATTCCCCAGTGGAGTCGCCAGAAATCTGTGGGCTCCGAAAATTCGGCCCCGGCCTCCGCCCGCACTTTTTGCTTTTCTTTTAGGGGAGGAGTTTTAACGAACTAAGTTCCGGGGTAAATTTTGGAAGGCATATGAGATAGTAGATAAGACACTACCCAGAGATTTCGCCCTCATTTTGCGAGGACTTTATGATCTGAGTTCTGGTTTCCTATAGGCGCAAGCCCCTATAGTTAATTACCCCTCCCGGTAACGAGAGAGAACTTTCGATTAAGGCTAGTCGTCAATCAGATACGTAGAAGATACGTGAGTCTGGCTATAATAGCAGCGTAGGTTGAAGGTTTGAAAATTTGAAGATTTTAATATTTAAAACAGAAATTTTCACCATCTTGCACTTAAAGCGAATGGTGGGGGAATGGATGATAGACCCGATCAAGATCCCATGGTTCCGTCATCCCGGGCCAACGTGGTCCCTGGTCTACTTAGTCAGAGGAGGTAGTCGACCCAACCTGACAGAAGGATCCTTGTCGGCAGCCATGGGTTGCTTCGTCCAAGGGTACCTTGTAGACCTGGGGTGAATATTTGTCTAAGGGGACAAATTTGAATCCACCTTAGCTAACAGAGGGCTTTATGCCCTATCGATCATATCCTATTGATTCATATCTCAAGGATTTGATGCCATTGGGGAGCATACGGGCTCTGGCCATAACCATAATATAATGGTGCCATTTGGCGGCGACCACCTGGTTCAGAGGGCCCCGAGTCATAACCGTTTATCCTGCAGTGCCATTTGACGGCGAAACTGCCGGTTAGAGGACTCGTACCACGTCCTTGCTGGCAGGAGATTGTTTGAGAATGGATCCTAGTGATATTTTCGACTAGGCATTGGCTCTTTGTGAGCTGAAGTAAATTTTAATTTATCAACCTCGGCAAACTGTTGCGGAGGATGGATGGATTTTGCTTCAAGCGATTTGATAGTTGAATTTCAATTTTTAAATATCTGGAGTTGGGAAGATTTTTGGATTTTGGGATTTTTCAGAAGATTGGATTTCTTAGGGAATTTGGGATTTTGGGAGTTTTTGTGGAGTTTTGGAGTTTTGGATAGACATTTGAAAGTGCTTGTGAACCCCTCCGGTTGAGATTATCGTTCAACACTGCCATCATCGGGGTGTATGGGGTCATTTATATTTTATTGATTGGACCCTGTCGACTCTATCCACTGGTTGATAGAGGATCGGGTTTTGTAGGCTTTGGACATTTGTTAGTGAATTTTCATAATTATAGGCCTTGAAGGCCTAATATGAACGCATTAAAACAAATATATAGGTTGTCACAACTGTATATTTATTTGATGGTTCGAACCCTGTCGACTCCTATTGACCTTTATAGAAGGATCGGGTTCGAACCTGAATTCACTCGTTGACCCGCGCAGCATCCCTAGACGTTACGTGTGTACCAATAACACGCTCGCCGGGGCCCATGCGGGTGTTTGGGGGCATTTTATAATTATTTATTGAACCTTGTCTACTCCTATCTGCTTGCATAGGAGGATCGGGTTCAAATCTATTGACCCGCGCAGCATCCCTAGGCGTCACGTGTATACCAATAACACGCTCGCCGGGGCCCATGCGGGTTCATGATTATATTTTCCCCTTTTTAGTGTACCTATGTGTATACAAATTAAAGTGCACACGTGTGGGGGTATTCTTGGAATATTTGTACACGCCTTCTGTCCGCTTGCATGAAAGTTGCGGATCCGGTGGCGTGGAGTCGTACGATCTCCACAAACGTTGCTGGTAGGCGGGTAGATGTTTTCATTCATAGATTGGAATTGACTTCAGGATACTGC
This sequence comes from Dendrobium chrysotoxum, assembly GCA_019925795.1. Lineage (NCBI taxonomy): Eukaryota > Viridiplantae > Streptophyta > Magnoliopsida > Asparagales > Orchidaceae > Dendrobium > Dendrobium chrysotoxum. The sequence goes on along the minus strand of CM034304.1, from coordinate 25,905,922 downwards.
ATTTACTGAAGACTTTCTGCATCTACCCACAGATGGCATATAGTGCTCACATTTGTATTCGTAGGAGACTTGTATGTCTTGCAGCTCTTTTGCTCTTGGTTGTATGCAGATCAGCATATTTATTTGGTTGCCGAAGTGTTGTAAAGCAGTTGTTTCATCTGCTAAATGCCCTTCACTCCTTTGCATACTGATTGACTTGAAGATCTCCAAAATTCATTGAGACATCGAATTCTTCTGTTTGGAGAAGGCTGGTATATCCACTTCTTGATAAGCTAGAGGAGAATTGACATGTCCTTTTAAAGTTGAATTGTTATCAATCACAACTAGAGGGCATTACTCATATGGAAGTTGTATCAATCATCTTAGGCGTCATTTTTAAACCTTCGGCATATGAGTACAACAAGCTGGTTCTTCTTGATGTTTTGAATGAATCAACGAATATATCGATTATACTCTTGATCATTTGCTTTATGGGTCGAGCGTAGTGCGAATGAATTTTTAAACTTTCCAATCTTTCTGGGGAACTTTCACATTGTTAGTTGCAATAGATAAGTGTCGAATAACCTCAGGAATTCTATAACTTTTGCCGTCAATGGAGATTATGAAAGCTTCTGAGCTATCCATTTAGCAATGGGCCTTAACTTGTTATGGTGCTGATCACGATTCCCTCCTTTAGCAAATGCATGATTGTTGATAAACTACATACAATCATCATCCTCTAAGCCTTCTGATGTCAATATCTTTCTCTTCTTATTAGTCACTTTTGCAATCATCAGCACAGCATAATCCCTCAGAATTATTAGTGAGATTCTATTTCCCATATTTTCAAGAATCGGGGAGGGAAACACATTCCACTGCTTGTTTCATTCTACTTTTTCTCCTTCTGAATGTCACTTAGCACAAATTAGGGTTTCTTAGACATTATTTTAGCCTTGAGATGCCTCAGGTGCCTCAAATTTCGAAACCCTTGTCATTGTTCACTTGATTCTTGCTTGTAGGTACATTGCAAGTTATGTTGAAGTCTACAAGTCCTTCACTTGATCGTTAATGTTCATTGGAAAGATCTAGATCTTTGATCATCATTTGCATGCTCGAGTTTTGCTAAGTTAAAGTTCCCTTTCATGTGGTCCAAATCGAGTTCAAGTTCTCTTGCAGTTGAGTCCCCTTATTACTTGATTCGGGTTTGGTTCAAGCTTAGTCCATTTAGTTTCAAGCTCTGTTTTCAGTTTGAGTCCAAGCTTAGTTCAAGAGTCCACAAATTCAAATTCAATTCCTTTGTTCTGTCATTCGAATTCAAGTCCTCTGTTGTCTTGACGAGTTCGGGTCCAAGCTTAGTTCATTTAAATTCTGGTTTAGGTTGAAGTTAGGTTCCTTTGAGTTCACTTGAGTCCAAATCAGGTCCAAGTATGGTTTCAAATTCACCCGAAATTTCGGCAGCATTCCGGCATCTCCCCCGTTTAGGGGAAATAACGGAAAACTGGGCCTTTCCCACCACGCTTAAGAAAGCGTGTATGGTAGATGCCCTCTTTCGAGGACACCGCGGCCGTGTAAAGTCTTCAATCCCCCACCACGCTTAAGAAAGCGTGTATGGGTCTTCGACGTACCTGAAAAAGAAAAGCATTTGTTTCCCCGCGGGTACGGGTACTTAAGATCGTCCCCACCACGCTAAGAAAAGCGTGTATAGGGTCTACCCGCCTCGCCGTAAGTGTCGCACCGGGTTCCCTTCCCACCACGCTTAAGAAAGCGTGTATAGGCGGTTTGCCGGCTCGACACGAACGCCGAGGATAGGATTTCGAGGTGATTACCCGCCTCGTTGTAGGCGCCGCACCGGGGTCCCATCCCACCACGCTTATGAAAGCGTGTATAGGCGGTTTTCCGGTCCGCCGCGAACGACGAGAACGAGTTCTCGGAGTTTTAGAGTTTGGAAGTTATACCTTGGCGACCGGCGGTGATGGTGGCACGAGGTACGAGGAGAGAGGGAAAAGCATCTCTTTTTTTTTTTATATTCATACACACCCACATATACATAAAACATATAATATAATTATATTACAACATATAATATAATTATATCATAACATATAATATAATTATATTAAAACAGATATATATATATATATATATGATAATAATAACAATAATATAATAAATATTAATGATGGTTATTATTATTATAAAACTATCAATATTAATATCAATAAAATAAATAAGAGATAGAGAGGGAGAGATTACTGTGAGAGTAGAGAGGGTTGGGCGGCTCGGGTTCTAGATCGGGCAAGTCGGCAAGAGGAGTTGTGGTTTCGGCTTGCTGGAGAGCTCGGCTACAGAAGATTTCGGCTCTAGGCTACAGCGACTGCAGGAGTCGCAGGTAGGTGATCGAGTGGGAGAGTTCGATCGCAAGAGCTATTAGCGTCGGCAGTGGGGGTCACTAGCTTGCGTATGGGATTTGGCTTGGTTCGGACAGAACGGAGAGGCGGCGTCGGTCTGGTAGGAGCTCTCTTCCTCTCCTTCTCTCTCTCTCTCTCTCTCTCTCTCTCTCTCTCTCTCAGCGGAACAGGGAGCGACGGACGGAGGAGAAGGGATCGGAGCCGAAGTCGATCGGCTGCAGGCAAGGGCCCGAGAGGTAGCGTCGGCCTGGAGTCTGGCTAGGGACTCGGTTTTGGGAGCAGAGGCCGACGGGAGGAGTTTGGTGGGTCGAAGTTGGATCGTGAGAGGAGGGAGGAGATCGGGAGCCTTGCGTTGGGTTCGGAGATTGAAGAGAGCAGGTGGGGGGCTTCCGATCGGGAGAGGTGAGGTCGGAGTGCTCTAGCCGAAGCCTCCTCCTCTTCTATTTATTGACGCAAAAGAGGCGACGTTCGAGGCGAGTGCGGGAAATCTGGGAGGAGACGCGAGTCCAGCGGCTTCAGCGGGATTTCTTGCGAGTTTTGCGGATTCGATGCAGGCTTTCGGCGGGATTTGCACACCGGTAAGAGCTCTGAACTTAATCTTTTGTTTCTTTGTTTGGATATTATTCAAAGGTCAACATGTTCTTTGTAGCGCTGTGGTTCTATGCTTGAAAGCATAGCGGCGGTAGCAATCGCCGTTGGGTCATTAGAGTATCTATCTACAGTAATTTGAGATTCAGAATACAACGCTGTGGTATTGGTTTTAAGCGCTACAGAGCTAGGCCACTAAATGTGTGTGTGTGTGTGTGTGTGTGTGTATAGAACGGGAGAGGGAGAAGAAGGAAGAGAGAGGTAGGAGAGAGAAAGAATTATGAGCATTTTTTGTCCATCGATTATGTTCGAAGATTTCTTCAAATCATTCTAACTCAAATCTCATTTTAGTTTTCAATAATTTTGAATTTAATGGATTTATTCTCTCTTAAATCGATAAAAAATATATGTTCTCCTGATTTATCACACTTTTATCTTATAACTTTTCGTATATGATATATCTAAATTTTATGAATAATTTGACTACAATATTATTGAATTTCGTCGAATAAAATGAAAGTTATGATTTTTTGAAACTATAAACTAATATATATTTTTCCTACATTTTATAGAACCGAGCATTTCATGTTGTATTTCATACATTAAAACACATTTCATGAAACCAAGAAGATTAGCTGTCAAAACTATAAATTAATATGAGTTAGCTCTTAAAATATAATAATTTGCTAAAGAGGGTGGGCCGACGAGCTTTCCTTTAAAGATGATTTGTAGTCTTATCTCGATTGTAGCATGTAATTGATGGCCGATTACGCTACGAGCAAATGATGACGACTCTTAATGATTTATTGAAAGCCACATTATATGATAAAATGATAATGATATTGTAATAATAGTGATAATGATGAATATTGATGAATGAATGAAATTACGACATTAAAGCTGAATGTTCTGTCTTGTTGAATCATATACTGAAGCATCTATACATTGATAGTATGGATAAGTAGAACTATAATGTGCATAGATATCATTGATAGATAGATCATGATGATGGGTACAAATATATGTATTGACTGCATATGATGCATATGATTGATAATATATAAGGTAGATAAGAGTGATGATATTGATACTTATATGTTAATGATTCTTTAACTCATTTATGAAAGATTTTAGTATGATTGCTTCACATATTTATTTATTCTAATTTTGACTATTGATCCATGTATTTCATTAAAATGTTTTCTTACTTTTGTTATTTATTATTTTGAGCCTTACATATAATAACTAATTATTTATGAGATTAAATGCTATTGATTATATTAACTAAATTGAGCATAAATATTGATTTTTTAAGCATTGCATTTGAAGCTTTAGTGAATTTGAGTTACTGCTGGGCTTTTTAGCTCATTATATAGATTTTAATTATTTCAGATCAGGAAAAAAATCAGAACCAGGTGGAGTGAGGTTATTAGAGATACTTCATGTTTTCTTTTTAATTTTCTTTTATATTTTCTTTAATTCTTTTGTAGTCAGGAGCTATGAATAGATTATTATTTTTTACTGATCTCGTGACTGTTGTATATAGTTTTAGGAGAATAAATATAGTGAAATATTTTGGGAGAATGAATATAGTGAAATATTATGATGTATATAATTTTTTATGCTTCCATTAGATTTATAGATTTTTATTAATGATTTATAGAAGCTCTGATAAATGATTAAAAAGATAAATAGAAAATTCTTCCAAATTTAATCTTAAGGCTTAACAAATTGGTATCAGAACGATTGTTAGAAGAATTAAATTATAACCATAGTTTGAAGAATTGATTATGAGCAAGGTAAATGTTAGGTAGTATAGATTTTCATTTTTGCATTTGATTGATTGAATTGTATATATATGTATGTTGAGTTTGTGTATTAATTAATTAGGAAAAAGGTTCAAGTAGGCCTATTCCCAAGACAATAAATGGATAATGACTAAATATTGGTTATAATTTATGAGATGGTTAAAGTTATATAAGGACAAATTATGATATTGAATTGTTTTTTTTTAATGAGAATTCTTTATTATGTTTCCTAAAAGTTTGTCATAAATAATCTTGTTTCAAAGTTTATTCACAATTTTTCTTTCACTAGAATAACATCTAAGGCTTCAAGGGTGTGCTTCATCACTGTTCTTAGGCTTCGCTTGAGATAACTTTCTTGCTGCTTTTTAAAACGGCTTTTCAGTATAAAAATTTCTTATTCAAGAAATTTTTTTTACTAGAAAACAGTAAGAAAGTTGTCCCAATCAAAGCCTCAATCACCTCAGTAAAAACTGTCATTGGTGTGAGTTTTCTTTTTTACTACTTTCTTAACAAGGGTTGCTCATCTAAGGGAATGATTCCTTACTTCTCGACCTCATAACAAAAAGCAATGACTTCACAATCATCATCAGGGACAACATCCGCCACTTCAGAAATGTAAGGCTGTAAAAGAAAATTTTAATTATAGCAATTATCATAGCGATGAAGTTTGGTCTAATCCTATAAATAGTGAGCCAAAGAACGAGCTCAACATATTCCGACAAATGTATGTCAAATCAATCTTATATTTCTATCGAAGAATTCAATATGATTCTGATAGCTTCTCTCACTATCTTTTTTGTTATATATATTATCTTCTTTCTTATTAAGACTCAATGTGTGCTTGTTTGTAAGATTAGGGAAAACATATATAGATCAAACAATCAAAATTAGATGTATCTTAAATTCATGTGGGATTAGATGAAATTGAATCGCCATGATTGAGGAAGATTCTTTATTTAAGTTCTTCTAGAGCTAGAAAGAATTCTATCATTCCTTTGTGAAGTTTATCTTTGAGAAGCTCACACATGAGAGCATCATTTCTTAATTGAGGATGTTAAGGCCTAAAAAAAAAGATTTTGAGTTAATCATGGTGCTTAATTCTTTAATCTTGATGATAACAATCACAATTATATCTATAAATTCATTTAAATATTTGATAAAAGAAAACTTATAATTTTTTTATACATTCTAAATGGATTATTTTAGGAGTCAAAACATATATAATGATTTCTCAAAGGAAGGCTTAATGTATAATGAAGCTCATCAATAACTTACTCTAAGATAAGGCCTCTTTATAGTAAATGTTTTAAATAATTTTTCTTACTATGATGCTCTTAATATTACAAACTTTACCTAAAAATGTTGTTAGCATGACCATCTTCACCATTTAAAGCATAAATTTTTTATAGAAAGTTCTAATTGTTTACATTTTAAATCTTAGAAAATACAAGCCAAGGATTTCATTAATATATAATTTGATATATTTTCACATTTATGTAATTCAAAAAAAGTTTACCAACCTATTCAAAATATGCCTAATATCTCAACACATTCTTATTTCATGAATTATACTCTCTCTACATATTCCAAATTATAATATAAATACATTTGCAAAAAAAAAATGTCATTTTGAGCATTTCAATTATTATTTGTTTTAAAAATTATAATGTAAAGTCAATTTACATCTTCGTCTATTCATTTTCCAGTATAGATTTCTCAGCATTAGAAAGAGAGAGATTGTTAGAGCTCATTATTTATATAAAAGTTATTAAGGTCCATAGAATATAAAATTGCAAGTTTGGTCTTAAGCTAACAATACCCATAATCTATTTTAATAATTCAATATTTTGCAAATTTTTTTTCAATAAATTATATTTTAATTTTATGTGTGTAACTTTTACAAAACATTGCACTCAATTTGGACACATTTTCATTTTATCATATTTTATTAATTATTTTATTCATTGTTTTAAATTTTAAATTTTAATTTTTTACATATTTACAATTACATTTAATTTTACTTCCATTAGATCCCGAATATTTTTCCGAGTTAAGTTCATATTTTTGTGATATTTATATGTTAGATATATTAATGAAAAATAATTGTCATATAGTCCACCTTGCCTTTGGTAAGCTTTCAACCAATAGGTCTCGAGTTCAAAATTTTGCATAAGCTCGTATGTTTGAGCTCGTATGCTTTTTTGTAAATGTAATTATGAAGCTGATATGGACAACATCTTTTTTAGAGCTCTCACATATTAATAGATCTAGTTATAAAAAATAGTTTTTCATCACAAATTTCAAGAAAAATAACATGACATTAATCTGAAAAATAAAATAGTAAGAAAGTTGCCTAAAAAAAACCCTAAATTCACTTAAAGTTCTTAAAAAATAATCACTTACTTTCCTTCACTTAACAATCATTTATTGGTCTTCTAAAGAAAATAAGGGTGTAAGTGAGTCAAGCTGACTCGTGAGTTGGCTTGAGCTCAACTCAATAAATGGCTCATGAGCTTAGTTCGATGAGCTAAAGAGCCAAGCTTTGAGCCAGCCTTAACTCGACTTGTTTTCACGTAAAATATATTAGCATTCAAGATTTTTACGTATAAAGTTATTGAAAATTTTTAAAAATTATATCTCATTTTCTTATACTAAGTGATTATGTACAATTTTTCTTCTAATATCTCATTATTTTTATCATTTTATTATAATAATTGCTTGTATCATAAGTATTTTCTCTCTTTCATAATAAACGAGCCGGCTCATGAGCCAGCTCAAACTTGTAGAATAAAGCTTGAGCTCAAGCTCAAACTCGATCAATTAAACAAGCTCAAGACACAGCTCACCTTGATCTGTTGGTTGGAAGTTTTGGCTATCAACTAAGAGGTCTTGAGTTCGGGTCTTGCGTATGCGACGTCTGCATTAGTTTGCCTTTATTGGCCTAAATGTCTCAAAGAAAAAAAAAATTCAAGCTCAAGCACAATCCAGAGGTGACTCGAGCTCGGCTCGACTCGTTTATACCTCTAAAAGAAAACACCGGCTAGCTCCAATCTGCAGCGTGCGTTTACAAAATAAACATGATTCTATTTGCTAGTAGCGAACCCACTAAGACCCGTTAGCATATGTTGGGCTCGTTAAGGCTTTATTGACTTATTGCACCATTAGAACGGTCTCAAACGATCATCTTTTTTATTTTTTTTTCAAAAAATTTTCCAATCAATCAAAACTAACTTTAAACCTTTTATCTAACGGCTATTTAATCTCCTATTCGACACCCAAAGAAGCAAAACCCCTAAATAATTCTCCTTCTTCCAGAAGCTTCCTTTCATCTTCCAAATTATTTACTTTTGGTAAATATATTTTTCTTTTTTTTTTCTGCAGTTTTACACAAACTTAAATCATAAATTTCAGATTACTTGGGTATTATTTGTAGGGGTGTGAACAATTGACATTACACGAAAATCCGACTCGAACTCGACACAAATTTTTCAGGTTAGGGTCAACCCGTTTTAAGAATGGGTCGGATTTTAGTCCCAATTTTCGACCCATTTTGAATTCCGAGTTGAGGTCGGATCAACCCGAAAATCCGATTTGGACCAGATTTTGACCCGCTTCGCCAGGCGTATAAGCGATTAAGCCGTTCCGCTTCCGCCCACGAGCCTTAACCGCTTTTCCGCCTTCCGCATTCGACGACGTTCCTGCCTGTCGGGTCGACAATGTTCGACGACGTTCACCTCCTTCCGCATTCGATGACGTTCCTTCCTCCTTCGATGACATTCCTTCGACAATGTTCGACGATGTTCCTTCCTGTCGGGTCGACAACGTTCCTTCCTCCTTCGACGACATTCACCTCCTTCGACGACGTTCGACAATGTTCCTACCTATCGGGTCAACGACGTTCCTTCCTCCTTCGACGACATTCACCTCCCATTTGCGCGAAGGTAACCATAGTTTTTTGTCATGTTAGGTGAACCCGAAAACCCGATGGGTTGATCCGAGTTGAAATTTCTTACCCATCTCCAAAACTGGGTCCAGTTCGGGTCATGTTAAATAGTAATGGGCCATCTCAAATTCGACTCAAACCCGACATGCAACCAGATTTTAACACCCCTAATTATTTGGGGAAGTTTTTAGACTGCCTTCGTGATAGGAAAAACAATTAATAAATAAAAATATGTATTTAGAAGAAAAAATTTTCATAATTTTTTAAATTTTTTTATCTTTAAAAAGTTACTTTAAAAATATTTAAGTAATTTTCCCAAAAATATTTTAAATTTTCAAAAAAAAAATTGTAGTTAAGCTCAGCTTTTAAAAATAAAATAATAAATTTATTTTACATCTTTTTTTTTATTTTATAAAGTTTGAAATTAAAATATACATGGTGTAAGCTTCTCTTTTTATCAAATATTTTATTTAAAATATTAAATAGAGTAATAGCTAATGGCAATATCATTGGAAATTTACAGTCAATTACCTAAATAAATAGATAGGGGTTAATTAATATGAGCAGCGTTGAACATATCAATAGTGAATATTTTGATTCATGAACAAGACAAAGGAAATTAAGAAATCATGCTTCATCTTGAGCAATTAAGGTGAATTCACACACACATCATATATATTTTGTACAATTTTTTTTTGGGGGACATTTGAGCCATTATACAAGGCAAATTCACATATTCATCACAAATAAAAGCTTCAAACCCAAGGCCTCTTAGTTAGTCGTCAAAACCCCCAACCAACAGATCAAGGTGAGCTACGTGTTTTTGTACGGTCAACATATTTAAAAGTTTACTTGATAAACATGTTTGAGTATGGTACAATTCTGATCAATGTGTAATCAAGCATAGAGCTACCATCAAATTCGAGTCCGAACCCGATCTGATTTTAAAAATGGGTCAGAAATCCGAACCCAAACCCCGAATTTTTCGGGTCAGGCCCGGGTCGAATTTTAGGTCGGGTCAAATGTTGACACCCCTAAAGTCACCTATTTATCTTCCTAGCTCTTCTATTAAATTTCAAACATTAGTTTTATTTCTTTCCATTAACACATTGTATAAGACTTTTGCTTCACTCTTGTGATTAAGAATAATTTTTTTTCAACTCAATAATAATTGTTTAGATAAAGATGAATTCAAAGATATATGTATTAAAATAACAAAAAATATTAAAATAAATAGAAATTATACACAACATACTGAATTTATCATTAAATAATAATAAGTTGTCTATATACCTTCAATTTATAGCTTCAAATATATAACATTAATCGATACCTACAATGTGGCAACAATATTGTTTTCTTTTGTAAGACTCATAATGCTAATAGAAGGTAGAATTATATAAATTAAATTTGAGGTTGGTTCTTATTACTTTTTCTTCAACCAAGGATATTTTTGCTACCTTTACCTCATTTGTTAAGGTTTTTATTGTATTAAAAGATCTCCTTTGTTGATTAATTTCTATCATCTTTATCATAATTATGATCTGACATTGATTTTAAATTCATAATTTTATTTTAGAATAAATCAAGTAGGGCATATTCAGTTTCTAAAATAATAAGCTGCCCGGCATGGATGATTTTTATTAAGAGCCTTGAGCTATTGGAGTTGTCTTCAAGAGGAGCGATTATTCTGTGCGGACACCGGATGGGAGAACCATCCGGTTCCGCTTGGTACAGAGCGCGGTACCGTGGTCGGTACAGGTCGGTACCCGATTCCCCTTGGTACTTAGTGCAGTACCGAGCGGTATTGTGCTCGGTACAGGTCTGTACCGAGCTCGGTATACTTTTTGGGTGACGTGGCGCATTTTTATTTGCCTCTGGATACCGTCCGGACTCCGTACCTAATAATTTCACCTTCAAGAGATCATTTGTGATCTCTTTGGTTATTCTCCTTTGATAAGAAAGACTAAAGACTAAGAAGTCTAGTATAATATTAATGTAGACATTGGGAATCAAAGTTAGTGTCAATAGAGTATATCAATTTTATTGGCGATCGCACACATTAACTTTGTGAGTGATAGCACAATGAAGTCGGCAGGCATCAATGTTGGAGTCGACGACATGCAGAAATATTATAGGTGATGGTGTGCATCGAGAGTGCGTCATCTTTATTGGCAATGGCGTGCATCAATATTATTAGTGGTAATGGATGACAAAATTGATGAGCATCAATATTAGTATCAATAGTATGTATCAACCTCATAGGTTATAACATAGGTCAACATTATTGGCAATAAAGTTAGCAAAAAAATATCAGTCAAGTCAAAGTAGTCAAGCGAAAGTGGCCAAGAGACTATAATCAAGTGATAATGGTGAAGAGAATATAGTAAAGCAAAAAAATAGTCAGGTGATAGTGTTTGAGAGATTATAGTCGAGTGATGGTGATCAAGAGACTGTAGTGGTGTGACAATGGTCAATATACTATAGTCAAGTGACAATGGTTAGATAATAGTAGTTGGGCTACGATAATTGTTGGCGGAGGTCATTGGCATTGATCATCAGGCATAGCTCTCTTCATTTCCAAATCTTGATTTATATCCAAGTTCTCCTTCTCCCCTCTCTCATGTAGAGATTGTGAGGAAATTTATAGCTTTTTTTCTAGTAATATTTTGGTTCTGTTTGACAAATTCTACAAAAACTTCATCGGACATCATTTATTAATTCTTTTGATCATAAATCATTATTTCAATATTTAAGTAACTTAAGGACCTTCAGCTAAGTGGTCTTGGGCTCATTGGATTCTTCCATAGTGATATTCTTTTTTACTATAAGCATGCAAGATTCAAACATCTTTTCATCCTTTAATTAATGCCATGAAAATTTTAATTGCACTTAAAGTACTTTATTTGGGTTCATTTGAAATTGAATCAATCATTTTTGGTTTCATCGAGCTAGTCTCATCGAGGCACTTATCTTGACTATAACATTACTTAAATTGAAGCTTGGATGGTCCTTAATTTAATTTTAAAGGTTTTCAACTCAAATATTGCATCGAAATTCGAGCTTGATTGATGAGTTTTCTAATGATATATCAATGATAATGGACTTTCTCTTACAAACTATTTGATTAATGCAAATACTAATTATGCTAATAGATTAGGGAATAAATACAAATTCAGAAAATTAAATTGCATAATTAGTTAAATTGATAAGGTGTTAAATAAGAAAATGATTATGAACCCATGATTAGGAAGAATGGCCTAATTGATAATGACATGATTAATTATTTAATTATTTCTCTAATAGTAATTAGTTTAAAAATATTTCCATAAATTAGTCTAATTAATTATATTTAATATTTAGTCAACTTTAAAAAATAATTTTTTTTTTATTCTTGAAAATCAGCATCAAACAGATGGGATATTTATGACAAAATAAAGTGCAAACTATGTGGTTGTCATTCCAAGATATGAATAATATTAAATCAATTATTGCTTTTTGGTTGCTGAGATAATAATAATGATATTAATTAATAAATTAAATTCTTATATTTATTATAATAAACATCTAATTAATTTGCTGATGGTGATGGGGAGATCTCCAACTGGCAAAGGGTTGGTCTGAATGGATAAATCATAAATCTCTTCCCTATCTTCTATTAATTTTTTTGTCAATCAATCAGCTGTAATTTATCTTAAGAAAGTAATTAATTAGTTAAACATGATTAGTATGATAATTCTCCTTTTGAAAATTTGGTTGAATGTTGGAGTATTATTTATAAAATTAGTTTAAATTTTATAAAAAAATAGGCTGAGTCAACTGCAATAAATTATATATATATATATATATATATATGAGAAAAAATTGATTGCCAAAATGCACAAATCTATGCCGAGCCCAAACTCTAAGGCTACGTCCGGGACACTTCTACTGTTTTCTAAAAATTAGTATCAAAATTTCTTAAAAGCAACAAAAAAGCAGTCGCCAAAAGCTGACTCAAATAAAGTCTAAGGCTTCATTTGGGATGACCTTTTTATTGCTTTTTAAAGTAGCTTCCTAGTACCAAAATTAAAAATTTTGTACTAAGAAAGCTGCTTTAAGAAGCAGAAAGAAAGCCGTCTCAAACGAAGCCTAAATCAAAAGTTGAGGTCAAAGCCCTAAACCAACAAGGCAGAGTCAATTATATATAATGCAACCACGAATCCAGGACCTCATGTGGCTCAAATTCACGGATGTTTTCTTAGGATATCAACAAATTAAAATGCATTTCGAAGATGAAAGAAGACGAGCTTTATAATAGATGGAGCCGTTTTGCTATAAGATCGTATCATTCAAAATAAAGAATATTGGAGCAACGTACCAAAAATTATTGGATATCCATCTTTAGAATCGAAAAAGAAAAGAACTTAGAGGTTTATGTTGATCATATGCTTGTTAGAAGTCAAAGTGAGGAACAATGCCACAATGACATTCCTGAGATAGTCACCTCTTATACAAAATATAAAATGAAGTAAAGTTCAATGAAGTGCCTTTTTGGAACATGATCTGACAAATTTTAAGGCTACTACATCTTGATCGATGGAGTCCTCATCTAGCTTGATAAAATCATGGAAATTTGGCATCTTGCTGAGAAACATGCCAAGCTCGGTAAGTACATCCCATAATGAAGAAAAAGCATGCTCCTAATGGGTTGGAAACTCTATAGAATCTTACTAACGATTAAGAAAAATAATTAATGTCATTACCTTTTCATGGAGATCCAAGGCAATAAGATAACCCATTCCTCTATCGAGCATTGAGGAATTCCAATGCTTTTTTCCTTGGTAACTTAAAACCAATAGTTTGTATTGTGCTCAAAATCTTGTTCTTGAAGATGAATGCCAAGTCTTAGATGCTCCTGCTCTTGCTAGTTCTAGGCTTTTCTCTAGTGGAAGGGTCATCTTGAAAATGTGACAGCTCAAGAGACACTTCCAAGAGTTAGTGACAATGTTTTAAAGTACATTCTGGTGCCATTAGACCATCCTCATTAAACCTGAGAAATGCTTCTTCTTTTTCCATCAAGTATAATTAGTATCTACATATTATTGTTAATATTAATAGTCAAATATTACGTATACTACATATTTCAATGATCTCAGTCGACCTTGTCAACACTAAGGAGGAAGGTTTTGCCACCGGCAAAATTCGTAGATGACGTTTAACAATACTTCTCCCTACATTACTTAGAACCTTAGTCTTAGGAAAGTATCACCTTCATATTGACACTAATCTAAAATAATCAGATGGGTTACCTCCATGATTGAAACTCCAGCTTTAATATGGGAGGGAAGCTCATCAATATTGCATTCCACTTCAAATTCAACTACATAATAAAAAAAACTTCAATGAAGCTCATGGATGGGATCTTAAGATGAGGACATATCATCGTTTTCTTGCCTAACACTTAAGGCTTTAGTTCAACCATCAGTTTTTTAGGACCAACCATCATAAAAGCTATATTTTCCCTTGTTTGACAGTGGTTTTTGCAAACCCTCATATATGCCATTTTAGACAATAAGAATAGGAAATTATAGAACATGTCAACATGCATGTCTTCTTTGCTTGCCTCTCAAAAGTAATTGACAACGTCTGTAGAGGTTTAATAAGGCTTCCACTATTGTGACATGAGAGCTTCCTTAAAGCTTTCATACCATCAAGATATTAGTTAGAGATCATAGATAGGGGCCAACAATACCAAGGCAAGCTATTTGAATATTAGGGTATGACTTTAGGAGTCAAAAACACCATAACCCGACAACCCTAACTTCCAATCCATTTTTTTAAATCTTATGGGTTAATCTTAATCTTCCTGAAGTTAAAAACCTCAGAGATTATGGGGAATCTCTATCCCTTCTCAAATGGGGCAATTAACTATATACTAGAATCTTCTTAAGAAATTGATAGCCCAACCATGCTTAGACAATAGGAAGTTTGCACCAAGAAATAGAACATGTTATTAAGACTTCTCATGATAAACATATGTAAGATTATCTTCATTTAAAAAGCTACTTCATAGCTCTCAATGAATCATATAATCCTTTGAATGATTGTGTATGTATTCAATGAAAGTTAAGAAGGTTCAATAATTGGATGGGTAAGTAAAGATGAGATATTATCTCTTGATATGATCTTCAATCCTTGGTGAAAAAACTAACAATACAAATTCCTTTTGGGTCATAAATAAAGCTAGGGCATCTCTTTTATGGGTTTATACTCATACCCTTCAATAACACCATATTTCTTTTTCAAAAATTTTCAAAGAATTAAATTTCACCTCATTAGGGGGAATTAAAGTTTATCATACCCCAAAATCTAATTTAAAATAATTGCTCATTTTAGATCTTCTAATTATCTATCAGAGCCACTAATTATCATTCATATAAAAATAATATATGCATAGTAAAATCAATCTTTTATTTTCATATTCTCAAAATAAGTATATTTCATTTCATTTTTCAAAAATCATTCGTAATAATCATGAATATATTTTTCAAAGCATTCTATCTTAATACACTTTTATGGCTTCAAAATAAATAATAATACAAAAGAAATACGTATCACCAGAATCTAATCAGCCTCACTCCATTGAGTCCTTAACCTTTTATGAAATCATGTAAAAGCCACATAATGAGTAGAAGCCTCGTAGGTCATCTAAACCTACCACTGCACCCAAAGCACGACAAGTAGAGTAACATGCATGTAACCATTAAAATCCATAAAAGAGCATAATTTCATGGATTTATATGCATAAGAATATATTAGTATGAATAATAATGGTCAACATGAATAGTGTCAATCAGAATGAACCATAATCATAAAAGTGATTAGTAATTTTTGACTCAATTATATCCCAACCTTTCAAGAATAATGATATAGTGAAACTATCATAGGAATCATGTTAGTTAATATAATGCATGTCAGTATCATGAATGTCACATAAATATTATTTCTATAACATATCACGTCATTTATGTAGCATACACCAATCTCTTGTATCAGGTGTATCATGTATATGTATCTACATCAGTGTCATTATACATCATGTTCATGCATCATATCATATATCATATAGCTTATGTCTCATATAACTTAGGCATGTTCATGTTATTTCTAATCATTATATCATGTATGCATGTACATATTCATCTTCATGCAAGTTAGGACGTTTGACTATCATATAGCATTTTCTTTTATCTTATAATATCTTGTCATATGATGGGGGTTGTAGAGTGAACTTTTAAATTATATAAAAATCTAGGGCGCTCTATCACCCCTAAATAATGCTTATATTTTTTTATATAAATAATAACATACCCCACTTAATATACACAAGTATACGTGTCGAATTAAGTAATAAAGTGAGAGAGTAGATTGTCGAACCCATGAGGAAGTATGCTTTACTTACAGTAAACTACTATTATTTATTCTAATTACAGCAATTATCCTATTGAAATAAAAAAGATATTTTTAGAGATTCTATCACTAAATAAATTAGTAATAAATTTTTGATATAATATTTAATTAAAGTGTTTTAGATTGATGACTATAATTTGTATATCTTCCTAATGAGACTCTTTATAGTAATGCGATTTAGAGTATATGCATCCCTAGATCTTTGTCAAACTTTTAGGGGTGAAAAGGATATTTGTTAACCTCCTACATTTATAATATATTCTTAAGAACCTGGAATATTTTACATCCTATGTCTAGGCATGCAAAATATCCCATCCTAATACTTCTGGTTGCTCTTGCATTCTTTCGTCAAGGCTATATATCGCACTAAGCTTTAAATATACATATAGCCACTATGTGGATTAAGTAAAGAGCGGGATAATATTGAAAATATCTTTTTTATTAGTTTATAGAATAAGAGCCTTCATTAGTACTCAACATCCATTTTATGTCATCAATCCAAAATAAGAGAATTAGCTAGACATGAAATGAATATAAAAAAAACTCATTTTCATTAAACTCATGAAGAATGTCAAATACAAGAGAGTGATATCACCAGGAAGAATCAAAGTATCTTCTCTACACTCCTCTCTTTAACTTACAAAGTTACTTCAAAAAATACAGGCTAACACTCTAAATGATTATATCTTGTACTTCTTAGTCTCCATTAGATTTTACTCTAAGAGAGAACTAGAGAAGTACTCTAAAAAGTACTAAAATTATATAAATGATTGTACTCTCTTATAAATATAACACAACATCTATTTATAGAAAAACATAAAAATGACAAGTAGTGCTACAGAGCTTGAAATAATGGAAGAGCATGATTTTCATAGATTTATATGAATAAGAACATGTTAGTAAGAAAAAGAGTGGTCAACATGAATAATGTCAATCAATATGAATCATAATAATAAAAGTGATCAGTAATTTTTAACTCAGTTATATCCCAACCTATCAAGAACAATGTTATAGTGAAACTATCATAAGAATCTTGTTAGGTAATATAATGCATGCCAATATCATGAATGTCAAATAAATATTACTTCAATATCATATCATGTCATTTATGTAGCATATACTAATCTCATGTATAAGGTGCATCACGTATGTGTATCTACATCAGTGTTATTATACATCATGTTCATGTATCATATCATATATCATATAGCTTATGTCACATATAACTTAGGCATGTTCATGTTATTTCTAGTCATTATGTCATGTATGCATGCACATATTCATCTTCATGCAAGTTAGGACATCCAGCTAATCATATGGCATTTTATTTTATCTTATCATATCTTGTCATGTCATGTTACATGTCATTATATCATGTAGCTATCTTATAAGATTCATCACTTCTGCCATCAGCATATCTTTTTATCTTATAAATCTCTATCTTGTATCTTATATCTTGTGTCTTGTATTGGGATTACACTATAAACCCATAATTTAAGGAAAATCCCATTAGTCTACCCTCTTGTACAAGATCTCTGCCAACCTGAATCAGTCTATAACTAGCAAGTATTTCTTGCATCACACACCAATACTATATCTTACATACAATTTATAAAATATCATATGTGTATCTTATACAATTTAGCATGTAGATCATTTTAACATTATGCTATCAATATATATGTCCTATTAGTGCACTTATTATAACGCACATGTTATTTCAAGCGAACTATATCATCTGTATGTCATGTCAAGCTTAATGAGATAGATGTATTGATCCTAATTTATTTATATGTATGTCTTTATTCTCCAGAACAGTTAAAATATTATACATACAATTTTCCAGGTGAAATATAAGATGAGCGTACCAAAATATGCAGAATAATTATATCTATCATATATCAAAAGTTACTTGATGAAAGTTTATTAAATTAGAAGATATTATATTTTAACCAAATTTAGGAGATATAAAAAATAAAACTCAAAATTATTGAAAATATAAATAAGATTCAAGGTACTTACCATAATTAGAGAAACTTTCACAATTGGGAGAATGAATGGAGAAGGGATAGCTTTCTTTCTCTTTTCTCTCCTCTCCTCTCTCCCCTCCTCTCCCCCCTTCTCTCCACTCTTCTCTTCCTCTCCTTCCCAATCAAGAACCTTAATGGAGGATGGGGGAGGCATATCTTAAGGTATTAATTAAGGTAGTGGATTAGGATATTTAAAAAAATAAATTTTCACATCCAATGTCACAATGCTCCATACTACAACGCCATTAGGCTCCCCTTAAATACCTTAAACTTAAGAGTTCAACGCCACAACACCCAACTCTTGTGCCACTACACCTGGACAACTAGACTCAAAATATAGAGACCAGCACCACTGCGCTCGTAAAGCATAAGGCCCCAACGCTCTCACATAGATTTAATGCAGACAAGAATTTTCTTATGGATCATCTACAAATTATTAATGAGCCTTTTAATGCTAAAATTGTGATCATTGCAAAGTTCAACATAATTAAATTGGGGTACAATGTTGAAATTCTCCTCAAAAGATTATGAGGTCAACATCTTCTTTTGCTAAAATTGGGTTGAAGAATGCAGTGATCAAATCAAGATGACAAGATGATTATGAAAGATAAAGCAACTAAAATACAAATACAATATTTACATTTAAGGCTTTGCAATACTTAGGCAGTACACACAGGGTATTATGTTGATACAACAATTTTGTATTAATGGCATAATCATTACAAAAATAATAAATTCCAACTATTTAAAAATTGCATGATTAAATTTGAGTAAGTATCTTATCTTTTGTTGTTGTTAATAATAATAATTATTATTATATTAATAATAATAATAGTTATTATTATTATTATTATTCTTATTCTTATTATTATTATTATTATTATTATTATTATAGTAATATTATTAGTATTTATATTATTTTCTTATTTTATCTAAATACTCATTATTATAATTAACAAAATACATATCATCTTAGGTCTGACATCTTCTTCTCATACCTAAGTATTTCTATATCTAAAGATTTTTTTTTTTGCTAGCTCCTTACTATCTACCCCCAAAGATTGTATTGCATCTCCATCTTATCTACCCATATCGTTTAGTCATAACTCAATCAAAGTCATAAAAGCTGACAATAATATGGGCAAATACATTAGTTCAACATAAAAATTCATCAAAATAGTATTTCATAGTTCAACCATTACATTTTGTTTTAAACCCAATAGACAATATTTTCATTCTTTTTGAACCTTTCATAGCTTTTCTAATGATGGTGGCACATACTTTGTTCACTAATATGACTCTTATGTTTACTTATAGGACTTCTTTCTTCTACTTCTAGCGGCATGACTCACTCACACATAGGTGACCTAGGCATCAAACTTCTTCCTTTTAGATTGTGATGACCAGCCAGGACTATCTCTTGATTGAAGATTGATCAAATTGAGTTTGACATCTCGAGCTCTTGGAAGGCACCTCAACTAGCGGAGCATATTGAGATCAAGCGGGATGGAAGTGAGTAACTCAAACTCCAACATAGATATCATTCATAATATTCATAATCATGACTACAACTGCTCGACTAATCAATGCAGATGAGTTCCAATGCTCGGAGCAGGCCACAATTAGAATTTTAAATTCATTATATTCGACCCTCACCCTACTAAAATAGTCATGTTCAATAGGACCTATAAGCAACAATTTGCCCTCAGCATCCCTTTCCTATTGCCAACTTGACCAATGCAGTTATTCATAAAAAAAGACTCAACCTTACACTCAATCGATGAAACAATCCCATTGATTCAATATAATAAAGTTTTAACTTGCATTTAAACTTTATAAACATCAATAAACTTTCTTTAAAATAAGAATTTTATTTTAAAATAAAATTACACTTTCTACAATATAATTTTATTTACCTTGCAATCAAATAACCTCTTAGTGAATTTCATTAATGACCTATCAATATTAGTAAGTTCATTAAATTTAGAGAAAAGACTCCATTCCTCAAACCCCTTTTGACAAACTTTTGACAAACTCCTTCAATTCGAAAGAAGATTTCATAAATGTTCTATTCTCAAGGATTTATTCAGGCTTATTTCATGATTGCTAAATTCTATATGATCAAAAATATTATTGCAAATTTACCATATTGATAATATAATATTACAAATTTACCATAGCAGAACTTCCTCACAAATATAAATTAAATGATTTCTTTATATCATTCATATAATGATGGAGTTATTAATGCTGAAATTAAATGCTTGTTTTTTATATAGGTAGGACTCCTAACTTCCATCACCATCTGCCAGTTGCAATAATTAAATATTTATTTGGCAGTCCACCTATTTTTTCAATATAGGCCCCTATTTTTCTTAAAAATATATTAATTATAGATGTTCATTAGTTTAATTAAAAATAATTTTAAATATTGTTATTAAAATTTTGAAATTAATTTTCAAATTTAAAAATTATATTTATATAGTTCATCTTAGTATTTAATTGTGAGACTTCTTATTAAAATATTAATGAATTATATATGAGAGTTTATAGTTAAATTCGTTCAAAATTATATATATATAATTTTGTTCACAATTGGTATCTTTTGAGGTGTATAATATGTCCTACTTTTTAATTCAAGAGTGATTTGACAAATTTTCTAAAATGCCATTGTTGAGATTTGGATAATTATGTGATAAAAAAATTGATAAAAAAACATTGCTTGTTAGTAAATTTATAATTATAGTGAAAGAACACATTTTCCAAATGGCTCTCTCACGAGGAATACGACCTTAAATTCATCTACTCTAGGATTAATTCCAGATAATGGGAATCTGATTTAAAGAAATTACCATCGAGGACAGATTCCTTACCTCCTCTACCGACATTTGCATTGCCATTGTCCAGCATTTCTCCTACCTTTTTAATACCCCTCCCGCTAACCCTCCTAGCTCTATTTGAATCCCAGCTCGTAAAACCATTCCCCCACACCTACTGACTAAGCTGATGTCCCATGTCACTATGGATGAAATTAAAAGCATTATTTTTTTAATGGCCCTTCCTCTGCCTCGGGACCAGTCGGTTTCACCTTTGACTTTTACAAGGCAACTTGGTACACGATTGGCAAAAATGTGTGATGTGGTGTTGTCCTTCTTCACTAATTCCTACATATCTATCCAAGCAAAAGCCACAGCAATTGCTATTATCCCTAAACAAGCTCATGCTACTTACATCAAGGACTTTAGTCCTATATCTCTGTGTAATGTCCTATACAAAATCATTGCCAAGATCATTGCAAATAGGATGAAAGACGTAATGCCTTTCATCATCAACCCGATCCAAGGGGGATTCATTCAAAAGAGAATTATCTCTGACAATATTCTACTTGCTACTGATTTTCTTGGAGACTTTAATTTGAAGGCTTCTAATAATTTCTTTTGTGCCAAATTCAATATTCATAAAGCCTTTGATACTATCTCTAAGGAGTTCTTAATGGATCGGCTCACTGTTAAAGGGTTTCCTGAGCTTTTCATTTCATGGGTTAAAGGTTACATTATGGATGTCCATTTCTCGATTTGCATCAATGGTACTCTCGGGGGCTTCTTCAACTCACCATTTGATCTCCGGAAGAGTTGCCGGCCCACTATCCCCATATCTCTTTAGCATTGTTATGGATGCTCTGTCAACTTGCCTTGATGAGGAGGTTTCTAATAGCAGCTTCTATGAGATGGGTGCAGGTAACCTCTCAATCTCTTACCTCCTATTTGCTGACGATTTGCTGGTGTTTGGCAGAACCACCAATAACAATACTATCACTCTTACTACCATCCTGCAACAATTTGCTTATGTATCGGGCCTTTATGTCAATGAGGCTAAACGTTCTATCCTTTTCTCTAAAAATTGCTCTCAAGCTAGCCTCATTTTCTCTACCCTTAAAATCAATCAATGCCACTCTCTCATTAAGTACCTTGGGGGTTACCTCTATTTTATAAAAAGTTATTGCACTCATTTTTGCACCCTCTTCTCCACAAAATCTCTAATTCACTGGATGGTTGGAAGGCTAAGACTCTCTCCTTTACTGGTAAGATTTAATACATTAAATATACTATTTATAGCACCTTAGCCTACTAGATTAGAGGATCTATTTTGCCAAAATCATGCTGCAAAATTATAAACTGGATATGTTCTTGGTTCCTCTATTTTGGTAACATCAATCAGAAGAAACTCCATACCATTGCATGGAAGGATACTTGTAAACCTAAAGCCCTTGGTGGTCTAGGCATCCTTGCTATTGAATCCCTTTATCATGCTTTTGCCTCTTCTCTCATTTGGTGGTTTATCAACACTAATAGTCTTCTTGTTGATTGGTGGCATTCTAAATATCATTCTTTATGGAACACTAGAGTTTCTTGTGGTTCTGCTTACTGAAAATTCTTATGTAGTGTTGCAAGCAACATCAAACACTGCATTACTCTCCGTATTCATGATGCTAGCAATATCTCCATTCTTTGGGAATCTTGGTGTAATGGAAATCTATTATAAAAATGTCGGGGACTCATATTAGTGGGAATAATCCGAGAATAATCTTTATAACATGTCCTCTTGGCAAGTTAGTAAAGTCATTACAGATGGGGGTTGGATGCTCCCTAATTTACTACCACTAAATTTTGCTTTTGAGATCTCTTCTGTAGCTATCTCTGATAACAATATTGGGTATTTGTTGCTGGG
Organism: Dendrobium chrysotoxum; assembly: GCA_019925795.1. NCBI lineage: Eukaryota > Viridiplantae > Streptophyta > Magnoliopsida > Asparagales > Orchidaceae > Dendrobium > Dendrobium chrysotoxum. Next base: position 25,882,986 of record CM034304.1, on the reverse strand, counting down.
TACAAAGAACCCATCTTTTAAGGCTTTTACTATGTAGTTTTACTCAGACTCTCCTACTGTTAGTTGGCACCCATTTGTCAAGTATAAATGATTTGCTCTTAGATTTTTAGCTTTTGTGTGGCTGGCTTTCAAAGGTGGCTTAAAAACCATTGATGTTCTTGCCCGCTATGGGATCAATACTTCTACTTCTTGCCCTTTTGTTTATCAGATCGGGAATATCACACTCACCTATTTTTTAAATGTGACTTTAGTTTTACCATTATTAAAACATGCTTACCTTGGATGGGTGATGTTCTCATGCGATCGAATTCGCACTAGTCTTATGATAACATTATGAAATGGGGAGTCAACAGCTATAGCAAAAGTCTTTATTTCTTATCCACTTATGCTGTGATTTATCACATTTGGAGAGCGAGGAATGGCATATTATTTGGATGATCCTTTGATTGCCATGCCATGTGTCTACTAAAATCAAAAAAAGTAATCATGCATAAGGTGTCAATGTCACAACCTAACCAGACCAGGACAGGTCCTATCATATTGAGCTTTGACAGGCAAATCCCAAGATCTAGTTTTAGAATTATTTTAGATTTTCTATCAATATTCATTGAAATAAACTACAAATTACAGAACTACTAAAACATCCAAATACTGAAAATAACTCAACCATCATGTTTCTTTCATTTCATCCAAATAAATATCTACACTAAAGTACATCGCTATATGTAAGAGCTACAGAACTAAAAATTTAATTAGCCATGACTGAAAAAAAAATTAAAATAGTAAAATACCTATAATCTCAGATCCGATCCTAAACTGCTAGTCCACAATCTCCTTCCCCTTCCGAGATCTTAAAAACTAGAAGCAAAATCACAGTGAGCTAAACAGCTCAACAAGCCACATAAAACAATATAAAATTTTAAATATTCTTTTATAAAATATTTTACTGAATATATAAAAGTAGTTAAATGTAGTTTAAATAAATCACTATATTGAGAGATGTATTAAATGCATAACAGTTATTCCCTGATTTAAATAATAATACTGAACAAATAAAGAAATTGAAATTTATATCACAGAGTAGTTCACACATTTTTTCAGAACTAAACATAACCTCAAAAGATTCTGGTCCCTTATGACTCCATTTTTGTTTGTGTTTATAGCACCAAAATATAACACATATCCCAGTCTCAGATAAAACTCAAAGGATTATGACCCCTTATAACTCCTAATAATTTCCTGACATAAATAGAATCTCAGAGGATTCTAGCCTTTTATGGCTCACACCATATCTAATTTAATCACATATACACATATATATTATCATATTATGATAATTAAAGAGTAATTGAGCATGTATCAAAATTTTATAATATTATATAATAGTAGACAATAGAAAATCCTATTAGGCAAAAATATATATTTTTAGAAAATTACTAAATGACTAGGGATTATATAAAATAATGTGTTAAGACTTTTGTTGTACTACACTACTATTTTTTAGCATCTTGATAATTTCTATTCAATAAAAACCCCACAAATATTAAAACCCCCATTGAAAATTTTCTAGAAAATATTCATAATATGCATAATCATAATCTCTATAACATATAAAAAGTTACAGTGAAAGTTTTACATGTGCAAAGTTATCCTTATTTTTGCTAACGGATACAAAATTTTAATCAAAAAATTTACTAAAAATTATGCATTTCTGAAAATTGAGATGGGCACAATGTGACTTACCTGGAGACGAACAAGTTTTCCAACTGGGCTGATGGACAAAAATGGCCCGAAGTGGCCCAAAATCTGATTTTCCTCTTTCTCTCTCCTCTGTTTCTCTTAATTTCCTTTTTTTCTCTATTAGCCATGAGTTGAGTTGCTTAGGGAAATGAGAAATATATTAATGATGCTTTTATATATTTATTTTTAATTATTAAATAATATATCATAATATTATTATAATTAATTTTCAATAAAAAATTTATAGAAACTCTTTTAGGATATTCTAAAAATTGTAGAAAAATATTTATAAATTAGCTCATTTTATTTAAAAATATTTGATGAAATCAATTTGCAAAATGAACACCTAATAGTCCCAAAAACCCTACTTTTAACGACAGATGTTGATTTCTTAAGAAATTTCAATAGTGCCCAAAAAGTATAAAAAATAGGGTGATTAAAGCACTACATCATAAATGTTCTGGAGAAGATAGTTTGTGATTTGGACTTATAATGACTCCTGAAATAATTATTGACTGCTCTAGGTCAAAAAATTTCAAAAAAAAAAAAATTAAGGGCTTTCACAATCTACTCACCTTAAGAAAAATGTCATCCTCAACATTTCCAAACTAAAATGGATCAGAATAAACTTGGATATAATTGCCTCATGTCAAATTTCTTCTCCCAAGTAGCCTCTTTAGTAGTTCTATGCTTCCACTATACTTTGACCATAGGAATATATTTGCTTCTCAATTTTCTCACATTATATGCAAAACTTCTTTCGGGTTCTTCTTTATACTGTAGATTTAGACGAACCTCAACATCATCAACAGATAATCTCTTCCCAGAATCAGACACCCATTTTTGTAAAGAAGATACTTGAGACACACTATGTATATCAGACATATGACCAGGTAACAATAACCTGTAAGTATAACTACTAATCCACTCAATGATCTCAAAAGGTCCAATTACCTTGGACTGAGTTTGCTGATTTTCCCAAATCTACTAACACCTTTCATAGGGCTGACATGCATAAACCAGATTGCCAATCTAAAACTAAACCAACCTGTATTTCTGATTGTAGTACTTATTCTACCTATCATATACAGATTTCAACCTTTCTCTAATTAAAAGGATCTTTACAGTAGTATCATCCACAAAGGCTGAACCTATCACCTATCTATCTCCCATCTCTATCAAAGTCAAAGGAGTCCTATATTTCCTATCATATAGAGCTTCTTAAGGAGCCATACCTATGATGGACTAATAACTATTATTATATGCAAACTCTATCAACGAGATATAATCCTCTCAACTACCCCCAAATCTAAAACACATAGTCTTAGAAGATTCTCCAGTACCCGAATAGTCCTTTCAGACTGTTCGTCTGTATACGGATGAAAAGCGACACTGAAGTATAACTTTATACCCCATCCTTATTGAATACCTCTCCATAATCTGGAGGTAAACTTGTCATCCTGATCAAATACAATCACCTTCGGCACACCATGCAACATGATAATATCTTTAGCATAGATCTGCGCTAACCTGTCCACTAGATCTATCTATCAAATTGGAATGAAATGGCCAGATTTTGTCAGTCGATTGATAACAACCCAAATAGCATCATTCTCCTGGCTCGATCTGGGAAAACCCATAGTAAAATCCATCATTATCTATTTCTATTTCCACTCTGGAATAGATAACGACTGTAGAAGACCTCCTGATCACTGATGCTCTGCCTTCACTAGCTGACAAGCCTCACACTTCGATTCAAACTCCATTATATCCTTCTTTAATCCAGACCATAAAAATATACCTTTAGATCTCTATACATCTTGTTACTTCCTGGATGAATAGTATAGCCTGAATAATGAGCCTCATATAGAATCTCTGTCATCAGAACCCCAAAAATAGGAACCCAAAGTCTATCCTTGCAGAAAATAACACCAGAATAAAAAATGCATAGTTCAAATTTCTTACCAGATCTAATTTGATTAATTAACTTTAGATATTCTACATCTAATTTTTGAGCTTCATGAATTATTTCTTCTAGAGAATCCTGAATGGTCATCTGAATCATTATACAAGAATCCCAATCAGTAGAAGAAATCACCTTCAACTGTAATCTCTTCATATCTCATATCAAATACTCATTAGAAGTAAGCTGCATACATGATAATCCAGAAGACTTCCTGCTCAGAGCATCTGGTACCATATTAGCCTTACCAGGCTGATACTAAATAGTCAGATCATAATCCTTGATCAACTCAAGCCACCTCCTTTACCTCAGATTCAGATCCTTCTGAGTGAATATATTTTTTAAACTCTGATGATCAGTAAAAATCTCACACCTAGCACCATACAAATAATGCCACCAAATCTTCAAAGTAAATACAATAACAGCCAACTCTAGATCATGTGTTGGACAGTTCCTTTCATGTGGCTTCAACTATCTCAAAGCATAAGTTATTACTCGGCCATGATGTATCAAAACACACCCCAAACCTCTCAGTGAAGCATCATTGAATACCTAAAATCCTTCTATACTAGATAAAATAGCCAAAACTGGAGCAAAAGTCAAACAATCCTTCAATCTCTGAAAATTAGCATCACACTCTGGTGTTAAGACAAAAGTTACTAACTTCTGAGTCAATCTCAGCAGAGGTGTAAAAATCTGAGAAAACTCCTTCACAAACTTCCTATAATATCTAGCCATACCCAAAAAAACTACGTATCTCAAACATAGTCGTAGGCCTCGGCTAATCAATGACTGCTTAAACTTTTTGGGGATCAACAAAGATACCATTACAACTCACCACATGTCCCAAAAAAGAAATAATCTTCAGGCAGAACTCACATTTAGAGAATTTGGTATATAACTAATGCTTCCTCAAAGTCTCCAATACACTCCTCAGATGTCTGGCGTAATCTTCCTTAAAAGCAGAATATACCAAAATATCATCTATGAAATAATCACAAATTGATTCAGATAATCTCTAAATACTCTATTCATTAGATACATAAAGATAGCTGGTGCAGTAATCACCCCAAATGGCATAACCAAAAACTCGTAGTGTCCATCTCGAGTATTGAAAGTTGTCTTCATCACATCAGCCTCTCTCACCTTTACCTGATAGTAATTAGATCGTAGATCAATCTTTCAGAATATAGAAGATCCAGCAAGTAGATCAAATAGATCATCAATCCGTGGTAGTGGATACTTATTCTTGATAGTGACTTTGTTCAACTCTCTTTAGTAATACACATGCGTATCATACTATCCTTTTTTTTAACAAATACAATAGATGCTCCCCAGGGAAACACACTAGGACGAATAAATTCCTTATCAACTAACTCCTGAAGCTGAACCTTCAACTCCTGAAGCTCCTTAGGTGCCATCTTATACGGAGTTTTAGATATTAAGGTCGTACCTAAAAATATGTCAATATAGAACTTTAACTCTCTATCTGGAGGTAAACTGATTAACTCATCAGGAAATACATCTAAAAAATCTCATACTACCAGGATAATAGAAAGAGAGCCATCATCTATACTCTTAGCCCAAACTGATGCTATAAATATCATACAACTCTTCTTCTACAATCTATTTACTTCCAACGTAGAGATCAAACAAGATAAAATACATCTAACTCCCTGGATTACACAGCTCTCATTGCCCATAAATAACATAACTCGCTTCTTCAAGCAATCAATCTGAGCCTCATATTGACTCAACCAATTCATACTCAAAATAATATCATATGAGAAAATGGGTAATAAAATCAAAATGGATTTCCACTTTTTATCAAAAATATTAATATCACAGAAACAAAATCTACTAGCTATCATACTATCTCTAGTAGGTACAATAATATAAAGAGAAACGGGTAGTACAACTGAAGGCAAGTGTTGTAAATCAAAGAAATGCTCCGAAATAAAGAAATGATTAGCTCTATAATTGAATAAAATATGACATAGATACTCAGAAATATAAATAGTACCTATCATAATATCTAGAGCATCATGAGCCTCCTGTTGAGTTAAACTGTATACATGTGGCTGAACTGGAGCTGGAGCAAAAGAACTGCTAGGCTCTCTCTGACCACTACTAGATGGCCTCCTTGCCACTAAACTTGAACCACCAGCTCTACCAGATGGTCCCTCAAAAAAGTATGAAGAGGAACTACCCTTGGTCTCCCTGTCGGTTTGACAAAGCTCTCAGATCTAGACTCAGAATGTGAGTCAAATTACCTGTGGACACTGAAAGTTTGAAAGGGATGTTAAGCCCTAGTGAACTAGTCCCGAGGCTAACTAAGAGAAGGGGTGAATTGGATATTTGAAACAAAACAAAAATCTTTTTATAACGTGCAGCGGAAACAAATTAAAATAACGATAAAAAGATCAATCACAGATATCACCCAAGCAGATAATCACAACAAAATAAAGTGCGGAAAAATAATAAGAAAGAACACACCGGATTTATAGTGGTTCGGTCCAACCTGACCTACGTCCACTCCTCGGAGGCACCCTCCAAGTATTGCACTAAACCAAATAGTGTCTCTCCTTCAGCCCCCACAGCTAGGCGGAGAAGCCCTTACAAAATCACTTCCACCTTCCCCGGTGCGGCGGAGTAGCCGGGTCCTTTGACACCAAAGAGCACTTCTTCTTCCCAAAACTTCCTTCGAGACAAGCCTTGAATCCGACGGTACTTAGGTGCAAGCCTGCCGGAGCAACCGTGTGAACCCCCTCACACTCCCTCGAGAAACTCCTTCCCAAGCTCTTCTCCCTCTCAAACTCCACCCTTTCCTCTCTCCCTTTCAAGCTCTCTCTTCAAGTTTTCTCCAAAAGAACGAAGCCCCAATGGCTGCCAAAGACACATATCAAGTGTCTTGAGAAAGCTTAAATAAAGAGCTCCAAAAACCCTTCCAAATTAGTTCTGGCGGCAAAGATCGTCCAGGACGATCGCCGGATCGTCCAGAACGATGTGCTCCAAAAGACGGCTTCAGAAAACCCTAAAACTCAATTCTGCCACCAAAGATCGTCCAGGACGATCGCAGGATCGTCCAGGACGATGTGCTCCAAAAGGCGGCTTCAGAAAACCCTAAAAACTCAATTCTGCCGCCAAAAATCGTCCAGGACGATCGCAGGATCGTCCAGGACGATGTGCAGAATTTGACCTGATAGTCCCGTACGATCAGGGGATAGTCCAGGACGATCAGAACAAATTTTGCACAAATCGTCCAGTACGATATATAGATCGTCCAGGACGATTAGAACAAATTTTGACTCTTAAATCCTTGCCTAAATTGTCGTGGCGGCTAGGGTTTTGAGATCATATTGGATCGTCCAGGATGATTAGTTCAATGAACAGATCGTCCTGGACGATCAGAAATCATCCAGTACGATTTGTTCAAAAGTTGAACTTCTGGTTTTGACAGGATCTCACTCCCCCTAAGTATGTGTACACATGATCATAAATAAACATATACCATTACAGGACTTGACTCAAGATATTAAAAAGTACATCAATGAGAAATATAATAAAGCATATTCTACTCATTCTTGAGTCTTGAATCTTTCTTGTATTGATGCATGCTGTTACTAAAATGTTAGTACACACACAAATAAATATACATTTCAAATATTAGAAGATGTGAGCCATAATGTTTGTTATCATCAAAACAGAAACTTGTGAGCCCGAGTCGTAACAATCTCCCCCTTTTTGATGATGACAAATATTACTGGTTGAATTTGTAAAAAAGATATTTTCTCCTAATCTCCCCCTCACTAAGAAAAAGTCTTTTAAAAATAGGGAGAAATACTTTCTTTTTTTTTAATTTTTAAAATAACTACAACAACAATATGATATAAAACAAACAACATAAAAACAAATATCACAAATACAATAGTACGTAAAAAACATCACAAATACAACAGTACGTTCTCCCCCTTTGACATTATCAAAAAGAGGAGGAGCAAAAATTTGAAAAGTTACCTCTTAAGGTTCTCCAAAACTTAGTAAGACATGAATTGACTTCTTTGAACCCAGAAAAGTTAGAGAATCAGAAAATGTAAATCCAAACTCAGGTTTTAAAAAGGCGAAAAAACTTTTTAAGCCAATATCTAAATCAAGAAACAAATTAGATAAGAAATAAAAATCTTTCAAAACTCCTTTCATGAAATACATCTAATAGAAGATTGATGCAAAGTAATGAATAAAAAAATCTTGATTTTCAAACTCAAGTAACGAATCTATCAAAAAGTCATAAGAGTTTTTCTAAACTTTAGAGATTTACAAGAATGGAAGCAGCTTTTATGGGCTAATTTTGTGCCTCTTTTTCAATTTGTTTGGCGCTTTGCGCATCTTTTAATTTTTGATACACTTTGTATATTCAATTTGGCAATTTCGCATCTTTTCAGTTTTGGGCTCATTTTGTGCCTCTTTTTAATTTGTTTGGCGCACTGCGCATCTTTTGATTGCCTCCTTTCTAAATCTTTAAAATCAGCAAACCTTATTCTTATGATAAAGACGAACAACCTGAATAAGATAATCTTGAAGTTGGTTCAATAATTTGCAAAAGATTCCTATGAGATAGAAAAAATGTTGGGAGATGAAAAAAGTTTTAATTTCAAAAACCAATTTATAATCTGAAATAGATTTTGACTCAAAAGTAAGATAGCCTTATTCAAAGAAATGAGATAGAGAGACAAAATCATGAGTTTCCTTCCTTTACTTGATTTTAGAGAAATCAACCACAACTAACAAAGTATTTAGAAAATACAGGAGGTAAATTTTTCATTTTTAGAAAATAAGATCTTAAAAAAATGATTTAAAACAAGAGGTGTTATGTGTGTGCTTGATTAGAGGAATAATAAAAAATAACATAAGGAATTTGAAAAGGAAAAACAAAAATAATAAAACACAGAAAACACAACGAATAAACAATAGTAATAGAAAAATAAAAACATAAACACACAAAAAGAACATTAATTTACATCAGCTTGCTCCTGATCAGATGATTCAGAAGCTAGATCTGCCCAGGACATTTTTCGTTTTGCATTGTCAGCCCTTATTATAATTTGCTTAGCTTTACCCTTTTCCTTTTCAGGAAGGGTTCTTAAGTTCGGGCACTGATTTTTCATATGTCCAGGCTTCCTACATCCAAAATAAATAACATCAGAAGAAAACTTTACATTCTTACCATTTTTACCTTTGTTCCACTTTTGATGTTGATGTTTGTGCCTTAGCAGATTTTTCAATTTATTTGTTGCTGATGCTAACTCTTCACTTTCATCACTTTCAATGTCTTCAGTTTTCAGCACTATCATTTTATCTGCATCCAAAAGCTTTTGACCCAAATCTTGCTCGTAGGCAATGAGTGAGCCAATCAAATTATCAATAGAATATTCGTTCAAATTTTTTGATTCAGAAATTGCAATGACTTTGGCATCAAATTTAGCAAGTAGAGAACATAGAATTTTATTAACTTTTTCAAAATTTGAAAGTTCTTTTCCTAAAGCATGTAATGATGTCACAATTTGAGAAAACCTAGTAAACATGTCCAAGATCGTTTCATAAGGTTTCATGCTAAAAAGTTCATAATCATGCATTAACCTATTTAGCCTAGATTGCTTGATTTCATAAGTACCTTCATATCTAGTGCATAATTTATCCCAGATTTCTTTGCCAGAAGTGCATGCAGATATTAACATACAATCATCAGAATTCAAAGCATAGAAAAAATAATTTAAACATTTAGCATTTAATTGAGCATTGATCTGATCTGTTCTACTCCATTCAGAAAAGGGAATATCAATTTTAATTTCATTTATAATACGTGACGGTGCAGAATAACCAATTTGAATCATATGCCACATACGATAATCAATAGATTTCAAGAAAGTAGACATACGAATTTTCCAAAAATCAAAAGTAATATTTTCAAATAAAGGTGGCCGGGTGATTGAATATTCTTCCGCAATACTACGATTACAAAAATTAGCCATAGATCGAATTCAAAAGTTTTTAAACTTAAATTTTGAATCCCGCTCTGATACCACTTGAAAGTTCGAAAGGGATGTTAAGCCCTAGTGAACTAGTCCCGAGGCTAACTAAGAGAAGGGGTGAATTGGATATTTGAAACAAAACAAAAATCTTTTTATAACGTGCAGCGGAAACAAATTAAAATAACGATAAAAAGATCAATCACAGATATCACCCAAGCAGATAATCACAACAAAATAAAGTGCGGAAAAATAATAAGAAAGAACACACCGGATTTATAGTGGTTCGGTCCAACCTGACCTACGTCCACTCCTCGGAGGCACCCTCCAAGTATTGCACTAAACCAAATAGTGTCTCTCCTTCAGCCCCCACAGCTAGGCGGAGAAGCCCTTACAAAATCACTTCCACCTTCCCCGGTGCGGCGGAGTATCCGGGTCCTTTGACACCAAAGAGCACTTCTTCTTCCCAAAACTTCCTTCGAGACAAGCCTTGAATCCGACGGTACTTAGGTGCAAGCCTGCCGGAGCAACCGTGTGAACCCCCTCACACTCCCTCGAGAAACTCCTTCCCAGGCTCTTCTCCCTCTCAAACTCCACCATTTCCTCTCTCCCTTTCAAGCTCTCTCTTCAAGTTTTCTCCAAAAGAACGAAGCCCCAATGGCTGCCAAAGACACATATCAAGTGTCTTGAGAAAGCTTAAATAAAGAGCTCCAAAAACCCTTCCAAATTAGTTCTGGCGGCAAAGATCGTCCAGGACGATCGCCGGATCGTCCAGAACGATGTGCTCCAAAAGACGGCTTCAGAAAACCCTAAAACTCAATTCTGCCACCAAAGATCGTCCAGGACGATCGCAGGATCGTCCAGGACGATGTGCTCCAAAAGGCGGCTTCAGAAAACCCTAAAAACTCAATTCTGCCGCCAAAAATCGTCCAGGACGATCGCAGGATCGTCCAGGACGATGTGCAGAATTTGACCTGATAGTCCCGTACGATCCGGGGATAGTCTAGGACGATCAGAACAAATTTTGCACAAATCGTCCAGTACGATATATAGATCGTCCAGGACGATTAGAACAAATTTTGACTCTTAAATCCTTGCCTAAATTGTCGTGGCGGCTAGGGTTTTGAGATCATATTGGATCGTCCAGGATGATTAGTTCAATGAACAGATCGTCCTGGACGATCAGAAATCATCCAGTACGATTTGTTCAAAAGTTGAACTTCTGGTTTTGACAGGATCTCACTCCCCCTAAGTATGTGTACACATGATCATAAATAAACATATACCATTACAGGACTTGACTCAAGATATTAAAAAGTACATCAATGAGAAATATAATAAAGCATATTCTACTCATTCTTGAGTCTTGAATCTTTCTTGTATTGATGCATGCTGTTACTAAAATGTTAGTACACACACAAATAAATATACATTTCAAATATTAGAAGATGTGAGCCATAATGTTTGTTATCATCAAAACAGAAACTTGTGAGCCCGAGTCGTAACAGACACTCTGCTACTTGATGCCCTATTTGACCGCATCTAAAGCACTGCCCAGTCATCCTATATCACAAAATAGAATGACATCGTCGACCACAACTATGGCACACAGGTGCCCAACTAACAGAATCAGAACGGGTTATACTGCCACTACCATAGACTACTGTAGATGCTAACTATCCACCTCTCTTGGAATCTCCATGAGTAAATCAATTCTTCTTCCCATAAAAGTCACTACGAGAAGTCTCACCACTAAACCTCTTCCTACTAGCAGTCCACCACGGCTGAGTAGCCATCAAGTCATTCTCTATCAAACGAGCTCTCTCCATAAGCTTAGAGAAATCATAAGTGTGAAAAGGCACTAGAGGCTATCTCAGACTATCCTGAAGTCTTCTTAGGAACCTGTAGCACTTCTCCACGGTAGTGCTAACAAACTGTGAAGATATCTGGCCAAAGTAGTGAACTCTATCTTGTACTACATAATTGTCCTGCTCCCCTGAACCAGCCTCAGAAAAGTCTCCTACATTTGCTGTCGTGTAGAAGGTGGTACAAATCAAGCTCTAAATACATCAAAAAACTCCTACCAAGTAATTAGAGAGTTTAATCTCCCTTGAAATGTTTTCTCCTGCTAGCCCATCCATAAGTGCTCTTCCTTTCCATTTAATAGAAAGACTGCTAATGGTACCTTCCTCTCAGGAGGACACTACATATGGTCAAATATCTTTTTAGCCTCCTCAACTAGTCCTTTGCTGCTCTAGGCTCAACAATACCCTCAAATCTCATAGGCTTTAATCTAAGAAAAAACATCTACATATGTCTATCTACCTCTTTAGATCTAATAATAAAAATCCTACTCTGTGCCTCACCCATCATATAAGCTATCAAAGTGGCAAACTGTAGAATTGAATCTGAATGAACTATTATAATAGTACTATATACAGGAGCTGCTTGACTAGCACTCTATCCATCTGTCATATCTAGGTCTGATGGATCCATGATCACACAGAATATACAACTAAACACACATGCACATGAAATAAAAATAATAAACACCATGACAGACTTTAAACTACTCCAGTAGACTTATAGACCAATTTCTATAGCTCTATTTTACTATCCAATTCTAAAACTATTACTCTGATACCACAAAAGCTTATCACAACCCAACCTGACCAGGACAGGTTATATCGTGTTGAGTTATGATAGGTAAATCCCAAGATCTAGTTTTAAAATTATTTTAAATTTTCTACCAATATTTATTGAAATAAACTATAGACTACAGAGCTACTAAAATATCAAAATACTAAAAATAATTTATCGATCAGGTTTCTTTCATTTCATCAAAATTACACTATAGTACATGGCTACATGCAAGAGCTATATAGCTCAAAATTTAACTAGTCATGACTGTACAAAAAATTAAAATGGTAAAATACCTATAACCTCAGATCTGATCCTGAACTGCTAGTCCACAATCTCCTTCTCCTTCTTAGATCCTAAAAACTAGAAGCAAAATCACAGTAAGCTACAACAGCTCAACAAGCCATACAAACCAATCTAAATTTTTAAATATTTTTTTATCAAATATTTTGTTGAATACTTAAAAATAGTTAAATATATTTTAAATAAATTACTATACTGAGAGATGTATTAAATACACAATAGTTATTTTCTTATTTAAATAACAATATTAAATATATAAATAAATTAAAATTCATATCACAGAGTAGTTCATATCACATTTCCCTGGACCCAAACAGAACCTTAAAGGATTATGGCCCCTTATGACTCCCTTTTTGTTTATGCTTATAATACCAAAATATATCACATATCCCTATCTCAAATAGAATCTCAAAGGATTATGGCCCCTTATAACTCCTAGCAATTTTCTGACACAGATAGAATCTCAGAGATTTTTGGACCTTATGGCTCCCAATAGATATAATTTAATCACATATGCACGTATATCATCACATTATAGCAATTAAAGAGTAATTGAGCATGTATCAAAATTTCAGTATTGTATAATAGTAGATAACAGAAAATTCTAGTAGACAAAAATGCACATTTTCAGAAAATTACTAAATTACTAAGGATTGTGTAAAATAATATTTTAAAACTTTTATTATACTATACCACTATTTTTTTAACATCCAGATAATTTTTTATTCAATAAAAATCCTAAAAATTTCAAAACCCCCATTGAAAAATTTTTAGAAAATATTTAAAATGTGCATAATCATAATCTCTATAATATATTAAAAGCTACACGATGAAAGTTTTACATGTGCAAAATTATCCCCATTTTTCACTAACAGATACAAAATTTTAATGAAAAATTCCTAAAAGTTATGCATGTTTGAAAATTGAGATGGGTATAATGGGACTTACCACGAGATAAAAAAATTTTCTAACTGGGCTGACAGACAATAACGACCAGAAGTGGCCCAGAATTTGATTTTTCTCTTTTTCTCTCCTCTCTTTCTCCTAATTTCCTTTTTTTCTCTATTAGCCATGAGTTGAGTTGCTTAGGGAAATGAGAAATATACTTATAATACTTTTATATATTTATTTTAAATTATTAAATAATATATTATAATATTATTATAATTAATTTTTAATAGAAAATTTATAAAAATTTGTTTAGGGATTCCAAAAATTTCAAAAAGATATTCATAAATTAGCTCATTTTATTTAAAAAATTTTGATGAAATCAGTTTGTAAAACAGACACCTAATGGTCCTAAAAACCCTACTTGTACCGATAGGTGCAAATTTCTTAAGAAATTTTAACAATGCCAAAACATATAAAAAATAGGGTAATTAAAGAACTGCACCATAAATGTTCTAGTGAATATAATGACTCCTAAAATAATTATTAACTACTCTAGGTCAAAAATTTTCAAAAAAAAAGGATATTGTCACTTTTGATTATTGTTGGCCTCCCAAAAAATTATTGAGCTATATTCTGCTCCTAGGGTTACGACTATTTTTGGCCTTATGGATATTGTCACTTTTGATCCTGTTTTCCTACTACATGGGGTGTCTTTTGGGAAGGATAATGATGAATGATGGTGCTGACTAGCTCCCCCTCGGACGTTCTTATGGAAACCAAGGGCTCCATTTTTTTTGAGGTCCTATGATATCTACCATTATTGTTGGGTGTTCACATTTTGATTAGCATTTTGAGTCCTTCAGTGCTATTTTTATCCTTTATTTCATCTGGTTGCTTTCTTATTTTTTTTCTGTTGGTGCTTGTTTATTTTGAGCATCCAATTGGGTCTATACTTTTACTTACAGGTTTCTTTACACTTGTAATTTTTAACTTTTTTCATCAATGAATTGGGCTATGCCCCTAATTTTTCCAAAAAAAGGGACACATTTTCTTTTGATTAAAGGAGAATATTATTTATTTAATATTAAAAGTTCAAGTCATATAATTTATTATTTATCGTTCACCATTTCAAAAAGAAGCACAACCACATTTTAACAATTACTTGTGAAAATTTTGTTGTGTGATTACTCATCTAATGACTATCAAAACTCTCACCCTATGAGATAATGAAAAATTATTACCAGTTGCATTAAAAAAATAATTTTTTTTTTAGATCATGAAAATTTTCTCATGTGCTTTTTTGCATCTGGTTGTTAAACAAGGTAATACTCAGCTCGTTGCCATCACCTTTTGATGAGGATCATAGTAGTATCCTCCATTTGCTTCATATTTCACTTAAAATAAGAAACTATTCCTAACATTATAACTTTAACTCGTCCTCCTTCCCTTTTTTTGGCCAACGATTATATTTAAGGATGTCATTTGGGCCACCTTAGTGATGAGATGGTATAGGGTGTCCCTTTTAATAACGTGATAATAAATAAACTAGCTAATAAGCTAACTTTAATGAGAGATTTCCAGCATGCCATTAACTTCACCCTTAATGAGAGCTGAATAAAACATTCACATGAAAACAAAATAGAATGAATGGCCAATACTACCCAAAATAATCTCACTTGACTACAGATCAATTCCAATAGTTTTGTTTAAAATTAGTTTTCCAAAACTATGCTTTGATACAAAAAAGGGATTGTTACAACCCAACCTAATATAACTCATAGGCATAATGGGTCATTTATGTTGGATGATGACAAACCAAGCCCAAGATCTCATTTTGGAGAACTTTTCAGATTTCTTAAGGTATTAATAGGAAACAAAGCTACTAATTAACTTTCAATAAATAGAAAATACACCCATCCATAATTTTTTCTTTCTTCTTATTCATCTTCAAAATGTATACCATAAAATCTTTACAATACAATACATGGCTTCAACAAAAATAAAGCAGTGTAGAGTAGATAATAGTCATGACTATACAATATCAAGAAACCAAAAAATACCTATATAACTCAAAAGATCAGAACCTTTTGTAATACCCGTCATTAGGAATCTAAGTAATTACTATTAATGATTAATAATTTTAATTTGATTAGTGTTTAAGGAAGCCTTGGATAAGTCACAAATTGGATTGGAGAAAGGGAAATTTGAAGTCATCAACTTACTTTGTGAGCATCACGACACCAAGATTGGCAGTGTCGCAACATTGAGCTATCAAGTAAGGAGAGAATGAGTGTGCGTTGTGGTGCCAGGCGATGTTGCCATGGTGCCAAGTCTCAAATGAAAAGATTCTACGATAACCTAGAAGATTCTCTAAGAGCGTAGTGACACTGGGGAGTTGAGCACCACGGTGCTATATCATATTAGCAGTTTTTGAAAGTTCGAAAGGGATGTTAAGCCCTAGTGAACTAGTCCCGAGGCTAACCAAGAGGGGGGGTGAATTGGTTATTTAAAAATTTCACGATAACTACAAAAATCTTTTCGATACTTAGTAGCGGAAACAAGTAAACAATAACGAAAAGATCAACCAACGATATTCACCCAAGCAGTTTATATTGAAAAGTAAAGTGCAAAACTGAATCAGAAAAGCAAACCAGATTTTATAGTGGTTCGGTCAACTTGACCTACGTCCACTCCCCGGAGCCTCCCCTCCGGGTATTGCACTAAACGAAAGTGACTCTCCTTTTGCTCCCACAGCAAGGCGGAGAAGCCTGTACAAAACACCTCCTTTTCACCACACGGTGAGGCAGAGAACCTGACCTCCTTTCTCTTCCTCCTGAAGCAGGCAGAGAACCTTCGAACTCCTTTTGCTTCCACCTGAAGCGGGCAGAGAACCCCGGATCTTCTTGCGAACGATCCTCCCACGAAGAACACCGACTAGACGACAGACGACGAGCGGAGAAGACGACTCTGATCCGTGCTTGGAGCAACCTTAGTGAATCCCTCACTAACTCCCCCTCACAAGATCTCTTCTCTCTCTCCCAACTCTCTCTTCTCTCTAGGGTTTCTCAGGGAAGGAAGGTAGCAAAAGATTTTTCCAAAAATTGGAAAAAGTTCTTTTAAAGGAGGGCTTAAAATTTGCCCTAAATCTCAACTTGTCGGCCAAGATCGTCCAGGACGATCGGTAGATCGTCCTGTACGATCAGTTCAAATTCAGCTGTTTCAGCCTGGACGATCTGGCTCTTCTGGAAGATCAGTAGAAAAAGTTGTTCATATCGTCCCGTACGATCCTGCGATCGTCCAGGACGATTAGTTCAAATTGAAGGAAATCGTCCAGAAGACAGTTCGGGTCGTCCAGAGAAATCTGTGCTGGACGACCAAAAAATGACTTGATCGTCCCGGACGATAGGGTAATCGTCCGGTACGATTAGTTCAAAAAGGCCCCGAATCGTCCTGTACATAGTTCTGGACGTACAGCTGAAATGCACAAGACGATCACGATCGTCCGGAACGATCCTGCGATCGTCCAGGACGATGTGATCGTATCAATTAAACATTAATTGCTTTCCTTAATTACCAGACTAATTTAGGCATGATTGTAGTGAATCGTCCAGGACGATACACGTATCGTCCAGGACGATCAGACCAAAATACTTAAAATAAAACTTGCCTAACTTAATCTGGCGGCTGAGAATTTCTGATTTGGGCATATCGTCCCGTACGATCCGTAGATCGTCCAGGACGATCGGCTCAATCAGACCCTCTTAACTTAGTCGCCCTAATTAGGGTTTCTATTTTAACTGGATCGTCCAGGACGATATGAACAAATTTTTAACAGAAACTCTAATTCACTCAATCTCTCTCCCTGAGTGTGTGTGTGCAAGGTTACTTAGCTAGAGAATCAGTTACATTACAATTGACTCAATAAAAGGAAAAATCATACATTTGACACACTTGGACCCGATCTTGAGTTGGCTTGAGTGGCTCGCGGTCTTTTGTGCCTGAAACAGATTAGCCAAGCAAAATACACTGGAAACATGTTTGTCATCATCAAAACCAGATTTGCAACAGTTTTTATATAATAAAATGTCTAAACTATTTTCCCAACTCAATCCCCCATCCAACTTGTCAGAGAAGAAGAGAGGAGAAGAGGAGGGAAGAGAGGAGAGAGAAAGATAGAGAGAGAAGTTTTGGAGACCAAAACTTTGGATTCATCTGTTCAGTCTATTCAAGATATTATAAAGCACAAGGTTGACTTCTCAAACCCTATCTTTGATTTCAATTTCTATAACTTATACAAGTTTATGGATAAAAATACATTTTTTTTAAGTTTTATGACATTTTTATTGCATAACTTTTAATATGTTGTTGTACACTTTATTCTAAGTGTTTTGACTATAAAAATTAATTTTTTATTGATTAATTTTCCTGATGTTAATTTTTGAGTATATAATTAAAATGACGCTTTTCTAGAAAATGTTATAATTATATAAAAACTTTAAAATGTTCATGTGAATATTCCTCTAAATTTGAAAATTGATCAGAAAAATTTTAGTGGGTATAATATTATATATGCAATATGGATTTTATTGACAAGTTGTGCATCACATGAGTACTAAATTGAATTTATAAGTTGGCTATTATTGCATTTCAATTTACACTTTTTATAGCATGGCATTGGAGATGTTCTGATATGTGAACAAGTGCACTCATTGATATGTAACAAGGGCCATATTTATTTTGTTTTGACCCCATCTACCTAGCATGGTTGTGGGAGGGATATTGACCCTACTTAGTGAAATCAGGTGAGGGAGGTTATGTGACACTATTATGTTTTGATTATGGCCCTACTTATTGTATGCAAGTGTGGGAGGTTAAAGGAAGGTATAAGTGGAAGTGGAGTTATAAGCAGGTATCAGAACATGTGCATTTTAATCACTACATTGCATATATATAAACTAATACATTATAAGTGATATTCTATATTGAATATTAGTAATTTTGATAACAATTGTTCTGCAAGGTATATTAAAGACTCTTGTGAAGGTGGCTCTATAAGTAAATGCTGACTTCAATATACATTAAAACCCCTAAAAAATTTTGTTCTACTAGTACCTTATTTACTCCTTATTGTCTTTTAATTTCATTGCAATTTAAATTGATATTTATAATGGGCTAGGGTAAGAAGTATAGTTGGACTAGTTGTGCCCAAGAGGGTAGAAAGATGCAGAAGCATGATCTTCTGAGTCTAAATGTTTAAGTTACCATTTTATAATCTAGCATTTAATTATTTTAATGTATAGACTTTCTTGATATGGATTAATGTTTATATATTTTGATGAAATGGGATGTGTTTGTACTATTTTATTATTTGAATATCATGGTTGCTCAGGTTATTATATTAATAGTTAAGAAGTAATTATAAGTTTAGTATTTTAACCTTTCCACTATGTCTTAGGGTGTCACACCTGTAACCTCAGCTACTAACTTGGCTCCTTAGCCTTTCCTTGACCAGAAACATAATGCAAAATAGATGTAAGCTAACACAACTTAGTAGGTTACACCTACCAATCTAAATTTTTAATATTTTACCAAACCTAATTTTTGTCCAAAAACCTGAGAGCTCAATACCGGGGCACCATTTCCCTAGGTGTTGTGGCACCCGTAGAGCAAAATTCGAAACCTTGGATTTTCACTGCTCAGACTCCAAACCTTAGTTTCTTACAATTCCAATAAACATTCTAGTACTCATAATTACTAATCAAATCAAAATTAATAATCATTAATAGTAATTACTTGGATTTTGAATGATGGATATTACATCTACTCCCTATGTTATAGTGAGAAAATTAAACTTTCTTAGGAAACCACCCATGAATTCACTACTCCTAATTCCAAGTTGTTGGTGGAGGCCTCTATTGCCATTTATGTCATGCATGGCTGAGGTCACTCACAAATGTTATTAATTTTTTCCTCGGGGTCATGATTAGAACAATCAAGCTAATGCAAATTATGGTGCCCATTTTACTCTATCAAGTAGGGGAGGAAGAACTCTAAATACTTGCATCGAATGTTAGAATTATGGAGAACGAGGCCATTTGAAAACATGGTGATGGCACCAATTAATGGACAGTTGTACAACAACTATAAAAAATTTAGAATGGCACCAAGCCATGTCTAATGAATTTCATGCACTTTAATTATAGGATATTTGGACATTGGTTTCACCAATTCCTTACTATAATGTTTTAAGATGAAAATGGATTTTTAAAGTTAAATTCAATTATGATAGCTCTCCTGCTCAATATCAATCATGACTTATGGCTCAAGGATATAAACAAGAGTATGGAATTGACTATTCAGAGGCATTCAGCTCCACGATTAAACTTCGCACAATTAACTTTCTCCTCACCATTGTGCTAAATTTTTAATAGCCAATTTTATAGCTCGATGTAGCTAAATATTTTGCTCATAGATCCCTTCACGAGATGGTTTACATGGCTCAATCATAAGGTTTCAAAGATCATCAACTTTTAATCACATTTTCTACTAAAACAAAGTTGGCTATGTCCTTAAAACAAGCTCTGCATCAATGGAATGCTACTTTATCATCTTACTAAAATAAGAAAATTATTTTTTACATCTCTGTTAATCTATCTTTAATGCTCTATCACTCCTAAAATATTCAACTTCACCTTCCTATTTACCTGGATGATATTCCTCTTACCAGTAATAATCAAAATAAACTAGTTGCTCTCTCCACAATCTTTTCAATCGGTTTAATCTCAAGCACCTAGGAGAAGTTTTTATACTTCCTGGACTCACAAGTCATTCCAATGCCTATAAGACTAAGCATTGGCTAGCCCTAAAAAATCACCAACATCTTAAGACACTTTCTAGTGACCCAGGGCCAGGCATTTCCAATTGGGCAGATTTGGTTTGGTGTGTTCATTACCAACGTAGAGTCACTGGAAAGTGTCTCAGGAAGTTCATGTGAGATCACAATTCTACTACTGACTATTATGCATACCATGGTCTTACACGCATTTCTTGGTATATTAAAAAATAAGACGCTGTTGCTCGCTCTTCCATTAAAGCTGACCATCGCACACTTTCTACAGAAACCAGCCACTGACATCATGTAGCTAGCTTAGACGACTTTGTTAGAAATTTGGTCTACCTCTAAGAGACTGCTCTTATCTACCGCTACAACATTTCAACGATGGCAATTGCTATCAGCTCAGTTTTTCATGCGAGGACTAAATACGTTAAAATTGGACGTCATTGTAGCAGGAAGTGCATTGTGTCCATGCAGATTGACGTTCACTCTATCTCTTCTCAAGATCAGCTGGCCTATATATTTACCAAGTCTCTACCAACTCACCGGTTGAGCTTCTTCGCGACAGACTGACGATCACTTTTCCAACGTCCGTCCACTTGATGGGAGGTGATGACAACTTTACACCTGGCATAACAACTCATGCATTGGATCAACAGGTAACCACAACAGGAAATGATTTCAATGCTTTGTCGCATACCATTTACTCTGTCAAATTAATCTAGTAACAGGTCACTCAATCATAGCCACTCATGTAAGGCAAAGGCTGCCATCTCTGAGTAATCAAGGCTATGTTAGTCTTCTTATATATTCTCTCTTTTAAAGTTTCAGATCTGTATCTAGTACACTGTAGCTGCTGAGACGATAATAAAAAATGGCCAGCAATTGAAAGCTTCTTCTTCTTCTTCCTCCTCAGTTCTTTTCTCTCAATGTAGTTTTACTGTTTACTTGCTATGAGATTCAACACACACCAGGAATTCTAACTACTTACCTTTGGTTAAATTGTTAAATCCACATGCTGATAACTTCTGCACTGAATGCAGATGGTTCTGCTAAATGCCATCCCCGTTTTGTTTAGGAGCTCAAAAATGCATTGAAAGCTGAATTAATTGCTTTCTTCCATGGGCTTGTACTGTGTATCAGTTATATAAGTCTCCTTTTTTTATAAAATCTGCACTAATAATGGTTTCTTCTAAATAAGAATGGTTAAATCTTTGTTAACTGAGCAAGATTTCAGATTAGCTCATATATTCAGAGATACATGACTGCAGTGATTTTCCAATTGCCAAATTCTCTTATTTCAGTGTATAATATGGTTTAAAAAATAAATATATAATATTTCTATTATATTTAAATGATATGAAATTATATGATTTTAATTTATAGATAAATTAAAAAAAATAAAAATTATTATAAAATATATGAGATAAGGATAAAAAAAAAGATTCATTGACTCTTTAGAAATAATTAAGATAGTTTCCGACTATTTAAAAATTTCATTTTAGTTCTTCGAATTTTTAAATGAAGATCTAAATAATTCTCCGAAAGAATTAATTTGATCTCTATTTAAAGAGTCAATTAATCAAATTGATATTTTTTACTCAGAGATTATTTTTATCTTTAAAAACAAGTTAGAAAATGAATTTGATTTCTTTCTCTAAAATGTATGATAAAATAACAAAAAATAAAATATTCATATATGATAAATAAAATAAATATCATAGAAAAATTAATAGTTTTTAATTTTATAAGTTTACTCTAACCAAATTATTTTTCATAATAAAAATATCTCATATTAATTTAAAAAAAATAATTTAATTAGAATTAAGTCTGAACATCTTGACTCAATTATTTTAAATTTCTTCAGCATTGTCTGTCCTACCCCAAACAGAAAATAAAATGAAATCTGGAGTGTTGTAGGGTTCATCATTAGACTTCTCTCCAAGCTTTTGGCTGCTTGCGGCTCTTTTGCAAGGACATGATATCACATCATTGGTGTTTTGTTATTTTGCCTACAATCTCTAGGTGTTCTGTAGGCATAAATACTTTACAATTTTTTAATTATTTTTTAAAGTAATTTTTTAATACAAGATTTTCTTCTTCAAAAAAAATTATGCTAAAAAAGTGCTTTATAAAGCAATATAAAAGCTGTCCCAAACAAAATCTTAATCAACAACTATTACTACCTTGAGGATCTTTGCTTCTTCTCTTCTTTAGGCTTCTATTCTTTGGATCTACCATTTCAAAGGAGTTTTTGGTTTCTATTATTATTATGGCTAGCCTAGTTCTTATCCTTCATAATAATGTTTTTATAGCATGCCTAAAGGTATTAGTATCCATCTATTTATAAGTATGAGGTTAATATATTTTGTATGTCGATCTACTCAGAAAGATTTACCACCATAGATTGTACATTTTTAACTCTATAGCTCAATATATCCTCCTTCATTTATTATTCTTACAAATAAAAAGAAGTGGAGTTGGTCTTTCTTTTGTGTGTTTGGTTCTCTATTCTAGGAAGCAACTTGTAGGTTGATAAAAATAACTCTTAGGTCATCATTTAGGGTATATCATAAAACTATTATCAAGCAATCGTTAACCTTCCATTATGTCATGCATGAATTATGTATATATGATGCCTAATTTATGCCATTAGCTTCTTTCCTAAACTATATTTTAATTTCTTATAATCTTTTTTTAAGAACTAAACTAGTTCTTACATTATTTTTATAACACCACTATCAGTATTACGAGCCTTTGAGGAGATTAAACTAGGGGTATCAATATTTGACACGACCCAAAAATCTGACCCGAATCGACCCGAAAATTTCGGGTTAAGGTCAACCCGGAAGTGAAACGAGCCGAGCTCAGGTTCAACAAATCGACTCGTTTCAAAAATCATGTTGGGTTCGAGTTGACCTGGAAACCCCGAGAATGACCCATTTTTACCCGAAAACCCGTTTTAGACCCATTTTAGACACGTAAACCCAAGAATGACCCTTTTTTTGACCTGAAAATCTAAGATTGATCCATTTTTGACCCAAAAATAGGACCAACCCACATGTTTGATTGCAATTTTTGCCGACTCCGAATCATTCGTGTCGGATCGAGTTGACCCGATTTTTTGGCAAGTCAGGTCCGGGTTGTAAAATATGACCCATTTGCGAAAATGGAACGGGTTCGGGTTATGTCAAACAACAGCGGGTCACTGTCGAGTTTGACCCGAACCCGACCCGCAACCCATTTTTGAAACCCGTAGATTAAACCAATGGCCTAAAGCCTAACTTTTCTCTCATAAAAACTCTTATTTCCAAACATAAAAGTCAATTTTTTCTATGTTCTAATAAGTTTAATTAAAAGGCTTGTGATCTTGAAGACAAATCATTTGCAACTTGTTTAGAGATTATATTGTGATTAAGTGTGTTGTAACATCATTGTTTTCTCTTTCATTTTTATATTTGCAAATTGTGTTATTGTAGTTTGGTAAAATCAATTGTTTGTTAAGATAGTGGAAATGGATAGAAAGTTCACTCTTATATGTAGATTTTGATAGTACTTGCTCATTAGAGAGAACACATAAGTGTTAAGATTTCTTTGGTAAAAAGGAGGGAATTTGTAGATGTGTAAGACAAATTCAAGTTGGTGGAAACTATAACCTAAATGTTGGCTAGGCATGCATGTAGGCTTAGTTAGAGGTCAAACCACATAAATATCTTATTGTGTTGTCGCTTAGGCTTTTTGTACATACATTCTTATATTTTTATTTTATGTATTATCTTAACTATTTACAAGTAAGCTTATTTATTCAATAATTTTTAACATATAGACTTAATTTTTAATAGTCCAATTTTTTTAAAAAGTACCAACTCATCTCCCCTCTTCTTTGGTGCCATATCACTAGATATTTGCTATCAATGTCTTAGCTCTATTTTTTATTTGGCTTAATAACTAAAAGTAGAACCGCATTATACTATTGCATAAGATTTTTCTTTCCAATGATACACTATCAAAAACATAATCTACACACTGACACCCACTTCTAGAGAATATTCTATTTAATTGTTGGAGAAAAAATATATGAGTACATTCTTAAGAGAGAAAAACTCATGTATGTGTCATATCCTTATACACCAATACAAAACACTCGTTGTATAAACTAATAGTATTCTAATTTATATTGTACATTAAAGTTTGATGATTATATGAGAATGTCTATGCTTATTATAGTAAGGAAATCTTTGAAAATTTTTGGGATAGTGTTATTAGTAACTTGGCTTTCTAATACCTCATGAATAGATTATAAGTACAAGGAGTATGGTTGAAGGCTAAAAAGTAGGAGAAGGAGAAAATAAGAGTAATATATCTACGAATTGAAGACTACAAGGAATCTAACACATCATGAATTGGTGGAAATGAAGAAACTTAAATTCCTTTTAAAAGGCTTGGATCATTAATGAGGAAGAATGAACAATGGTATGACAAGTCTAAAGTTTATAGATTTATAGCTAGAATGCTTAAATTGGTGAAGGAAGAATCATTTGCTTCAATTTTAAGAATTCAAGGCGTGTGAATCTAGAGCTTATGGATGATAGAAAGAAGAAGGATGATAAGAAGAAAGTCATGAAGAAAAAGATATAGAAGAAGGAGAATAAGAATAAAAATGGTCTATGTGCCTTATTAGATTTATTAGAAATAATCTTATCTACTAGTTTGGAGGAGGAGGCGAAGATGTGCATCATGGCTAAAAGAGAGCACTCAATTTCATAAGAGGTATGTGATTATATTACTTTTAACATAATGTTGTTAATGATTTAGTTAAAGGGTACACTAAATTTTAAAAAACATATAATATATGGAAAAAAACTTGGTAGCTTATAAGACTTTATAATACTTGAGATATGATTGTGATAATTAAAAAAAATAAGTTCTTTATTTGATTGTTCTTTATTAGTTTCAAAATTAGAAAGATATTACATATTTCTTAAAGCTAAACTAAAATTATTTTTTAAAGTGTGTTTATACTTCCGCAACACTATGAAAAATGCATGTTGGGAAAAATATTCATCATGCCCACAATACTCTTATGAATGTACATCATGACCATCATTCAAAGTGATATCCAAACACCAAAGTTTGGTGTACTTATTGTATTAGGAGAGGTCATATCTCATTTGATTGTTAGGCACATATAGCATAATTTCATACATAATCTGCTTTTGAATTGATACTAAATGTTGACAATCCCACAAATACTTTACTACTAAACCACATGAATGTGGGCTCCAAATATAGTTGACATCCTAAATTTAAAATATACTTTTTTTATATAGGAATACCTTCCTAGCAAAACTAGTGATGGGATTTGATATTGGACAAATGATTTTTGAGATATATGACCAAAGAAGAGTCTAAATTCACATCCATATTACCCTAAGATGGAGGACTTGTTACTTATGGAGATGGTGCTAAATAAAATGTCATATACATTGGATGAAGTGGTAAGAATTCAACCATAATTGCTAAAGATCTATTGGTTTTTGGATTAAAAAATATTTTGATTTCAATTAGTTAATTATATGATAAACATTTAAATTTTTTATTAAATATATCATATCACATAATAAGAGAAAATAGCAATATTTTACCTTTTGGTCGCAGACATAAAAATGTTAATATTATTGATCTTGAAAATTAATAATAAGATTGATTTTTTATGTTTATAAACTTACATATAGATGACTTGTTTTGGCATATGAGATTATGTCATGCAAAAATATGCATATCAATAAGATTTTAAAAATAGACATAATTAGAATTATGAATTTGTAAATATAGAGAATTACTCTAGATTTACTTAGGCATTATTTTTAGCTGATCAGAATGGTGCATTTAAGGAATTTATGAAATATACTGAATTTATTCAAATAGGTTGAAAAAAAAATCTCAAAAGTATCATAGAAACGTCTGATGTCTTATGAAGGTTAAATAAAGACTACGGACAATTTAGGTGATAACCATGAAATAATATCAATGTCAATGTCTTGGGCATGGCTATATTTAGAAATTATTCTCCATTACCATTATTATGTAAATCGAGGCATGTTTGTCCATCAACAATCATCCCGACGAAATAGATGACTATCATCACATGAACAAAAACCAAATCGCCAATGCCTAAACCGTTCTCTTCAAAATCTTAGGAGCCACCACATCAACACCAACCATCATCAACTACCATAGCAAATAGTCTATTTTCAACAGACATCAAATTATCTTGATTTCTAATCACATCAAACAATATCCCTCGATAACTTCAAACCTCCTCCACCATTGATATTAACTCGCCTACCTAACTAACATTAATCAGCTCCTTCGCCAACATCAATCATAAATATGATTTTTCATAAACAGACACTACCCATTATATTTGTAAATGGTAGCACTTGACAACCTTTTTTTCTCTAGGATGTAAGAGGAAATTGTTTCACTTGATTTGGCATTCTTACCTTACTTAACCCAGCATTAAGAGACAAGAAAACTTAGCCAAATTAATCCTGCCTTAAGCTGCAAAAAAAGAACTCATGATTTATATCAACTTGTATTACACAATTCCTTTGAAAAAAAACTTCAATTGCATAAAACCACCCTCCATTTCGAGAGATTATTACGTGTGGAGTCCGGACGTAAGATGCGTCCGAATTTTGTGAGGGTGCATAGCAAATACACAGTAAGTACGTAATTGTATCTAAAATTGTGCATTTACTATGTACCCTCCTCATAAATCCGGACGGTCCGGACTCTGTACATAATAATTTCTCCTCCATTTCACAAAAGGCCAAAACAAAAATTTTCATAGCAAATTTGGAAAAAAAAAAACAAACAAAGTATGCTTCAAGCATATTATTCAATCAGTAAGGCTCAATTGATTTTTTATGTACAATAATTTTTGTAGAGTTAAAACGAAATTATAATATTGTGAAGATTGATGGAGTTTATGTAAATTTTTAATTGCAACTATTCAAGGGATATAAATGATTAAATCTAACGATTTTTCAAGATAACTTTTTTAATTGCATGTAATGGTAGAATTTGTGAAATATGTAATTATTTTTAACACTTATCTGTCAACTTTCAAGCAACCGTATAAGCTACAAATGTTGAAGGGCAATGGCAGATCAGCAGGTCCATTGCCTGACCACCAGAAGCATGCCATGTGCAATATTCTAATTTTAAATTGCCCTCAGGAATTATTTTTTCTTTCAATAATTCAATGCAATAATAAATAATAAATGGGGAATAGCCTAAAACAGATATAATGAAATGATTTGAATAGTAGATTCCCATCCAAACCACAAATGGACAAAATCACAAGGTTTATTAATATTAGTGATACTCATAAAAAATTGTTTTGATCAGGCATGAATCATGAGTTATATTTGAATTGGGAAAATTCAAATTTTAATCTAGGATCATGAGAGCTCTGATTTTAGCAAACTTATGGTTGAATTAAATGTTACAACAAAACGAACCCAACCACACCAAGAGTGGTCCAATCCGAGCCCAATTGAGCCCAAGTCAAGGGCCTGAGGCATAGTGGGAAACTTCAATACATTGATAGAATGACCAAACTGCCCCTAAATTAGTTGTGCATACAGTCAAACTGAGCGGCTCAATGAGGCAAAATCTGACAAGCTCAATATTACTTAATCCCTATACCATTAAGACACATAAACGGTGAAGAAATGATCTATGATTGAGTGAATCAATACAGGTCGTCCAATGGATTGTTCTAAATTTTTCCATATTTACGGGGCATGTCGCTTCCACAAATCTATAAATACACTCTCTCTATGAGAGGACCCCATGGACTAGATATTCAAGAGAGCTTAAAGGCTTAAAGAATACTGAAGATCCTCCCAATCACCACCATCAACGAACTCTCGTTGGTCGACCGCCACAATTAGACCATTCATCGGCTGACGGCCACCATCAAACTTCTACCTGTCCATAACCACTATCGGACCTTTTCCACATGATCGTAAGTGCCTGACCTCCACAACCCAATAGCCATTACTGGACCTCCACCACTTGACCACCGTAGCTGGACATTCGCTAGCTAACTGTCATAATCGGACCTCTACCTCCTAATTGTCATCGTTGGACCTCCGCCATCAGACCTCCATAGGCCAACCGCCATCAACCTTCACTGCCTCTGTTGTCCGACTTCACCACTTAACTGTTGTTGTCGGACCTCCATCTTCTTACTTCTGCCATCAGATCGACTTTCATTACCAAACAATCGTTGTCTGATCTTTCATTGATTGATCACTGCCATCAGCCCTCTGCTACCAGACTATCACCATCAAACCTCCATCAGTCGACCACCACCCTATTGTTATCATCAATCCCGTGCTCATCCAGCCTCAAACGTCCAAACAAGCTCTATCATAGTTTCCACCACCTATCTAAACTCTTGTAATTTTATGATCCCTATGTTAAGGAGAGGGCCAATCTTTGTAACTTAGGCATACATATTAAAATTATTTCAACTAGGCAAAGCCTTATCGTTTTTCCCATTCTAAGTTTTCCAAATAAAATTATCTAGTATTATATGAGCTCTTCCAATAATATGTTTGTGTGTTAGATCTTCGTGCAAAGCTCCGATGCAAAACTCACATTCTACTGCAATAAATTTTCTAACCTGCAATGGTTTGGTGTAGTCCGTGGGAAATAATCCCTGTGGTTTTTCCCTTTTCTAGTTTTTCACATAAAATTCTCTGATATTATCTGAGCTCTTCCATCCATATATTTTTGTGTTAAATCTTCATGCAATGCTTGGATGCAAAACTCTCACTCTACTGCCATGAATTTTTTTAACATGTAATAGTTTGGTGTTATATATGGGAAACAATCCCACCATTATGAGCATTACAGACACTTGTCTGATGGCAAAAAAAATGTAACAATCATAATAATGGAGCCTCCAACTAAAAAACTCATCATTCTAGAAACCAATCTATAAATGAAGGACGCCAGGCCTCTACCTATTGCTACCATTACAAACAATACTTTGCTAGTAAAGATACAATAGGACCATCCTTGGAAGACTGCATTCACAAGTTGAAAGAATTTAAAATGAAATCCTTAACTTCTGTAAGGGGCTTGGCAGCTAGCACCAACATAACAAGAAGGGGCCCCACTCCCACAAGATCAACATCTAACTGGTGGTGCTCAACTTGAAAAAACCTACACAAAACATCCTCGTGATTGGTCATTATTTCCCTCCCTGTCATAATAAGACATCGATCTCATTGAAATGGCAAGCTCTACTTATTATAACACAAAAAATTAAAAAATATATATTTTTTACCTATAACAATCCAAAAATATTTTGAGAGTCATTATAACTCCAAATCAGAAATCATCTTCACTATAACTTATATATTGTTATATTTTAGTTTGACTAATTTTTTGACACTTGTGAAATTCCTTAAGAAATTGACACCTAATGGTACAAGTGGGGGTGGGACCGTCAGGTGTCCATTTTATAAACCAATTTCACCAAAATTTTATAAAAAAATAGGCTATTTTATAAAATTTTTTTATAATTTTTGAATTAGCAAAAGAATTTTTATGATTTTTACTAAAAATTGATTATAATAATATTATTATATTATTATTTGACAAAAAATAAAAATACAAATCCACTATCAATGTTAAAAATCAATTAAGCTCATTTCATGCATTTTCCCAAGCTAGAGAAATGACAGAGGAAAAAAAAGAAAAATTTAAGAGAAAAAAGAGGAGAGAGAAAAAGAAAGTTAGAGTTTGATGGTCGTAGAGTCGTTTTCGTCCGTCAACTTAGTTTAAAATTTTGTTTGTCTCAAGATAGGTTATATTTTGCCTATTTTAGTTTTCAATAATTGATATTTTTGAGATTTTTTCAATCAAATTTATAACTTTATTATCGAAAATGCGGATAACTTTTATCACGTAACTTTTTATATGATATAGAGATTGTAATTATGAATATTTTGAGTATATTCTAGAAAATTTTTAGGAAATAATTTAAAAAATAATAATAATTTTTTTCTATTCAGAAATTTATTTTGACATCTAAAAATAGAGTTTCATTTTAATTAAAGCTTCAAAATAATATTTTACACAATCTCTAGTAAATTTGTTATGTTTTGAAACAGCGAATTTTTGTTCAGTATTATTTCTGTTGCCTACCATTGAGGCATTTTAATAATTTTTGTATTTAATCTAATTATACTTAAATTTAAAAAATATATCAAAAAATATGTGAAAAATATAAAAGAAATGTGATGTGATGTTATGCCGGTGCTAGTGGGTTATCGAGTTGGGATTCTGCTACGCGGCGCCAGTAAGTGGCCAAGGTGGGATTCTATTATACTGAAGCCAATGCGTGACCAAGGTGGGATTCTATTATATTGGTACCAGTGGGCAACTGAGGTGGATTCTGTTATGTCGGGGCCTACGGGTTACCAAGGTGGGATTCTATTAACAAAGCTATAAAGATATATAAAAATTTGGGCTGAGAGCCATTTTGATAAAATGAATATATGCTTATAATTTATTTGATTTTAGTTTCAGTTTCTACTATAGTTTATTCATAATTTTTTGTACATTACTTTTACTATTACAATACAATATTTTTAATTCTTTTTTTTTCGATTATTAATTTTTATTTTAGGCTGTGATAGCCTACTAAGCCATGATAACTCATTCCTTCTTTTGTTTCTATTTTCAAGCCAGGGGAAGGATAAGGAGTGAGCTGAGTAGTTTTGGATAGCATATTCTGATCTATGTTGTATGTATGTTTTTGTTAGTTTTAATTTTTGCAGGCTTAATTTTTATTTTGTTATTCTTTCTGTTGCTAAGCATTATTATAGATAGACTTCAGATTATGTATATTTTGGATGGTATATAAAAAATTATTTTGAGATTTAGTAGTCTTTCACTTTATATTGCATTCAGTGGTGGCTCTATATAGTATATAAATTGGAAGTTTTATTTCAGCACTTCTCCAACTAGATCTGGTCAGTCTTATCTCAATCGAATATGGTATGACCTATGTAGTTTTAGGTCATATCGAGCTGGGTTGTGACACTATCCATTTCTCTCATGCAAGCCTACTAGCTTGTATTCTTCTAGCCGCTATCAAGGACTTAGCACAACCTCACATTACTACAAACCCTCATAACACTTTACATGGTGAACAACGATGACTAGTCCAAGAGAGATATTTCTTAAGAGGAGGGAGACAACCCCCTCATCACTGAAGTTTTTCAAGAGTCCTCAGCACTAACTAAAACTATCCTTCAACACCCTTCTAAGTTTTTTAAGTTGCCAAACATAGATCTTATGATGGATCATCTGACCCTTACAAACATATCAACCACTATAAAACTATTATGCACATTAAGCAAACCTTGGATATTCTTCTCTTTTAGGTATTCCCTACAACCCTCAAAGGATAGGCTTGCACATGATTATACTCTCATCCAGGCGATACTATAACCATGTTTACTAAGCTTGTTAGACTCTTTGTCAAGCAATTTATTGCTAATCTAAGAATTTTTAATGATGTTTCCTACCTTTCAAGAATTCATCAAAATGAAGGATATTCGCTCAAGGAGTACTTCCAAATGTTCTCCTCTAAAGCACATCAAATCTTAAGGGTAGGTCCTAGACTACTAAGAGGAATTTACCTGAGAAGACTCCATCCTGGACCTTTTACTCATCAGTAATACCATAAATAATTTACTTATATACTGACCTAATTCACCATATGGAAGAGAAAATCTTGATAGATGAGGCCATTAATGTGCATTTAAAGTAATTTGAACTATCAACTGGAAAGCGCATGAACACACTAAGGCCTGATAACCATTCATCATAGTAAAAAAGTGGGAGCATGGGGAAACCATGACCTCCTCCCTTAACCATCACAATAACAGCGTGAGATCTAATCAGAGGAGTATATACTGCTCAACACATATTATGTGAATATTATGATGGCCATCCATGATAAAGAATATGTCAGAAGGATTCATCTGTTGAAACCAAACTTGAGAAATTAAGAGTAATACTATCACTTTCATTGAAGTCATTGGCACACTACTAAAGCATGTAAGCAGCTCAAAAAAGAAATTGAGAAGTTGATTCGACAAAGCCATCTTAGTTGATTCATAGAAAATCAAACTGCCCATAGGAACTTTTCTCCCACTAAGGACAGCTAGCATAGAAATAATAATTAGGAAATCACCAAATAATTGCTGAAATGGAAACCATCATTGGAGGCATAGTGTTATCCAACCAAGTGTTAAGAAATTCTTTCAATAAGAGACTCAATCCAATTTATAGTTAGCATATTATACCAACTTTGGGAGGCCCCTCCAGTCAATATTTAGAGCTGTCACTTTTGTTCCACATCTCAAGATAAGGATTTTAACTCTACCTGGGATTGGTGTAGTATATGGAGATTAACAAGAAGCATAATCGTGGTACCTTAGGCAAGCTGAATCACGCCATAGGTTGCTCTAAGAATAAAAAATTTTGACCTATAAAATGAAGACACCCCCCAAAGGGCCTCTTCTATGGAAGACCTAATTTGTGTCTCTATATTAGATGAGCATCCTTCACAAAAGTTCAAATTGGGTCTCTACTCTATGATGAGGAGAAGATAAAATATATAAATTTTCTACATATGAAATATGACATCTTTGTATTGAATCCAACACATATACATGGAGTTAACCCTAAGATAATTATACATTCTCTTAAGATCAACTTAACATACAAACCAGTTATCCAGAAGAAATCAAATTTTGCACTAGATCTCCGCCAAGCAATTGAATAGGAGGTCTATAAACTCTTAGAAGAAGAATTCATACAGAAAGTACACTATTCTACTTGGTTACCAAATGTCATCATGGTTAAGAAAGCCAATGGAGTATGTAGAATATGCGTGGATTACACCGATCACAATAATTCTTACCCAAAAAAGTATTTTTCTATTTTCTCATATAGATCAACTTGTTGATGTCACGTAGGGACATTAAATGATGAGCTCTATGGATGCTTACTTAGGTTATAATCAAATAAGTATGAACCCTACTAATGATGATAAAACTACTTTTTCAACAAATAAACGACTATATAAATACCAAGTCATGTCTTTCAAATTAAAGAATATTAGGCCACATACCAATATCTCATGAATAAGGCCTTTAGAGACCTTGTAGAGCACCACACTATGAAAGTGTTTGTAGATGATATGTTATTAAAAAACCTAAAAATATCACAATATATCTCTGACCTAGAACAATGCTTCGACCTCCGTCAACATTTCTATATGTGACTTGACCCAGCAAAGTATGTTTTCAAAGTTACGTTAGGGAAATATTTGGGGTTCATGATAACTCATTGAGGGATTGAAGTCAATCCAGAGAAGATTAAAGCACTTAGGACATGGTATCCAATCTTGATAAGATTATAACACTCAGGACATGGTACCCTAATTAAAGAGGTGTAACACCTGAATGAAAGAATTGTGGCTCTATATCACTTGTTGGCCTGCTTAAGAGATAAATATTTACTCTTCTTTAAGATAGTAAGAAGTGCCCATCACTTTGAGTTTCAATGGTTGGATGAGTGTCAAGTGGCCCTCAAATAACTTTGAATATACTTGGCCTCATCACTTCTATTATTAAAATTAATCCATGGAGAAATGCTATATATATACATAACTATCTCCCCCCATGTTATAAGCTCAATCCTAGTATGAGAAGAAATATGATACAACATCATATATATTATGTTAGCAAGATCCTTTTTGAGAGGGAAGGGTACTACTTATTACCAAATAAGACACTATTAGCTTTGGTGTCTTCAATAAGAAAATTACATCATTATTTCCAAGCTCACAGCTTTGGAGTCTATACCCATCTATGTTTAAAGAATATATTTCAAATGATTGCATATTTTGGGAGATTAATTAACTGGTCAATGGAGTTTGGGGAATTTGGCATCCATTTCTTACACAAGCCAAATTAAGTCATAAGTTGTCACAGACTTTGTGGTTGAGTGCACCATCCCTATGACTGGATTGTTATTTAGTGGCACAGAGAGGGGGGGGGGGGCCTAGGGGGCATATGCCCCCCCCCCCCCCCCCCCCCCCCTCCTCCTCCAAATTTTTACAAAGCATTTAGATAGGAACAAAGGTACTATTACTATAAACAACACAGGCTTGCCAAATCAATAAACAAACTATGACATGAGTTATATACTGAAATTTCATAATTTCTAGGCTAACTCAGGGGGCATGTGCCCCCCCCCCCCCCCCCCCCCCCCCTCCTCCTCCAAAATTTTACAAAGCATTTAGATAGGAACAAAGCTACTATTACTATAAACAACACAGGCTTGCCAAATCAATAAACAAACTATGAGATGAGTTATATACTGAAATTTCATAATTTCTAGGCTAACTCAGCATCCTTAACTTTGGAACTTAGATTCCTATATTGCTATTATCAAAGTATTTTCCACTCACTCCCTTGACATCAGCATGCAGTGCCACATAGCATGTTGTTGCTGCTCTTTATTAACAAGCTAAAGTCATATAACAATATAGCTAAACAAATAAATAAAATGCTAAAGAGTTCAGACTTCTTATTTATGATATCCTAACAAACATGGATGTTTAAAATTCTTAAATTGACTCTTTATGCTCTAAATACACTATTGATGGTGCAATGAAAATATTAATACTTCTCAAAATCGCACAACTTAGGCTTCATTCGGGACAGCGGTTCCTTGATCCTGCGATTAATCAGTAAAGTAGTTAATTGTATATGAATATAAAAATCAGCTGAAGCAAGGTTGAAGTTCCCCCCCCCCCCCCCCCCCTAAAAAAATTTCTAGCTTCGCCACTACTGCTATTATTAGCTTATACAAATGTAGAACTTCATGCTTTAGCTTACATAAACTACTCAGTTTTCTAATGAAAGTTTAATTTTTTTATGATGTAAGTCATGTTTAACGTAAGCGCATGTGTCATATCAAGTAATAGACTAGAGAAGAGTGTTGATCCCATGAGGACAAGCTAGAAATATCTAGCTTAAGATTTAAAAGGGTGGTGCAGATTAAAAGTAAAAAGTTTCAAATGCAAAAAGAAAATTTACTATTTTTAGAAATTTTGAACCTATGATTTTTATAAGTACATGATTTTGGATCAGAGCACAATTACTCCTCATCTCTATCGAGCTCATTGGAGTATTAGCTAGGGTCCTCCCTAACTTTAGTTCTTATATATACTTAAGACCCCACAATCCTAACCACCATATTTCTATGTTACAACTAGACTATATTTTAAAATTATTCTTTTATTCCTTTATTGAGGCTCTAGATCACACTACATTTTTAGTTTATGTATGGCCTATAAATAAATCAATTGAAGCATGGAGAAATTAAAAATAGCACGGATACTTTAAAGATTAAACCTACTATAAGCAATACATTCCTTTCAAATAAGCATAGATCCACAGTAATGTTTAGCTACACATGGAGATATTGTTACACAAAATCAATTTTTTATTTCACTGAATAAATAACAAGTTCCAAACTAAAAACTCAAGATAAACAAAATAAATAATGTAAAACAATGTTTAGAAATGATCCAAAATTAAGAGTACAACCCCTTCGTGCTTCTTGACTTTGCTCCACATTAATACAACACTCCAAATACAAGTTACACAAGCTACTCGCTCTCAAGATAACCTTCACACTCACACACACTCATAAAAAATGACTCCACAATGTGCCAACCCCCTTTACTGGATGTAACTTTCCATCTCTCAAGTTATTGATGTGGTGATTCATACAAATTTGCAACTTTTCATCTCTCAAGTTGAAGAAGACTTTGATGCCCATAATCCATGGTTGGCATAATGTTGCTACATAATGAAATCACTTCTCACCCACATTAAAACGTATCAAAATATCCACATACTCTGAGAGTAGAATGCCTTGGTTGATTCCCTTTTAAAACTTACTACATCAATGATTAGAGATCTCTTCAAGAGAAAGTGTATCGAAGAATATTTTCTCAGCATTCAAAGTCCTTGGGTTATATAATCCATTGATGAGTCAAGTGAGCCCTCTTGGATTAACCCCTGCTTATCCTTCCTACAAAATACGACATTATCTAACAACCCAACAACTATAGTTTTCTTTCAAAGACAAGCAACAAACTTTACCATCATAGGTGATGAATTATACAAATGGGCCTTTATTGGACCATATCTAAAGTGTATCCCGCCCTCAAGCTGATTATACACTACAAGAAGTTTATTCAAGGATATGTGAAGAACACTTGAGAGGGAGAAAGCTCGTTTTCAAAATCATGAAACAAGGATTTTATTGGCTTATGATCAAGCATGATGCACTAGAATTCACACAAAAATATAATGATTGGAAGTTGCATTCCAGTCTCACCCATTCAACGGTGACAGAGTTCTCATCACTTCAAAGCTCCTGGCCTTTTTTCCAACATATGAGTGATATTATGGGACCCTTTCTTATGGCCATTGGGCTCTAAAAATTCATCATTTTGATTGTTAACTACTTCACCAAGTGGATACAATGACTTGCAAAATCACATGAATAAATGCTAAATAATCTGTCGAGAAGAAGATAATATGTCACTTTACCCTTCCTGTAAGGATCATCACTAACAATAAAACTGAGTTCATCAAAAAATTCTTCATATCATTTTGCATAGATCTCTCTACCCAACTGGTGCTCATGATCATAACTTATCACCAAGAAAATGGATAGACCAAGGTTACAAATTGAACCATACTTAAGGTATTAAAAACACATCTTGCAAAGCCTCGGGGGCAATGGTTTGAAGAAATACCCAATGTTCTTTGGTCCTACCACACTACTTCTCAAACTCTAAATAACAAAACACTATACAACCTCTGCTTCAGCACAAAGGTCATCATCATGATCAATATCAGAATCCTAAGTCTCAGGATCTAGAACTTTTGATCCTAATAATAATGGTGAAAAAAATATGATACAACGTGGATCTTCTCCAAAAAAAGAGACTACTACCAAAGTATTGATCGTTATACAATAGAATATAAGGGTGAAACTACAATACAATAGACGGGTGAAACATTGATGCATCTTTGTTGGGGAGTTGGTCATGCATAGTCTCGAAGTAGTTGGTAAAGGACCCCAGAGTAATAAACTCTCCCTCACCTAGGATAGAACCTATTTGGTAGTAACTATGGTAAAGCCTGGAACATTAAAGCTAAAGGATACTGATAAGAAGATTCTTCCTCAAACATGGAACACTGAGAACCTTCATAAGCGTCATGAGTAGTTATTAACAAGATACTTACAATATAGCCTTCATTTTTTGTGAATTATGTCGTAATATTAATGTACTGCTTTTATAAAAATAATAAATATTTGTTTCTTTTGAGTCTTCTTGATAAATATCCTCTTTTTTTAACAAGCTCATAATTAAAAATCCAAATAAATAGAGATCTAAGAAAGACTAACTCTTGACTCTAATTCAAAAAATACAAAACCATCGTTGTATCTCAATTAGTAGATGATCAGTACCAAGGGATTCAATCTAATATCTTTCACACAAGTTAAAATCATCAAGAAATATAATCTTGGATATCTCAAACATCCTTGGTGAATTTCTCCCACCCACTTCTACATAAGTTAACATCATTTACCAATGCTTTGACAAAAAACCTTGAATATGTCAAATATCCTATTCCAATCTCTTCCACATAGGTTAATGTCATCAAGAAACATTTTAACAATTAGCCTCAAATGAGTCAAACATCTTTCTTAACCTCTTCCATATTGGTTAACGCCATCAAATAATGCTTTGACATATAACCTTGAATAGGTCAAACATTGTGTTTTTGTTCCTTAAGGATATTTTTTCTATTTTGAAGTATTTCAAAAAGATAAATAATCATTTTAAATTTTTTTCAAGCAACTATTATCATGGCCTCAAAAAGGCAAGTAAAAAAAAGTTTTTGCAGGCCACACTCCCTCCACCAACTTTGTGCTCGCATAACACTGTCACGTGCAACCAAGTAAAAAATGAAAAATAAAGTGTTAATTAAGAGCCAAGGGTGTAACTAGCCGATCAACCAGCTACCTATTTGTGACAAGGCCAATATTTGACCCGGGTAGTCCAAATCATACATTTTTAGGCCTCTAAACCAGTTTTGATATTCTTGATTCAATTTTGGCACTTTTGGAGCTTAAAAGATCCTCTACAATCAATGTTGAGTACTTTTAAAAAATCTGGAGAAATTTCTCCTACACATTTAGCTCCAATGCTGACCTTACGGAATACAAAAATTATAATTTAAGAAATTTTACTTGAT
The DNA here is from genome assembly GCA_019925795.1 of Dendrobium chrysotoxum. NCBI lineage: Eukaryota > Viridiplantae > Streptophyta > Magnoliopsida > Asparagales > Orchidaceae > Dendrobium > Dendrobium chrysotoxum. The sequence goes on along the minus strand of CM034304.1, from coordinate 25,844,133 downwards.
TCATGAACCTTAGGAGAGGTTCAGGTTAACATCCAGAGAATGGTCATGCCTTATAATTTCTTAAAAGTTATGATTTGGGTTTGCAAATTTTTTTGGAAGACTTAAATATATTTTTTGGAAATTATAAATTTCAATGCACGAAAATAGGGGCAACTAATACGTCATCAAAAATTGCCTTGATCGAGCATAAATCTTGAGGCATATTTAAATTAAGAGCATTTGAAATTAAAGTCCGGGCCATTCAATCTTTAATTTTAGTAAAGTTATGTTCAAACTAAATATCTCAATAAAATGAACCCAGCGACACCAAGAGTGGTTCAATCCGAGCCAAAATGAGCCCAAATTAATTGCCCGAGGCATAGTTGGAAACTTGAGGATATTGATTGGATGATCAAATGTTATTAAAATTAAGAGAGCATATAGTCAAATCGAGTAGCTTGATGAGACGAATCCATCGAGCCCAATATAACTTAATTCTAATATTATTAAGATACTAAATGCTGAAGAAATGATCAATAATTAAGGAAATCAATACAGGTCATCTGATGGAGTACCCTGGATTTCTTCATATTTATAGGATATGCCACTCTTAAAAATCTATTAATAGGCTTCCACTCCATACATGTGGGGAAATCCTTGGATAGAGATACAAGAGAGCTTAATGGCTTGAAGAAACCTAATCCTCCACCCAAGTACCATTCCCAGCAAACTCTCACCATCCATATCACCATCAGACCTTTTGATGGTTGATTGTTGCCATCAAAACTCCATCGAATGTCAATCATAGTTGGAACTCCACTTCCCGACCACCATCTCCAAGCCTTCGTCCCTCGAGTCCCTTTACTAAACCTCCCCCGCCCAACCACTATCATCAATTTTTTATCGCTCTATAGCCACCAACAAACTTTTGTTACTCAATTGCCACCATCAGATCCTTCATAAACCGATCATCCCTTTGGCCCTCCACCACACAACCACCATCATCAAACCTTCGTCGACCGACCACATTTAAATGGACATTGTGACACTTTCTGCCAACTATCTAAACTCTTATAATTTTATCATCCCTAAGTTAGGGGATGGCCAATCTTTGTAAATCAAGCATACACGATGGAATTATTTTAGCTAGGCAAGGCACCATGATTTTTCCTTTTTTTAAGTTTTCATATAAAATATCTAGTGTTATCTAAGCTCTTCCATTTATCTATTCATGTACTAAAAATTTGTGCAAAGCTAAGATGCAAATCTCTCACTCTACAACAACAAATTTTCTAGCCCATAATAATTACTAATTTTTTTCTAAGTAATTTAATATATTTTCTATAATTAATAATTTAAGTAAAAGATATTTCAAATATGAAAAAATAATAATATCATAAAAATCTAAAAAAAATGAAAGTGTGCTTAAATCAAAGCACATGTGATTTCATCCTTGTCTCATGCTTACAATCAAACTAGTGAACCATGATATTTATAGCTAGCTAGACATAGCCCATAAGGGATTTCTCCCTCTACAAATATTGAAATTCCAATCTCTCTTTTAGAGAAGCTTCAAAATATTATGGTCGAGTTCTTCACTTAGCCTTAAAATGGCTTAATTTCAGCTTATGGTTAATCATGCATTCACCTCTACTAATCCATACTTGATTATGGTAATGCTACTATTTTACTTAATATAAGTCCTTAGGAAGCTAATTAATTAGAAAAGGCTATTTTTGCATTTAACTTAAATTAACGTAATTAGACCCAATTGGGTCTAACTAGATTAAGTTGATCCAATTGGCTAAAATTAGTCAAACTTATGGACAAAATGGGTTGGGAAGAATGAGGTTGATCCCCTAACATCCTAGGGTAGCTTCAAGTCCACTACATTGATCCAATTTGAAGGCTTAATGCAGCTTAGTTCAATTAAATTCATTTGGGTCCAATTGAGCTAAGTTGGGTTTAATACAATCAATCAGGAAAACCATGTGGTTTTTTGGGCTTTAGAAGTGTTTGCATCCTATGAAAATTTTCTAGGAGGCTTAAATTCTATTGGATGTTCTAGTCTGAGGGCAAAGTCTAATTGGGTTATGAGATTGCAAATGGACTATTTTGATCAAACATGGTCTAAAGATTGACCAAGCATGATTGAAGAGCCCCTAGGCATCAATTTATGTATCAACCACTTAGGGACACTCTATAAAGGCTAAACATCAACCAATTTTGTTAATAGTTTATATTAGGCTCACTTTGGGTGAAGTGGTATAATTAGGATAATAAGGTCAAATCAAGGGTCAATTGAGCACGATTTATTTATGATGAGTTTTTTTTTCAAGTTGAACATTCCAATTAATTCAATTAGTTAAGGTCAATTTGCTCAAAATGATCAAATGGACCCTATCAGGCTCAATTGGGTTAAGTTTGATTAATTGGAGTCATTTGACCAAACCAAAATGCAATTAAGTCAATTTAGTATATTAAGTATAAATTCAATTCCATTGAAGGGATTGGTTCAAAGTAATTTGATTAAATTGGTCAATTTGGTCTAGAAGGTTCATTTGGGTCAAATGAGCCTATTGAAAAAAGGGTTTAATCAAGGCTTACCAAGCTCAAGACCCATATGATTAATCAATTGCAAGGATTTTCAATGGTTAGCTTAGCTTAATTTATTTGGATTGATAAAATTAGTTAAAGAGGCCTTAAGGGGTCAAATGATGACACAAGAGCTAAGTGAGCCAGTTAGCTTATTCAAGGGCAAATTGGGACTAAGTCATGTATAGCTAATCTATTAAAATTTGTCAAAGTCTTGATGTGCATATAATTTGATCATTTTGATGGATTTGATTATATAGGGTCAAATAACTCTATTTAAGCTATGATTAATTGCTCCATTCAAGCCACACCAAAGGGATATTTGGTTCTACTAGGTTATTTATAGTCTATTAGGACCTAGGTTGTTAAAAGTCAAATTGTTCGATTTCGTAGTCTTAGTTCAAGTAACATAATTGGGTCATATTGGGTCAAATTATGGTTCAGAGGGGTCTATGTTGATCCAATGGGCAATTATGGATAACTTATCTTATGTTTGATGATCTAAACTCTATGAAAGAAGTATTTGATGGTTGACTAGACCATTTTGTTTAAAATAACCAAATGAGTTAAGGTTTAGGAGATATTGGGGCAGGTTTGACCTATTCAAACTTGGCCCGATATAATATATTAAAAAGTACAATGCTTGACATCATTCCTACACTCTTCCTTTGTAAGAAGTTTTCTAAATCCATTTTGAGTCATTTGATCAAACTTTTTGCATGGAAATGAAAGAAAGGAAGAAAAGCTCTATACACATGCATTTGTTTACCATTAAGTGTTTCAATTCTTTTGATTCTTAATTGTCAAATTCACATAGCTTTCTAAGTAGTAATATATTTTATATATAGATTAATAAAAAGGATGTTTTAGTTAATGATAAAATTGGGATTGATTAGCCTCCATCCCAAAATCTTGCAATTATTGAGAAATCCTTATTATACCCTTCATATTAATCTAAAAGTACTATACATTTAATGGTACTCTTGATGTGACTAATCAATTTGAATTTAATTAATTAAATTTGGAGGATTTCTTTTTTATCCCTACCCCACATTACCACATTATTCTGAGGCATTTGATGTTATACCCCCTTTTACAAATATTCTTAATATGGAGGTTGTGCACTCACTAATCATATAAATCACTCATGAGATTACTTCTAAAGTAATTCAGTAGGTGATGAGTGTCTTATACAGTTTGAGTTTTAGAAACTAATTATCTAAATGCACTTAGTTGATAATATTATTATTATCACACATCTACCTTAGGTGAGTATTTCCATGTTCCATCTACATGGTACTATTTTAGAAGCTAATTGAGGGATATTACTAAGCTTATTGGGAGAGTGTCATCAACTACATTTACTATATGCCAACATGCCCCCATTCTAATGCTTATTACCCAATTTGATCATGAGAGGAAGAAGATAAAGATATGGGAGAAGCTAAGTTGCCTATCTTCTAGTGAATCTAGTTGATACTACTCTCACTTGGATTAGTTATGGAGTAATAAACTACACAAACCTTTTTTTTTTTTTTTGCTTGATTTTTAGAACTATTATATCAGGGGTCTTATATGATTTCTTTAGATGAAATATCTTTTGTATCAAACATATTTGTAGACATGTTCTAAATGTATATGATGGTTTATCTTTTATAGCAAATCTTATACCTTCTTATGATTGATAATGAAAATTATAGAATTGATCTTCATACAAAAAAAATCTTTCAGAAGCTAAGTCCTATTCTAGAGATTTCATAATTAAGAATGCTTGAGATGCTAACTATATCTAGTTCCTCAACATAATACTTTATGAGATAAATCTACCCCTTGGTATATCCATTAAGGGTTCAATCTAAAAAATTCCCTAGTGGAGATAGCCTCATTCTAGATGTGATTACTTTTCTCCAATCATGAACTTTAAATTTTCTCACTTGAAGTTCTTTTCATCTACTATTTTGAAGGGATATTTTGATTAAAATAGATTTTTTTTCTAAAAAAAAAATCTTTGAGAAGCTAATTCCATCCTTTCTAATGGGATAAGTCTTCACCATGATAACCAATACCCCCTATAAATATGTGGTCCTAATTAAGTTTAGAATTTCTTGATAAACTTCAAGAATAAAGATCAAATAGGATTTTTCTATTAGGATCTTTCAGTAAATTTAGTTTGTGTTTCCAATTTGATCCTACAACTGGTTCATGTTATCAAAACCTAATAGTGTTAATCTAGGTTAAGAAAGGTTTCTATAATATCATTTATAATGAAAGACCTTATTAACACACCCTTGCACTGATACCCTTTAATCATACTTCATGTAGTAACATCACTCTTATATGTTCCATGTACACTTTTGTATAAACAACCAGGAAGTTTTCAAGTTGTCTTATCCTAAAGGTAAGATCTACTTCCTAACTTTTTGAGCATTCTTAGACATAAATTTAGGGAGTATCAAATTAATTTGATCCTTTTAAAACTCATTTTTAGGCTTCACATACATGCTTGAACATGGACTTATAAATTAGTTATCTTTTAGGGATTCAATAACCCTTTTTCATGCATTATATGCACACCCTTGAGCAAATAACTAGGATTCTTTTAGCCATCTTGACACCCTTCAGAACTTGCTTTGATCTCATGTTCATTCTTGAATATGAGATTATGAGTGTCCACCCTTTGTAATTCAATCTTTTATATGTGCTTGGACATGAGAGTGGGATGTAGTTTGACTTTTTATAATCTATTTACACTCTTGTACAAAGAGAAGATTTAATCTTGATGACTCATAAGTCTAAGAATACAAACTTATCTTTTATGTTTGAGGTTTGCCTTGTACTTAGAACATCAACTTCTAATACAGTTAAGTTTCCATCTAACTTGATCACTTTTGACTAAATTGGAATCTTTTTATGGACTTTTTAATTATTTTTTTCCTCTGAGTATTAATCATCCCTTTGTCGACTTACCTTTCTAGAAAGGTTGTTACCTATTTGGATATAGTGATTTACTCTTAATTTTATATTCTAACTTGATCCCAAAGTGATTGCTTATCTATTTAGGACATGATTGCAATTTTTGGGTATAAAATCTAATATCGTGGTTCAATGAGGGAATGAGATCCATGAAGTAGACTAAAAGCTCATCTTAAGCCTCATTATGGAGTATGGACTAAAAGGATCTAATTGAAAACTTCTCTTCCTTTAATATCGAATAAGTGGAAATATGGGTTTACTAATAGCCTTTCAGATCAAGGGTTTTATCATTGACATAAGGGCAACTTTAATTTGATTGTGACTCACCGATCCAAAAAAACCATTTTATAGTTTTGTGGGTTTATTTAGCTTTTTTCACTGAAGTTTTAAATGTCAACCTTATTATTTCAATTTCAAGTGAACACCCTGAGAATCAAGTAAGTGGCAAAGCTACCTATCTATTTACGGATTGAACTTATATAGTTTTGATGCACTCACCCAAAGGAATGTACACTAGAGATGTTGCGATTCGAGCTCACGAGTTTATATTTTTGATGATAACAAATACTATGGCTTACATCATTATGTCTCCTAGTATTTGTAATGTATATTTATTTATGTATGTACTAATATTTCAAGAACACCATACACCATCCAACGAAGATTCATGGCTCAAGATTGGGTAGCACAGATTATGTTAAAAGAGTTTGTAATTTTTATTTATTTATTCTTAATTTCTTGAGTCAAGTCCTATAAGGGTGTATGTTAGCCTGGTGACCATGCACACACACACAAGGGGAGAAAAAATAATTTTAAATATTTTAAATTTTTTATACATCGTACTATATGATATGGATCGTACTATATGATCTGGTGTTACAGAAATTAATTAAAATATTTAATTTTTCTAAAAAAAAATATTTGAAACATAACTAATCATATAGTACAAACACCACATCGTACTAGACAATCTGTTATACTTAGAAATCCCGTCGTTCATTAAACTAGGCAAAAATTTGAATTTGAAAGTTGTTCTATTCGTATTGCACGAACCTATTCATATTATATAATGTTTAAAATATTACCTAATTTAATCATATGATTGATCAATTAAATCTGCTTAATTTTGATATTTTGATCGTATTGTACGAACTAGATCATACTGTACGATCAACAGAAATAATTTTGGTCATCCCATGATTTGTCCTGAATGAACTGCATTTCAATTGAACTAATCGTACTGTATGATTGGTCATTCGTACTGATGAACGTACAACACTAACAGGAAAATTGAACTATTTGTACTGATGTTCACACTGAATCATACAGTACTAACAGGTCAAATTCTACACATCATATTGTATGATCCTACGATCGTATTGTACGATCCTGCGATCATGCTGTACGATCTTTGATGACTGAATTGAATTTTTTAGGATTTTTTAAGCCCTCTATTTAAGCTTTCTTCAAAGACTTTATATGAGTCTTTTGGCATGCATTTAGCATTTTCTTCTAGAGAAAACTTGAAGAGAGAAGCCTTGAAAGAGATAGAGGAAAGGGTGGAGTTTGAGCGGGAGAAGATCCTTGGAGGGGGTTTCAAGGGAGTATGGAGGGGGTTTCACACGATTACTCCGGCAAGCTTGCACCTTACTACCATCGGATTCAAGGTTTGTCTTGAGGGAAGTTTTAGGAAGAAGAAGATATCTTTGGTGTCAAAGGACCCGGCTACTCCACCGCACCGAGGAAGGTGAAAGGGATTTGAGGTTCTCTGCCTGTGAAAGGATTACAGCCCTCTGTCGCACCGGGTTGATGGAAGAGATTTTTGTAAGGGCTTCTCCATCTAGCTGTGGGGGCTAAAGGAGAGTCACTAAAGGTTTAGTGCAATACCTAGAATGGGAGGTTCTGGGGAGTGGACGTAGGTCAGGTTGGACCGAACCACTATAAATTTTGGTGTGTTCATTCTGATTATTTTTTGCACTTTATTTTTATTACGAGTAACTGCATGGGTGAAATCTCTGATTAATCTTTTCATTGTTGAATTAATTCGCTTTCGCTATAAGATATAAAAAGATTTTTCTTTTTGTTAAAGAATTTTTTAAATATCCAATTCACCTCCCTCTTGGTTAGCCTCGGGCTTGTTCTTTAGGGTTTAACAACCCTTACAAACTTTCAGGAGAAAGTAATAAGTCTCTCCCATAACCTTTCCTAGTAAAAATCTTTCTTAGCACATAAAAATAATAAGGGCATAACTAATAGAATGGGTTAACTTCAAGATTCCATTCAACACCTTTTTTAGATCCAATGAATAATATTCAATTTTAGAATCCCTACTTAATATCAAAAGGTAGGACAAGAGGGTTTATGAATAGTTCTTTTCCATCCCTTTGGTGAATTAGATTATCTTAAACTATTCCTTTCCATGATTATCCACTACTAAAAACCAAGTGTAAAATGGAATAATCAATCTTTGATTAACACTTGAGTTGAAAGGTTCTTCGGTCTAACATATATTTAAAACTTAATTAGGGGGTTAAATGATCAAGACCATTCTCATAAGGATCATTCTACCCTTATGATGAACTTTTGAGCCCCTATACGTTGGGAACTTTGAGCTTGATTCATAGAGCTAATGATAATAGAGATATATTATTTTGATAATGTGTGTTTAAAAGACTAAATGGTATACTGGTCACTAGCAGATCCCCATGCATGTATCCTTTGGAGGAATTTAATTATTAATTCACGATGATTTTCCATAAACTAAAAGGTTCCTAATCATAAACTTGTTGGTTGAGTCAAACTATCATAGCTCAAAATCTCCTTATCATTAAGACTCTTCATTTCTTTTCAATATATATAGCATATTTTATCAAAATATCATAAATGTTGGGGGTTCATTATGACACTTAAATTTCCAACACCTTGATGCTAGTTCTAGTTGCCTTTCAAGATAAGTCTGAGGATGCCACTCAATCCCCATCCTAAAGAACTTAAACCCTTGCTCGAACTTCTAGTATATCCTAGAAGAGTCCTAAGCATTCATCCTCATTAATATGAATTTTTATGCAACTTTCTTAGAACATTCTATAGGTTCTTTCTTATCTTAACCTAGCAAAAATCATTACCATTCAACCTTCTTCAAATAATTTGAATTTAGCCAGTCTTAGGCTACCTCTTTCAAGGCTTAACCCTAATTTTTCTTAGTTAACCCAATTGGTATTTTAAATATATTAACACTTTATTATTGGTTTAATCACCTTTTAGCATAATACAATTGACCATGAGACTCTTTGTGTTTAACTTATGTGGCCTAGTTAGACTTATGGTCAAATAAATCATAATATATCATTGACCCTAGGGAGAAAATGATGATTTCCAACTTAATGATTCAACCATTTAGCGAAATCTCTTTAGTAATATTTAGACCAATAAACCATAGATGTCCTAGTTTTGATTAATAGAGTAGGCAAGATACCATTTTAACCATAATGTATCATTGACCCAAGGGTGAAAACCATCATTAATAGCTTTATTAAGGGGTGATTAAGAGACGCAACATACGTGAGTTTCTAATCTCTCCTAGACACCTTAAGCTTTCAAAAAAAAATTTATTTGAACTAGTGCAGTGGAGACGATGCTTGGAGCGCCACAGCGCTAAGTTAAATTCTTATGAAAATATCAATTTTCACTTCATTTCCATTTTATAAAAAATTCAAAACCCCCTTATGTAGTTAGTTTGAGAGAGAGAGAGGGAGAAATCCTAGAGCGAAGGTTAATTTTAGGTGACACTAATTCATTTTCTACTATCAGCTCAATTCTAAAAGTTATCCAGATCAAGGTAGGTTACATTATGTATATCTTAGTTCTCAAGAATACATATATTTTTTATTTTTTTGGATTTAATTTACAATTTTGTAGCCTAAAAAATGAGGATAATTCCACACTCGCAAAACTTTCACAGTGTAATGTTTTGTATGTTTTAGATAGACTATTCTGTATATTTAGATATTTTTCTAAAAAAAAATATCAGATAAATTGAAAAGCGTGTTATTTTTATCCAATTAAAAAAAAACTTTTGATCCCAAAATATAATATTGTAGTACAATTGAAGCTTTAAAATAATATTCTAAATAATCCCTACTAATCTAGTGAAACTTTGAAACTAAAAAATTTTGCTCAAGTAGTTAAACATGTTGCCTACCAGTAAAGCATTATGTGATTTCTTGAAAATGATTCATTTATATTTTATTTACTATAATGCAATGATATATATACTTATTTATTTGAAATATGTAATCCTGTAGAGCTCTGATGTTGGAAGAAGTTTTGTTGTACAGGATATACAATGAGTCATAAGATCCTGAATTTCTTAATATCTAATATGTACTAAGTATTGAGAGTCATAAGGGCCTATTTTATGATATGAAAGCACGGGGAGTCATAAGGGCTTGAATTTTGAAATATGTTTTTGATGGGAGGTATAGGAGCTTGAGAAAAATTTATTATTTTTTGCTCTAATATTTAGAGTACTTGTTTATTTAAATTCCATGCATTATATTTAAAATTTTGATACCTACAAGAATTATTCTATTCAACACCATAAAGTGATATAAATTTCTTTTTAAATATAGTTAAAGATATAATTAATTAATTATTAAAAATTAGATCGATATATGTGACATACTAAACTGTCTTGGCTCACACCTATTCTGCATTTTTTTTTCAAGTAAGGGAAAGGGAAAATACCCGATTGACTAGCTATGGTCCTAGGTTTTGATTTGTTTGAGTATGTATAGGTTTTTTCTAAATTTTGTGTAGTCATGGCTATTTTTTCATTTGCTCTATTGCGGTTTATAGTCATGCACTATGGTGTATAGTTTTTGTATATACATTTTGATGATGAATGAAAAGAAAAGAAATTTATGGATGAGTTTGCTTTTTGTTCAGTTAGAAGTTAATTAGTAGTTCTGTGATCTATTTAAATTAAAGAAATTTGAAAAGTCTCTAAAATTTTGATCTTGGGGTTGGCCTATAACTATTCCACACAATATGACATGTCATGTCTTTGGGTTATATTGAGCTGGGTTGTGACAGTATCCAACTTTGCCACATCAAGTTAACCATTATAGGTGGGTATATTAATGTTTGCATATACATTTGAAGTTAATGTCTCCTACTAAAATAAGGCTCAAGATCTTCACCTTTTGAATCATCTTATTGTTTATTGAATCTTTCACTAATTTTCCACCATCATGATGGTGAGATTTTCTGCTAAGAATGATTTTTCTAACTTATACTTCCATATTTGCACCATCAAAATATGATCACTTGACATCTCCATCATCAAAGTCATATTTCATGTAGGAGTGTGATTGAATTTACCAAGTCATTGGAGGATTCTCCTTAATTAGATGACATGGCTTCCCATTACCTTCTTGAAGTTTCTTTTAGTGCAAGAATGGTTATCCCATATTTCTATAGCCACTATTTCTTAACACCATGTAGTAAGGGTTCTCTATGAACTTAAGGGCTCAAATACCAAAATGTTGTCCAAAAATAGCCACATCAAAGAGGTCGCATAAAGTAAAAAATTGTGTACATTCTTTTTGAAGAAAGGAATTTAAGTATGTATTTTTGTTAATTAAAAAAAAATAGACAACATATAAGAAGGAAGAAGGACTCTTCTATGAATTCATAATTATCTCTTGTTCTCTCACTTCATGTTATCCTAGAGGCACAATAATCTCATCAAGGCTCACGTGTCCTTTAGCCCTCATCAAACTTCACTTTATAGAGAAAGAAGGTTAAAATAAGATATATTTAATGCAATATGGCATATACTCTATGTCATACATTTATTATAATAAATTATTGCTCCAAATGTAAAAGTTATAAGGTTTGGTGCATGCAATTAATGTCATAATTGTAAAGTGGTGATGACAGATTGTCATCATTATTTCATGTTGAATGTTCTTATGAGGTCCAAAGTTAATTCATCCTTCAAGCATCTTCTCAGCTCGTTGCTCTATCTCAATGCTCGACATGTGGTTTTCTAGAATTTCCTAAGTCTTTTTTGTCCTTGAATAATCTCAATGATAATACTTTTGGCTTGGAAACTTCTTGGAAACATCATAGATTCTCTCAAAAGGCACTCTTCTCAGTATGCTCCTTAGTCATGCAACCCACACATCATCATTTCACTTGATATGTTGATCGAGGTTATAATCTTTTACCTTAAGATCTACATCACAACTGACACCGTTAAGACATACTCTACGACCATCTCATATAATACCTACATTGCAATTGTTTCCCTCAATATCTTTGTCATAATCATCTTCCATACAACATATATCATAACATTTTCCCTTAAGGCCTATGCTAGAATCATCATTGCATCAATACTTATATTGTAACCTTCATTTTCACCATAAGTATTTTCATGTTAAGACATGTTTCATAGTAGACCTATGGTACGATCACTTCCAAGTTAAAACCTACACTTATGAGAAATCTAACATGGGGATACTATAAGCACGTGCCCTGCCAACTTGATTCAGCTCGATTAAGTTATCCAATTGGGTGATTCCACTAATCCTCCATCCCCTTAATTTTATGATTTTGGATCAAATTTTGGCTAAAATTAAGAGTTGAAGAGTTAGAGCATAACGATAGTGACCATCAATGAACACTTGATAAAATTTAAAATTTACCATAAGATAAGGCTTTCAAAACTTAACACTGTTGTTGTATCGAATATGATTATTTAGTTCATTCATCTTTTCTTTTCTTTTCTCTTACTTCACAATATATCCTTTTTTCACTATAAATCTTATCATTTAAGGCCTCTCCTAAATAGATTATTCAAGTATTTTTGTCACTTACCTCTCTTGCTTTCCCTCAAATATCTTGGCCCAACTATAAAGAAAATGCTAAATAATTATTTTTATTAAATTATATGTAACTTATATGTTAGGCGTTTATCTTATGATGATAAATAAAAAATTTACATGCTTTGTCATTTTAAATCTTAGTTTATATGTTGAGATAATTTAATGAGCATTGGTGTAAGAATAATTATATTATTTTCCTTATAGTGCCCATACGAAAAAAAAAATTTTTGCCCATGCCAACATTACAAACTTTATTTATGCCATAACCATATCATGACAAATATCATAGTAAGACTTGTGTTGTACTTGTATGCCCTATTGTTGCATCAAGATTTTCATCACAATAAGATTTTTATCACACCAATATCCATATTGCAATATTTGCTTACACTATGCCATCACTACATCAAGACTTGTGCCATATGACAAGCTTCCTCAAGCCTTGCGACGCAATTGGCTTTCTTGACCGCTACTAGCCACCAAAAGTCCTTTGTTGTAGTTATCCATCTCAAGACCTATAAGAAGTCATTGATCGCAAGACCTTCCCCATAGTCATCTTCCTCAAAACTAATGCATTCATTATCTCCTATGAAACTAGTCACTCCAACAATTATAATAACTTTGATAAGCAACGTTTTTACATTATATTAATACCTTCCTTTTATAGGAGAAATTATTATGTGCGGAGTCCAGGCATAGCTCTGCATCCGAACTTCAATTAAATCATGACACGTGGATGCAACACGTGGATATTCAATATGAATTTTATATTTTATTTTTCTCTTGCAACTCAACCGACCCGACCCGACCCGACCCAGAGGTTTTTTTTCATATCGAGAATACTATTTCAATTTGAGAGTGCCTTATATAACTCTCTCTCGTTTGAACCAAAATAATCAAAATCAATCCTCACTCTATCAACATAATTTCTGATACAAAATAATCTCATATCAATTAACAAACATAACGTTATTTCACCATCGTTCATGCATTGAGTTTCTTCAATAACGCAACTCAATTTGATCTGTTAGTTGGGAGCTTTGACTATCAACTAAGAGGTCTTAGATTCGAGTCTCACGTATGTAATGTGTGTGTTAATTCTTTAGTAAAAAAAAGAGTAAAATTTACTAAAAGATGCCAAAATTTCTCATCTATACTCACTAAACCCTTTAAAAAATAAAGATACTTTTACCATTATTTTATGATATATTTTAATATATCATAAATATATGAGATAATAATCATTGCGTTCAACTCAGCGAGTACACAAAGGGTCCATCCAACCTCACATAAAATATATTGCCAAGTGACGCTGGTTCTACACATCATGCACTTGCATACAAAAGAAATATCATAAATTACAAGTGATGGTCAACTTACTTTTTTAATGATAACATAAACATAAATACGATATTACAATGGTAATGAAAAAAATTGAATGCGATCTTTTACTAAAATAATTAAAAAAAAAAAAGCTAAGAAATTGAGCAAGCACAAGTCAATATCAGAATCCCTTACTTTTATCATACTATTTTAGCAAATTCTCCATTTGGTAAATTTGGATCAAAGTAGACTTAAAATTTTTCACACAGAGCTATAGTCAGCGAGAAAACTTTCACTTAGTGGAAAAGCAAATTCAAATAGAAAAAAACTTATGTTAGGTTTAAGGATAATCATACTAGAATTGATGACTTCACTATAGAAAAATCATGCGTTACCGGCGGTCCAAATCCGCCGATAACCACGAAATTCTGCCAGAAAATATGAGTTTTCTGTGAATTTCTGGCGGAAACTCATTTGATTGTAAAACATGCGTCGGAAACATTCTTCCGGCGGGCTTACCGGTGTAATGCCGGAGGAAAATAAAAGCATGATTCGTCGTTTTTCAGTCATTATTTCCGTCGGATAATCCGCTGAAATTTCCGGCAAAAATTTACCGCCAGTATTTCCTGCAAAAATTTACCGCTGGTATTTCTGACCGCTTATCCTCCGGAATATGCCGTCGGACACATGCCGGCGAAGGAGTCTGGCTGATTATCCGCCAGAAATACCGGCAATAAGTTTTCGCCGGAAAGACGATACATTTCGTCATATCAATATTTCTGTAAATAAAAAAAAAAACTCGCGTCTTATCCACGGATTTGCTGTCGAATATGTTTCGTCGGATTTATGAAAGCTGACGGATTTTCTGCCGGTAAGTTCCAGCATATTTTTCATCGGAATTGACCGCCGGGTTTACAAACTTTGACGATTTAGCCGGCGGTTTTTTCTCCCATAAATTTCCGGCGATCTTTCCGCCGAAAAATTGGCGCAAATTTTCCGGCGGAATATGCGTCGGTAAACAGAGGTTTTCCTGTAGTGCTTTATAACGTCAAGGTGACACTCTACTACAGAATTATATCCCTTAGTGATCTAATTGAGAAATAGAACTAACTAATCCTAAGGCAAAGAGTCGAGAAATTCAACGCTACTATTGCTGAATAGTTAGGAATTCGAGCCTTTTTTCGCACTGTAATGTCAGGCAAATTATTAGGTCCGGACACCTGACGGGAGAGATCCGTCCGGATCTCTCTCTATCTACAGTAAAAGCGCAGTCAAAGTGCAGTCAAAGCGCAAGTACTGTAGCACCTGCGCTTTGACTGCGCTTTTACTGTAGATAGAGAGAAAACCGGACGGATCTCTCCGTCCGGTGTCCGGACCTAATAATTCGCCGTAATGTCATGGATAGTCAAATAAAGAGAAAAATTTAATTCTATAGTTCAAAAATAGGATTGACTGTGTATTTGAGCCATAGCAATAAGGTTTTATCCATTTTTCTGATCTAAATCGAATAGTTTTTACTTTAAATGAGATGGAGTTGAAATTATATTATTTTAATTTCTAAATAAATTTAAAAATAATAAAAATACTTACTATATAATAATAAAATATTAATATTTATATATATATTTTTTTTTACATGTAGATTTTTTTTATAATAAGCATGAAATTACATTTATTTAATTTGTAGATAATTTCAAAATAATAAAAATATTTATTATAAAATATTAAGCCATCTATCATAAAAAAATGATGCATTTTTATTTTTTAAGAACAATAATGAAAATTATATCAAAATACTATCTGCAAACTCAGATTATTATAATAATTTATTTATAACACTTCATCAGCTGCCCTTGAGGAGCAGAAACGGGTAACAAGGCTCTGTATTTGCAGAATCTCCGCTTAATTACATTTTTGGCCCCCCCCCCCGGACTCCCATTTCCCAAATCACAACTCCTACAGGTTTGACAGCCGGAGATTCTAACGATACAAAGCCCTTTTCCATTCTACACTTAATACAGGAAAGAAGGAACAAAACTAGAAAACACCCTTCCTCGACTAGGAGTATTCAGGGAAACGGCAAGTTTACCGGTTGTGAAGCGGGTCCGGGCAGCTAGGTACCAGACGCTTGCTATCGTTAAACTGTGCCGCCGGCAAAGTCGCCGGAAGTTTGCTGATGAAGACTTCAACCTTCGCCGGGATATCTCGCATCGCTGCCGCGAAAGGGTGAAGAGCCCAGATGCTTATGAGGAGGAAGAGGAGGGAGAAAAACGCCTGTCGCGTGGCTGTCTGCATCGGAAGGATTTCCACAGCCGCCGGAGAATTTAGTACATTGAAGGGGAAGGGAGAGAGAGAGAGAGACGAAGCAGAAAGTGTTTTGGTGGCTTCGCCACGTGAGAGGAAGCCGCCAGCGGCTGGCTTTGGGATGCGGAGGACGGTTTAAAGAGCTGGGAGAAGTCGACATTTGCCCCTGTTCTTGGAGAAAACTACGGATGGGCCACTGGTGGTTAACGGGATGGCAGTCGGGAGCTCTCCGCCGTTAGATTATGCTCATGACTTTTTGGCATCATATCATTGTGATAATGACAATCATTATCATTATTGCTATTGGTCTTATGATAACTATTTAAAACTAATTGTATGGTAAAGTTCTCTAACAACTCCTTTAACATTAAAATTTAAAAAAATGATAGCAAATTTACTGTCTTTTCAATCTTAATGATGGTTTAATTATTTTTAAATATTAAAAAATTATATTTGAATATCTTAATTCAAATTATATAAAATTGATAAAAAAATCATTCTATTTACTTTATATTTATATTATATATAAAAATAATAAAAAAGAGAAAAAAGAAAGCGACAATTAATGAAAGAAGCTCTAAAAATTTCTCTAGGTTTAGTCAATGTGAGCTTAAAAATAGAAAGCATTTGATTGTCCTAACCTCATCATTTGAACCTTGACACATTTACAAAAAAAACTCGCATGATTGCATGAATCTCGAGAAAATATTTGAATTGAAAATTTTCATAATTGAATTTAGGATCATTTGAACTACAATTATGACAAACTTATAATCGAATTGAATGACTTAATGAAACGAATCCAACGACACTAAAAGTTGTACAATCTGATCATAATGACCACAAATTAAACATTTGAAGTAAACTTAGGAACTTCAGACATTAATTGGATAACCAATTAATCTCCAAATTAATATGCTTCTAATTGAATTGAGCGGCTCGACGAGACGAATTCAATGAGCTCAATATCACTTATCATTAAATAACTTAAATAGATGAATGCTTCATGAGCAAGAGAATCAATATTGATCATGCAATGGAGTGTTTTCGATTTTGATTCAAATTACCAATGTTGCGGGCTAGAATATACACGACAATAGAGTTAGAAAATTTTCGTCTTAGCATTGTATGGATATCCAACACATAAACAGAAGAAAAATATAACACCAGAATTTTTATATGGAAATCCTAGAAAAGGGAAAAACCACGGGGCCACGCCCAATTGAAAGGATTTCACTAGTGTTTGATTAGATTACAAGTGGCTGACTCGTCTCTGAAATTGAGGACGATCATATTACAATAATCAATTGTCATGTTGAAATTCAGTTGCGAGCGGAGATCGGAAATCCAACGACGTTTAGTGGTCGGGTGAAAATTTGGCTTCAATTAACGGTCTGGCAGAAATATGGTGTCAGTCGGCAATCGGGCAGAAGTCCGGCATCAGTCGGCGGTCGGGCAGAAGTCCGGCGTCGGTTGGCAGCCGGGTGGAAGTCCGGCGGTGGTCGAGGAGGGGTCTGGTGGCAAGAGAACTCAAGTTTCTCTTCTTCATTCTCTTCCTTCCTTGGTCCCCCTTCTATGAGAAATGAGGGGTTTATTTATAGTTTTCTAAGAGTGGCATTGCCAGTAAATAAGAGGAAAATCAAGGGTAAATTGAGAGTGGTTTGAATGGACGGCCGATGTCGAATCCCTTAATCGTGGACCATTTATTAAGCATTTTAATATCTTAATGATGACAGATGTCGGTGATATTGGGCTCGTTGGATTCGTCTCGTCGAGCCGCTCGATTCGACTATAAGCATGTCCGATTTGGAAACCGTTTGGTAATCCAAATTATACTTTGAACCTTCCAAATGCGTTTAGGGTCTTTGATTTGGTCTCATTTGGCTCGGATTGAGTCAAATTTGATGTCGTTGGGTTTGTATTTTCAAGACGTCCAGTTCGACTATAAGTTTGCTGAAATTAGAGTTCACATGATCTCCAATTTAATTTTTGAAGTTTTCAACTTGATTTTCCTTGAGATTTGTGCCCGATCAACATAATTTTTTGATGATATATCAATCAAAATTCTCTTCCCAAAAAGCCTATAAATAAAATCTCATTCTCCACATGAAGAGAAGAAAATAATAGAGAGAACTAAAGAGTTATCTTGCAACCACTACTAATAATCACTGCGATCATTTGTAAACTCCTGACAATATTTAATCTTTTTTTTTTTTTTTGGGCATTAGCTATTTGCTTATGGACATGAGATTTTTTTAATCTTTATAGGAAAAATTAAGCTATGTTATTGACTATTAATTGTCCATGTGCATACACTTGATTTATGTAATTCCTATTGGAAAACTTAACCCCTATCTTATTTAATTATGGGGAAATGATGATTCTTATATTACTAACTATATAGTAGATTTTTCAATTGGGTCAAGTCCCGTAGTTTTTTCCCCTTTTATGAAATTTTCACATTTTTTTTTTCGTCTTACAATTTTTATATATGCTAATTTAATTTTTGTACAATGTTGAAACCTAAAACATACCCTCAACCGACTCAAATTTTTTAACACGTAACAACCCTCTATTTAAAAGTTCATATCAATATAAAATAATACAAATAAGTAATACAAGTATATTTTCATTGAAAGCCTTGATAAATCTTTTTTGATATAAGAATGTCCTCATTGCTAGAATTTGACTATGTTGAAATGTGAATATCTAAATTACTTATTATGAATCTTTGAATAGAAAGAGTTGAATAATAATTTTAAATATGATAATCCAAACAATAACTTAAATGGAGTGAACAGAATAATAATTTAAAATAGGATAGGCCAAGAAATAACTTTGAATAGGATGACTAGCAATAATTTTTAATAAAAAAATGAATGAGTCAAGCTGACTCGAGCTCGGCTTATGAGTCAAGTTTGAGCCAATTTAGACCTGGCTTGTTAGCTTGTAAATTAGCTCATTTAAAAATATTCATATAAAATATACATATAATATATTAATATTCAGAAAATTGAGTATGAAGTTATTAAAAATATTAAAAAATTATATTTCAAATTTTATATTAATTAAAATTTTATTATTTATCTTTTAGTTTTTCATTTTTTAATCATTCATTGATTTATTCTAATAATTATTTAAGGTATAATTACTTTTTTATGATAAATAAGCTAACTCATAAAATTAAATTCAAATTAATTAATTAATTAAATTTAAGCCCAAATTGGAAGCGGTTCGAGCTGGGCTCCAAAGCCCAAACATAAATCTTTTCCTTTGCACGCCTGGTTCACAACTTGGGTTAATAAAATCGATTACTGTGATTCACCGAACCAAGCCAAGTACGCGAGCTCTTCTTCCGTTCTCTCCATTGCTCGTCACCCCTACTCCACTTTCTTCCCAGTGGGAGCTTGCTCTCTGTCCCTCTCTCTCTCTCTCTCTCTCTCTCAATTCCTGCTGCTGTCGCAACTGAGGAGGAAAAACGCCCACGCTTCTCGTTCCGAGGTGTGTTTTGTTGTCTCGCTTTCATTCGTTCTCTTTTCTTCATCAATGAAAATTTTCTGCCTAGGGTTTTGAAAGATAGGTGCCTCGAGCTTTTATTCCTGGAAGTAAGATTATTTCTTATTCGTTTGACAAACAGCGCGAGCATCCCTATTATATTCTATTAGCAAGTGGAGCATTGGGCTGGCTAAAGCCCCAAACCCTAGGTCCCCAGCTTCAAGTTTCGTTTGTGAAGCTTCTTGCTTAAATTGATGTGTTTTCTGCATGACACTGCATACGATAGGAAACAATTAGACTGCCGTTGAGTAGTTATGAAGATGAGAGCATTGAAGTTTAGAAGTTGGGAATATTGAATGCGTACTCTATGAGTGATGTATTTCGATACATTGCTTAGAAAAAAAAAAACGTTGCAGGATAGTGATCCGTCTATATATGGAGTGCTGAAAAACTTGTAACTTTTAAATATATTATTAATGATGGATTTATTCTGTGTTGGCATTATAATTGGTGTATTGCTTGTTTTTTTTATTTTTTTGAGTTTTACCTGGCTTGTTTCTACACCTTGCTTTTCCTGCTTGTTTTGAGGGTATTGATGCCTTAACTTGTAGGAAGTAAGCTTACTGTGATTTGCTTTTCATGCATAACGTTCCAACATAAATTCTTAACCATGATTGGCGTTGTTATTTTTCTGTGTTATGACTAGGTTAGTTTTTTTTTCCTGTGTTACTACTAGGGACCCCACGTAGTGGGATGAAGGCTTGATGTTGTTGTTGTTGTTATTACTAGGGTAGTGCATTTAGGGGCTGTTTGGCAACAAGCAGGATTTAACTTGAATAGGATTTAGTAAATCCTGTAAATCCGGATTTAATAAATCCTACTAAAGTTAAATCCTGAAAATTGTTTGGCAATATGAGTCCTATTAAATCAAGTGGAGCTGTTTGCCAATGTAATTCAGGATTTAAGGCATTTATTTGTAATATGAATTATATTTAAAATTCATCTATTCTCATAGTGACTAAAATTTTAATATTAAAAATTTGCATGCTGCAAAGTACCAAGATCATTACAGAATTGACATTACAAAGAAAAACTTGATGGAGATGTGGACTATAGTAGAACACAATAAAAATCTAAAGCAACATCACTATAATATATGATAATAAGACAATGAAGGTGTCCGTCTTTGAAAGTACGAATTGCAGTCATGATGATCGACGTCGTTGATTTAATGCTTGTAAATATTTATTCTCATTAGTAAATAGCATATGAAAATAAATTAAATTTTTAGCAATGGAAACTGTAGTAATACCCATGCTTCCCATAAGCTGATGGCAATTGAATGCCTAACTGATTCACCCTGAATTCTCTCCCCAATAGTTGTGTGCATGTTAGGGTGCTCATCAGTTGTCTGTACTTCACCCAATTCGCTATCATGTTGCATCTCAATTTGGGACATGTTGAAGTACATGTCATGTTTATGATAATGTTCTATGAAATTATGCAGCACAACACAAGCAAGTACAATATCAGCCTTCACTTCCAAAGGAAATTGCCTCATTTTAGTTAGCACTTGAAACCTCTCTTTACAAATACCAAATGTTCGCTCTAGTATGTTACGTAATTGGGCATGCCGATGATTGTAAAATTCTTGTTCTGCTGAGTATCTACGAGATCTTTGACCATGGTACTCACTTAGATGGCACCGAAATCTCCTGAACGGTGCCATAAGATTTTCTGTGTTTGCATATCCAAAATCTACTAAGTAATATTTACCTTGGGGAACTGTGAAGTCTCCTTTCTCTACAACCCTTCGTAGTACCCGCATATCAGTTACAGGCCCCTCCCAACCAGGGGCAATGTAGACAAACTGACGATCAAATGATACAACCGTCATTACATTCTGTGAAGTAAAACCTTTTCTATTTTGATATCTGTTTTGTAACTCCTTATCCATAATAGCTGGAATGTGTGTACCATCACTTGCACCGAGAGCATTTTGTAAAAAAGAGTAGAACTGTGCGTTCAACCGTACGAATGGATGACAGCCAAAATCTGCACTAGGTAATTTAATAAACTCTTCTGCCAATGATACAATGGCTCTAAGCACCAAATTAAAATAACAACCCACTGTCTCAAGTGAGTGTTGATAGAATTCACAAAGTTGTTTGTAAGAATGTGCGTGTGCAACCCTCCCGCAGAAAAATAGCCAATTGTTCATCTACCCCCATGCATCGAGTATCCCTTAGTAGTCCACGAGAAACCAATAAATCCTTCAAATGCCTAAATGCCTCTATTGGAAGTCTAAAACAATTGTATGCTCATAGTAGATGCCCGGACAGAATATCAACTACGTACTGTTGTCTAGTATATGCCCTATTGTACATGAGTCTTTTCATTCTGGGCGCATCCTCATGTGAACTATCTTCATCAGTGATGGACACTAGGTACTCACTTAGATCATTACCTACCCAAATGTGCTCCCTAAGCATGAAGTTGAATTCATTAATTAGTTCACGGTGGACATAGTTCGGCATCGTACCTCTTGTTGCACATTTTAAGAAGATGATACAAAAACTATGAAACATAATAATAAAGGAATTTTGAAGTAGAAAATAAATCTACTATTTGAAAAAAAAATTCTTTTACATGTGAAGGGTACTCTAAGAAAACAATGTGGCACTAACATTACAGATTTGATCTACAAAGCTAACATAACATAACACAATGACAAAGAGATGTAAAGAAGTAATCTGGTGTAAGGTAACGCAACTTTAAACTCAAGGGAGCCATGTTGGTGCTACGTAGTAATGTGGGTGGAGACTAAGCACACCCTCAATCCATCCTCATTGTAAATCACCATTCCATCTCATCAAAGTACTTTTATTCTCCGGGTTTTCCATCAAAGCGTCATGAACAACAAGTATAGCTTTCGTGGAGATTTTCTCAATGCTACCCAGCTTATCTAAACTTTCATCGATAGTCACTGGACACATTTTCTTATATTTGGAAAGGAACTTTCAGTGTTCTTGTTATGTTGGGCTACAACTTTCGTTCGTTTTTCTGTATTTTCCCTTTTTTTAGGACGTTGGTTTGGTCTACTTACATCATCTGAAGAATGTTTACTTCTACTCATTGGGGCTGCACTTGGCTGATCATTTGCATCTTCATTAGTGTCAAGGTATCCTTGCTGATTGTTTGTTTACACATTATCCTCAGAACTTATTTCATTAGCTCACATGAAGTCATCACTAACTGGTTGGCTATCTTGTTCTTCCACTGACTCAGGCCGATTCACATTTTGACTGGAATATGCAGTTGTGCCTATCACAATGTTATCCCCACAAAATTTTCAAAGATACTGTATTGATGAAAGGGATTCCTACGAAACCTTGCGAGCTTCGGGTATGCCTACAAAATATGGTTTACAAATTAAGGAATTCCAACATACTATTTAAAGCCTAATGACTTTTATCCAGTGATAAATCATAGTTACAGAATTACTTGTAGAATTTCAACCCAAACTTCGTCTGTCATAATAGGCAAATGGAGATCCTCGTCCTATTCCCAACCACTACGATTTGAAAGTTGATATAACATGTGAAAATTAGATTTCATATTCTTATAACGTATCATAACAACAGACCTCGTGTAGTTTGTGCCTAGTCGACGATTCAAGGACTGAACTACCTCATACCACACTTCCTTCTTCAAAACTCTATTGGTGATGTTCCCACACAAAAATTGTTCCATCAGTAGCTCTGCTAGGACAACGTTATGGTGTTCTGGCCACTTAGGTGATTTGTTACTACACTTTGGTGCCCCTGTATGAATTGATATATTTTCCTCTGTCTTCTTGTGTAGACTTCCCCTTCAAAAATCGCTTATTCATCGTTGCACAATTAATAACTTGTGTTTGTATGTAGTAATACTTTGATTACGACATAAATGTTTTAAAAGACATGATTCATGAAATAAAAATATACCACCGTTATTAGCATTTGATTATTAAAAATATGCAGAGTGTCTCTAGATGGTAGATAGATGACATTTGAAGATTCTCTATCACTCAAATTGTTTAAACTTTCAAATAGGATTAGGTCGTAAGTTTTTTCTGGGCTTCTTGGGAAGAGATCATAGCACGTTTTTGTAATTTATTTTTGCCGTTCATTCTTCATTTGGTCGAGTTGATCAAAGCTATATCTACAATGGCATGTCGCGAACTTTTATGTCATTGATCATAGCACTGATGTAGAACGAAGCTGAAAATTTGAAATTAATTCCTGATTTGGGGATATATTAAGGGAAGGACAGCAATTCATAAATTCTGGAATTAATTCCAATAATTTAGGAAAGAAATCCGGAGTTAATTGATGCTTAGGTGGCTAGAGAAATTAAAGTAAGAATCAATTTGGATTGATGTGGGTTAAATGTCTGATGTAATTGGGGGATTAATTGGGCTGAATTAATTAAAAGAGATGGGAGAAAGGGGGCTGGCCAAGAAAAAGAGAGGAGCGGTTGTCCACATTCAATGAACGTGTCTAGGTGCAATGAATGTTGAAATTAGAATTCATTCCAATTCAATTTCAGATTTAATCAATCCAAGATTAAAGGGGGGATTTTCCTAAAATATGTTAATTAATTTAAGAAAGGATTTGAATTGGAATTCAAAAACTTTCCAAAGTAATATCAAACTAATTTAGGAAAGGGAGAAATTAAGGAGGGAAAAGGGACTAGGGGCCGGCCATGGAAGGGGGGGCTTGATTGGTGATTTGAAATCCTTTCCAAACATAGGATATTAATTAAGGATTAGAGGAGAATCTCTAATTAATGTCAGATTGCGGAGATTGGGGATGTTTCCAAACAAGTCATCTTATTTTAGGAAAGAATTCAAATTCAAATAATTTTGAATTTCGAAAACTTTTCATGTTTAGAATGGACCAAAATTGGAAGGTATTTAATACCTTAATTTGAACAATTTTTTTGGAGGTAAAGAAGGGGGATGGGGAGAGGCTGGCGGCTTGGGGAAAAGAACCGGCGGTTTGGGGAGAAGAAGGGGTGTGTTGGCCGGCGGCTTGGAGGATAAAGAGGGGTTGAACGGGGTAGGGAAAGAGAAAGGGGAATAGGCTGACGACTTGTGGGGATGGGGAAGGTTATGGTCGGCGGATAGGAGGAGGAGGAGGGAAAGGGAATTTGGAAAAGATAAAACCACGAACCCGGACGCTTCCTGTGGTTGGTGGGTGATACATTGCCCTTCACCTAGGGACTTCAAACCACGAGCCTGGATACTTCCTGCGGCTGGTGGGTACTGCGCTTTCCTCACATAGGGACTTCTACTCTCCTAAGAACTCTCATAGCTCTCAAGAACAAAGTGCAGAAATTTTCTTCTTAATAATTCATTCCATTACAAGAAAGGAGGAGGCTATAAATAGCCTAAAATACAGAATAAAAGACAAAAGAGTCCCCTGGGGTCACAAGCACCTACTCCTTCAAGTGAGGGTAAAAACGGAAAATGCAAAAAAAAAAAAAAACAAAAAAAACAAATGAGAACTTAAAATAAAATGGTGCGATTATGGCCGTCGATCTTCGTCTCCTCCTCTGATAAGCTTTTATGGTCGGATGTCCGCATCATTCTCCAAGGGTGGAAAAGAGCTCGACTCCGTCGAGTACGCATCCCGGGTGCTCAACCATGCTCTGATACCAAACTAATGTAGAACGAAGTTGGAAATTTGAAATTAATTCTTGATTTGGGGATAGATTAAGGGAAGGATAGCAAGTCATAAATTCGGGAATTAATTCTAGCAGTTTAGGAAAGAAATCCGGAGTTAATTGATGCTTAGGTGGCTAGAGAAATTAAAGCAAGAATCAATTTGGATTGATGTGGGTTAAACAGCTGCTGTAATTGGGGGATTAATTGGGATGAATTAATTAAGAGAGAGGGGAGAAAGGGGGCCGGCCAAGAGAAAGGGTGGAGGGTTTGTCCACATTCAATGAATGTGTCTAGGTGCAATGAATGTTGAAATTGGAATTAATTCCAATTCAATTTCAGATTTAATCAATCCAAGATTGAAGGGGGTGTTTTCCTAAAATATGTTAATTAATTTAAGAAATGATTTGAATTTTAAATTTATTTGAATTTGATTTCAAAAATTTTCCAAAGTAATATCAAACTAATTTAGGAAAGGGGGAAATTAAGAAGGGAAAGGGACTAGGGGCCGGCCATGCAAGGGGGCTTGATTGGGGATTTGAAATCCTTTCCAAACATAGAACATTAATTAAGGAAAAAGGATTAGAGGAGAATCTCTAATTAATGTCAGATTGAGGAGATTGGGGAGGTTTCTAAACAAGTCAACTTATTTTTGGAAAGAATTCAAATTCAAATAATTTTGAATTTCGAAAACTTTCCAAGTTTAGAATGGACCAAAATTGGAAGGTATTCAATGCCTCAATTTGAACAATTTTTTTGGAGGCAAAGAAGTGGGAAGGGGAGAGGCTGGCGGCTTGGAGAAAAGAGGTGGGGTCGGCCGGCGGTTTGCGGAGAAGAAGGGGTGTGTTGGCCGGCGGCTTGGAGGATGAAGAGGGGTTGGACGGGGTAGGGAAAGAGAAAGGGGAATAGGCCGGCGGCTTGTGGGGATGGGGAAGATTGTGGTTGACGGATAGTAGGAGGAGGAGGGAAAGGGAATTTGGAAGAGAAAACCACGAACCCGGACGCTTCCTGCGGTTGGCGGGTGATGCGTTGCCCTTCATCTAGGGACTTCAAACCACGAGCCCGGATGCTTCCTGCGGCTGGTGGGTATTGCGTTTCCCTCACATAGGGACTTCCACTCTCCAAAGAACTCTCATAGCTCTCAAGAACAAAGTGCAAAAAATTTCTTCTTAATAATCCATTCTATTACAAGAAAGGAGGAGGCTATAAATAGCCCAAAATATAGAATAAAAGACAAAAGTGCCCATGGGGTCACAAGCACTTACTCCCTCAAATGAGGGTAAAAACAGAAAATGCATAAATAAATAAAAAAAATACGAATGATAACTTAAAATAAAATAGTGCGATTATGGCCGTCGATCTTCGTATCCTCCTCTGATAAGCTTTCATGGTCGGATGTCCGCATCATATACTCATAATGAAATCCCTTAATATTCAAACTATGATATGATCAGGACATGTAAAGCAAAAAATATTAGTATATACAGGAGCATTTCGTAAAAATTTCATTTTAAATTAGTTCAAACTTCTATACAGAAAAGCACAACAGAGTTCAATGAAGAAAAACCATCTCAGAGAATCTAAGAATCCCCCCTGCAACTTCTAAATATTGACATACATTTGCCTCGAAACCCCCAATTATATATAGTAATTTTATTTAATAATTACCGCAAAATAAATAACAACTCTAATCAATTTCTTCATCGCAAAAATCCCTTTCCAAATCGATCTGTGCGTTCATAGGAAATCAACAACATAACAAAAAATTTGAACTATAAATGACTAATTAAACCTACGAAACCGGAAATAAGAACCCCCAGCCCAGGCGTTGTTTACATGAAAAAGTCATAGCAAGAAATATTTAAGGCATGCACCAGAACAAATTATTCGAGTGTCGGATGCAGTCCTTGACGAAAGCGGGCTTGAGAACAGAGAAGGAAAACTTACCAATGGCGGGAGTTCCTTGACGGCTTCCGGGAGTCGTACTGCGAGGAGAACAAGTCGAGATGTTGGATGCCGAAGTGCAAAAGATCTACAGAGATGTGGTAACTGGACAAACTATGGGGGCCTTAAAATACGAAGGAGTGGATAAAGAAAGAGCGGGTACCTTCAATAGAGGGATGTGGAGAGGATTGAGATCGTGTTGTAAGGGAATGTTATGGCAACAACTTGACACTCGGAGCCAGCAGATACGCCATCTACTATGCTGTCCCCAGCCCAGGCGTTGTTTACATGAAAACGTCATAGCAAGAAATATTTAAGGCATGCACCAGAACAAATTATTCGAGTGTCGGATGCAATCATTGACGAAAGCGGGCTTGAGAACAGAGAAGGAAAACTTACCAATAGTAGGAGTTCCTCGACGGCTTCCGGGAGTCGTACTGCGAGGAGAACAAGTCGAGATGTTGGATGCTGAAGTGCAAAAGATCTACAGAGATGTGGTAACTGGACGAACTATGGGGGCCTTAAAATACGAAGGAGTGGATAAAGAAAGAGCGGGTACCTTCGATAGAGGGATGTGGAGAGGATTGAGATCGTGCTGTAAGGGAATGTCGCGGCAACAACTTGACACTTGGAGCCAGCAGGTACGCCATCTACTATGCTGTCCCCCAGCCCATACGTTGTTTACATGAAAACGTCATAGCAAAAAATATTTAAGGCATGCACCAGAACAAAGTATTTGAGTGTCGGATGCAGTCATTGACGAAAGTGGGCTTGAGAACAGAGAAGGAAAACTTAACAATGGCGGGAGTTCCTCGACGGCTTCCGGGAGTCGTACTGCGAGGAGAACAAGTCGAGACGCTGGATGCCTAAGTGCAGAAGATCTACAGAGATGTGGTAGCTGGACGAACTATGGGGGCCTTAAAATACGAAGG
This sequence comes from Dendrobium chrysotoxum, assembly GCA_019925795.1. Lineage (NCBI taxonomy): Eukaryota > Viridiplantae > Streptophyta > Magnoliopsida > Asparagales > Orchidaceae > Dendrobium > Dendrobium chrysotoxum. The sequence goes on along the minus strand of CM034304.1, from coordinate 25,815,988 downwards.
AGTGGATAAAGAAAGAGCGGGTACCTTCGACGGAGGGATGTGGAGAGGATTGAGATCGTGTTGTAAGGGAATGTCGCGGCAACAACTTGACACTCGGAGCCAGCAGGTACGCCATCTACTATGTTGTCTACTCTCGTATCCCCCCCCCCAATCCACTGAACTGTAGGATTTAGTAAATCCGGGATTTATTGCTAAAACAACGAGATGGAGGATTTATTCAGCCGTAACTTCCAACGGCACCATAAATCATGTTTGGCAGGATTTAGCTTAAATCCTGCTCAAATTGGGCATAAATCCCGTTGCAAACAAGTAATGTTTTTGTGGATATATTTATTTTAAAAAATTTTGAAAAGTCAAATTTAGACATGATTTCTTGTGTTGAATATTTTATGTTTTGGCTCCTTTGGCAGTCCTTGCTTAAGTTGGCTTCTCCTTGTTGTTGAAAGCACGCTGTTAGTGATTTTTTTTTTAAAATTTTGGCAAACCAGACTAGTTTGACTATTTATTTCTTTGCCTGGATTCTTTTATTTATAATTAAGTTTTCAAGCTAGTCTTGAACGTTCAATTATTTTATTCGAACTGCCTTTTATTGATGCATTATATTTACATCTATACTTTTTGGCCTTGGCTATTTTAAAGTTTTCAATCTCCTTGTAGTATGGGTGATGAAAGGCCATTAGCTTATGGGAATAACAAGACAGGTGGTTCCAAAAAACGATTCAACTCGGAATTGGATAATGGGAGGCACAAGAGGCACAACACTAATGATGGTCATAATGAAAAGACCATTGATACTCTATATCGCATACTCTGCCCTGTCAAGAAAATTGGTAGTGTTCTTGGGAAAGGTGGTGATATAGTTAATGCTTTGAGAAAAGAGACCCATGCAAAGATAAGAGTTGTTGATGCCATTCCTGGCGCTGATGAGAGAGCTATTATTATATTCAGTTATGTTCAACAAGAAGCAGAAAAAAATAATAAAAGCGAAAATACTGTCAGTGATGATCCTTTTGAAGGTGGTAATCTAGATATGAAGCCACATTGTCCAGCTCAGGATGCTCTCCTAAAAATTCATGATAGGATTGCTGCAGATGAGTATATGCGTGGCGGAGTGGTGCATGAAAACACTGAGCCCAATGATGATGTGATTGCATGTATTCTTGTCCCTCAAATTCAGATTGGCTGCCTTCTTGGAAAGGGTGGAAATGTTATTAAAAAATTACAGCTGGATACTAGCGCACACATTCGCATCCTACCTTCAAAGGACCTTCCACCTTGTGCTATGAGATCCGATGAACTAGTTCAGGTAAAATCCTTTTTTGATCCACTTTTGGTTTATTTACCGTCTATCATTCTATTAGTAATTGGATAGATATTTATTGAATTTCTCTATGATTGGTGCGTTATTTCTATGGTATTGTAACTTGTTTGAAGCTGTGTTGAATAAGAAGTAGCACCACATGCACCAGTCAGTAGAAATGTTTAAGAAGTAGGATTCATCAAACCCAACACTAAATAGTTAAGGCAAGACGAAGGACTATGATGATGATGATTATAAAATTACAATTGTAAGTTATTTGGTATCCTCAAGTGCTTTTCTACTTTTGCAAGCATCTCACACTATTGATGCATTTCAGTTTTTAAAGTTCACTATTTTGCATTTGTTTGATGACAATGCTAGTGAGCCACATAGTATGAGCAACTGCTGCAACCTTTATGTTTGACATCGTATACCTCCATACATCCTCTCAACCGTCTCCTATTCCATTTTTGTTTTTCCTAATACGCTAAATGTTATGAGCAACCAATGTAGTCTTTGAGATCAAAACCCCTTACCTCTTTACATCCTCTTCACCATTCCTCTGTTCCCACTTGTTCCCTCTGTTCTTTCCCTCCCTTTCACCTGTCTCTTGAAATTCTCGAGGGCCCTAGTTCTTCCTACTTACAAGTTGGATATGTGGGGTTTGGTTCATTACAGCATCTATATAAGTTGACAAGTAGTTAACGTTGGTAATACATAGAATTAAGTAGCATCTCACTTGCATTCTACTGTGTATTGATATTGACAGGTATCACACATAGTCACTAAGTGTTTTTAATAGAGCATAGATTTGTTTGATCATTGTTCTACATCTAAAAGTTCTTGTAAGAAGAAGGGGAGGGTGAGAGTGAGATTTTTACATGTTTCTTTTATTTACATATGTGCATAGAAGTAGTATGACCTGAAAGGTTTCAATGTGATGCACATCTTGTTGAAATTAAACTGATACAATTAGTTACTAATGTTAGGAATTGGTTATAAAGGGTTAATGAAGCTAATACGGGTAGTCTAGCAATTATTAAGGGTTTGTATGATGAAAACGTATCTTAGTTTATGAAACTTGTGCTGTTTAATAAATGCCTGTAGCCTTGAAAGAAGATGAACAATGCCAATTTTAGATGTTTTGGCCTCCTTGGTACTCATGCTAAAGTTTTCGGATATGAATTCACATGTTCATATACACCTTATTGATTGTGGAACTCTGAAATGTTGAACTATTGTTGGCACTGGTTTTCTGTAGTTTCCATGGCGCCCTTATCAAGGTTTTTATGTGCAACAAGGGTTACCAATACCTTTATGTATTTTAGAGTGTAGTCTGATAAAAATTTGATTCCAGGTTTCAGCTATATCAATTATTTTATATTTATATTGCAGTCATAGTTCATTATTGTCCCGTTTTCAGTGACATCATGCTTTTTTAATAAAATGGATAATTCATGATTTATAATCGATGAACAAGCATAATATGTCAGTTTTCTTCGAGTGTTGTATTTTCATGCATTCCATCTATGTGGAATTCCTTACTTTGGGAACTTGTTCTTACTGCTAGTTTTAACAAACTAGCAGGATGATCTGCCAGCTTGCTTATGTGTGATTGGCCCTGCTCATGCCATTTGCTAACGCATTGATACTCTTTAGATATCTGGTAAGCCAATCAATGTTAGAAGGGCGCTTTTTGAGATTTCCACTTTATTGCACCATCATCCACGAAAGGATAATCCTCCTTTAGAAGATATCATATCTGCCAGTACCCAACACCTCTACCCATCAGGTCCTGAAATACCTCCTCCTTTACCGCATGGAAGTCCAATTCTGTCCCGCTATACACCACCAACATCATGGTTTGATGGGTATAGAAATGAATCATCTAGTCACGGCCCAAGCAGTTTTAACCATGGTGCTGTCAGAAATGGAGTTCTGGAAGATTTTTCCATAAAAATTTTGTGTGCTACAGAGAAGATTGGCAGTATAATTGGCAAAAGTGGTTCAAATGTTAAACAATTAGAGAAGCAAACTGGTGCGAGGATTCATGTCGAGGACACTGATTCAGATGCCAAGGAACGAGTGATTATTGTTTCTTCTAAGGAGGTAAATCTTCTACTTCCTGTCATCCTGTGCCATATGTATCATTCTAGTACCTCACTACAGTACTTCCTTGTCTTTCTGTTCACGTTGTGATGTCAACTATAGCGACATTTTATTTTCTGTTGAGGCATTTAGGGTCCTTCAAATCCAATTTCTCCAACCATTGAGGCTGTTCTTCAACTCCAAAGAAAAACCAGCGAAGTAGCTGAAAAAGGCACAATCACAACAAGGCTTCTTGTCTCCGCAAGTAAAATTGGTTGCCTACTTGGAAAAGGTGGAGATGTAATTACAGAAATGAGGCGTCGTACCCATGCGGATATACATGTTTTCTCAAAATCTGACAAACCAAAATATGCAGCTAATGATGAAGAGCTTGTTCAGGTATTCATGGTTACGTCCATGTTTGGCAGGTTCTCCTGCTTTTATTTATTTAATTATCTCAACTGAAGAATTATGCTGAATCTATGTAAGAACTGAGAAGATGCTATAGTTATTAGTTTGTTTTTTATATCAAAATCATCAACTCAGGAAAAAGAATTTTATTCAGGGTAACTTAGAAATCGATCATGCTGTATTCGAGTGAATATATTATGTAAAGCTATGATGCACCGACACTTCTCCTCAAAGAGGCGTGCAGTGTCCGACACGTATCCGACACGACACGCGTTCGACACTTCTCCGACACGTGTCGGACACGCCAAAAACGTGTCCGATTAAAAAAATATTAATTATAAATTGGACACGCGTGTCCGACACGCGTATCTTAAATATTTTATGAATTTTTTAAAATATAATTTCTTGTATTTAAAATTGTTACTTATTTAAAATATAAAAACTAAATTTCTTATTTCTTATCCACAACACTAAATTAATCGCCCGCACTTAATACCCCATTCATCGAATATTCTCATTTTCATTTCTCTTTAGCAGTGAAGGTATTTTCATCTCCTCTCTCGATGATTGATAAACGACATCGACGCCCGACTCTCGACATCCTAATATTAATCATTTTAAGCACAAATTCTAGTTAAATAATTTATTATTTCTAAATTATTTTTAAAATTATACTTATTTAATTTTTATACACTATTTTTAAAATATAAAAAATATAATACCGTGTCCAATCCGTGTCCGTATCCTATATTTTTCAATAATTGACGTGTCCCGTGTCCGTGTCGTGTCGTATCCGTGTCGCCGTGTCCGTGTCCGTGCATCATAGATGTAAAGAATCTTGGAAAAGTAAGATAGGGTAAGACTGGAATTTTATTAGATAATCTGCTGAGTAAAAGTTTGAAAAGTAAAATCAGATTATATTGATTAGAAAAAAATGTAAAGAATCTTGGATTTTATTTATATAGATTAGACCAAGCAAGGAAGGCCTAGATGAAGTAAGCAAGTTGTGCCAACCCTGGTGAATGGTCTAAGAATAGGTACCTTGGTGAGGCCTCCTTTCCTAAATTTCATTATGTTTGGAAAATCATATGATTGCTCAATTGTATAGAAAGAACACACTTGAGTAGTGAAGCAAATGCTTCAGTTGTGAAGTGCAAAGAGAGTTAATTCTCTTTTTTCACATATATCATTGTTTTATGACTACGGTTGTTTTTTTTTTTTTTTCTTGTTGTTGAGTCCATTGTTTTTCTTCTTTTTGGTGAGGCACGTTTAAATCTTGTTATTGCTATGACATTTGTGTAGGCTTGCATGTGTTCTTTAGTTTCCTCATCTTATCCATTAAGTTCTTTGCTAGACATCTGCTATAATTTTTTTTTCTATTTATGCTTACATCTATTGACTTATTTTTCTTGAATTACTCTATTTCTTCATACTAGTATCTGATATTTCCTTTTTCTTTTCTTTTTGGGGGGCATTGTTGCTCATTCTTAAATTAATAATTTTATATTTTATTTGTTATAGACTGGATCTTCTGTACTTTGGTTAAATAATGATTTGTTTGCGTTATTTTCTTGGTTTGTTTTGCATGTAGCTTGATGCTCATATATGGTTTACTTTTGGTCAAATAGATTGTTGTGTTTTTGGGAAACTTCTACGCTATATTACTTCATGTAAAACATAAATTTATATATTGGACTTTGCTTCAGTGAATTGAAATTGTATGATGCGATCTTCCATGGGAAATGAATCGAGAATAGTTCCACGAAGAGGGAGGGGAAAAGGGATTTTATTATTATTATATATAACTAACAACATCAAGCCTTTATTTCACTACATAGGGTCGGCTATATGAATCTTTTTTCTCCATTAACATTTAAACTCTCATTTAAATGTAATAGAAAAAGGTCATTTTTAATACTTTTTAACCAAGTCTTTTTAGATCTGTCTCTACCTTTCTTAATATAAATCAAATCTAATACATCTACTCTTATAATCGGATTATTAGAAGGCCGGCGTTTTATGTAACCAAACTATCTAAGGCGACTCTCTCTAATCTTATTTGTCACTGGAGCTATTCCAACCTTATCACATATATGCTCGTTTCGCATTGTCTCTAAGAGTGAAGCCACTCATCCACCTGAGCATCCTTATCTCTGCAACACTTAACTAAATTTTATGCTTCTCTTTTAATGGTTAACATTTTGCACCATAACCATTACATGTCTCACTACCATCTTATAGAATTTTTCTTTAAGTTTGAGGGATACTTGTCTATCACACAACATACCTGATGCATTCCTCCACTTCAACCATCAAACTTGAATTCTACTAAGAATATCCCTATCTATTTCACCATCACTTTAAACAATAGACTGGAGATATCTAAAACGTGTAATCTTTTTAATGACTTGATCACCCAAGTTCAATCCCCCTATTTAGATCTATTACTACAAAAATTACACTCCATGTATTCGATTTTAGATCTACTAAAACGAAAACTTTTACACTCTAAGGTTGACTTCCATAATTAAAGTTTTCTTTCAACTTTCTCTCTAGTCTTGTCAACAAAAAGAATATCATCAGCAAAAGCATACACTAGGATACATCCTCTTGCAAATATCTAGTAAGAACATCCATGACTAAGCAAAAGATATGGGCTCAAAGCTGATCCTTGATGTAATCCAACTGAAATAGGAAAATACCTGGTCAAACCGCCTTGTGTTTGAACTCAAGTAACAACTCCTACATACATATCCTTAATTACTTGAATATAAGCATTATTAACTCTTTTTTGTTGACCTCGATATCGGTATTGCGTTGAATTAACAAAATGCACTAAAATGGCGAGCAAATAGCTTGACGTTGCACGATAATTGTTCAAAATGTGTTGACCAAAAGTCAAAATTGATGAAACCATATTTGTCACAAAACACACAACGCTGACATCTTCGGGACAACTGAAATAGCCAAAATCTACACCCATATTGGCTAGGGTTTTCGATCGACAAAAAATGAAAATTTATGTGCATGAGATAAGTTCGAATCTATACACATTATATATATGTATATATATATATATATATATATATATATATATATATATATATATATATATATATATATATATATATATATATATATATATATATATAATCAGATAATAGTAATAATAATAATGATAATGATAAATAAATAAACAAAGCCTAATCCACTATCCCACAATTCCCCACTAACCACAATCTTTCTCCCACTCACGACACTCACACGCTAAAACCCTCAGCCGAAGTCATCTCCGTCGCATTCGATTCGCACGAAGCCAGCCTCATGCAACCCATCTACCTTTCTCAATCTCTTCTCTCTCATTCTTACGTGCACAACCCTACGTTGAACCCCCCCTTCTTCCCTTCGGCCACACACAACCCGACATAGCCTCCTGCTCACCTTCGGCACTAGCTCCCCACGCATGGCTTGCAGCCCAGCTGCCGGCCACACAGTATATGAAGACCTTGCGTTTGTTGTATCTTTGATTTGATCGGGAAGAGAGAGAACTATATGAAGACCCTGTGTTCCCTTGATCTTTGATTGGGCTGGGAAAGACAAAAAGGCTTTAGCCTACCCGACAACGCCCCCTATGCGGGGGAGATGCTATGAGGTTGCCGAAGGTTTAATTGACAAAGGACCATCACATAACTAAAGCGAGTCTAAAAAATGATGATAGATCATATATAATTAATTTAATATCAAAAAGAAATGAAGATGTTTGCTTTTGAACTTACTCGCTGTATATAATGTTAGAAGATGATCATGATATTTCACTTATTTAACTTGTACCATGAGGGCAAGTTGTTATTAGCAAGAATATATTGATACTCATTAACTCATGGATTAAGCACATTTATATCCTGAATGAGCAAGCATTAGAAGGAACACACTGATATTTAGATTGTTGAAGGCGGCAATTTGTTGAAATGAAATCATGCTAATGAAAGCTAGGAAGTATGCTGATCTCAATATTAATATAAACTTATCAATATAAATCTATTTTGCAAGACCAGTCCATGATCATTAGATAGTCATGTTAATTCAGATGTTCTTACCATTTAAGGCTTAAAATGTATATCAGATTATCCTTATATACTACGTTAAATGATAGATTTGATTACCAAGTAGCTAAACATATATTGATTAAATTATAAGTTACCTCATGGCCTTTTATTGAAGAAATTCCTCCGTGGATGATATTATTTCAGAAATGCCTTTTTGAAGCTTATGTGCAACATGCTTGTTTGAGTTCCTATCCATTTTGTTTAGGCAAGAACTTGTTTAACTCTTCAAATGTTAAGAGAAAGTATTTTAGCCTCTAATGGTGCTATATTATATTAGAATATCAAATCGCACGGGCAACTCTTAAAATAGAGTAGTAAGCCCCAATTGAATTAAAACACTCGGGATTTCCAATGAACGTAAACCCTGCCAAATCAACTTCTAGCATTCCAATAGATGTTAGCCTCTCCTTACCAAATCTATTGGTCAGTCTCGCCCATAAGGCTAGGTTGTAAGACCCATAATACAGGCAACTCATAAATAGAGCAATAAGTCCTATCTCTACCCGGCACAAAGGTGTCCTACACTTTTTCCCATATAAGCTTCATATGGAGCCATTTCAATACTGGATTGAAAACTATTATTATAAGCAAATTCTATTAAAGGTAGATGAATTTTCCAATTTCCACCAAAATACAATACACATAATCAAGTAAATCCTCTAAAATTTGAATTATTCTTTCTGATTGCCCATCTGTTTGAAGGTGAAATACAGTGCTGGCTTCTTGAATCTTTTTCCACAACCTAGAGCTAAATCTGACATCTCTATCAGAAACAATAGATTTTGTAACTATGTAATCTCACAATTTCATCAATATATATCTTTGCTAATTTTTTTCACTGAATCAGTTTGTTTGATTGGTAAGAAATGATCGGACTTTGTTAATCGATTAATAATAACCCAAATAGCATCACCACTCTGTCTTAATTTGGATAATCCAATTACAAAATCCATTGCAATCCACTCAGGTATTGGTAAAGGTTGCAATTGACCACCTGGCTTTTGATGCTCTGTTTTAATCATTTGACATGAAATATATTTTGCAACAAATTTTGATATGCTCCAACCTTCTTCTTTCTACTTAATGTATCTGCAATCACTTTACCTTACAGGATGATACTATATATTCAAGTCATAATCTTTGATACGCTCCAACCTTCGTCTCTATTTTAGATTAAGCTCTTTCTGATTAAATATATATTTGAGACTTCTATGATCTATAAATACCTCACATCTAACTCATTATAAATAATGTCACCATATTTTGAGTATAAAAATCACAGTTGTTAATTTCAAATCATGGGTGGGATAATATCTTTCATAGATTTTTAGTTGTCTTGAAGCATATGCCACACCACTCTATCATGTTGCATCAATACACATCCTAATCCCCTCAAGGAAGCATCATAAAATTTTTAGAATCCTTTTATACCTAATGGAATTATTAATATTAGAGTAGTTATTAAACAATTCTTCAATTTTTTGAAGTAGTATTCACACTGATTGTCTCATTCAATTTTATTATGTTTTGTGTTCATCTTGATAATGACACTACAATATGAGAAAATCTTTTTACAAACCTTATGTAATAACCAACAAGACTCATAAAACTTCTCACTTTTAAAATTGTGGTCGGCCTTGGCCATTCTGTTATAGCTTTGATTTTATTTTGATCCACTGAAACACCTTCACTACCAATCACTTGCCCAAAAAAATTCACACTCTTCAATCAAAATTCACATTTGGAGAAATTTGCATATAGCTTATTCTCCTTGAGTGTTTGCAACATTACATGAAAATGATTGGAATGACTGTCTTTATATTTTGAATAAAACAAAATATCATCTATAAATACGATCACAAAAATGTTAAGGGTTTGAAAATTCTGTTCATTAAATCCATAAATATTATTGGAGCATTTGTTAACCCAAATGACATCACTACAAATTCATAATGGTCATATCTTGTTCTGAAGCAATTTTAGCATTATCTTCTTCCTTAATGCACAACTGATGACATTCATAACGCAGATCAATTTAAAGAAAACTATAGCTCCCTTAAGCTAATCAAATAAGTAATCATATATGGGCAACGGGTACTTATTTTTAATTGTGAGCTTATTCATTTTCAATTATCAATACACATTCTGAAACTCTCATCCTTTTTCTTTACAAATATCACTGGAGCTCCTCAAAGCGACAAACTTGATATGATAAATCGTTTATCTAATAATTCCTGCAATTGACTTTTTAATTCTAGCAATTCTTGTACTACTATTTTGTAAGGTGTTGTTGCTATTATTTTTGATCCCGGTAATAAATTGATAATGAAATTTATTTCTTTTTCTGGTGGTAACCCCGACAGGTCATTTAAAAATATTTATGGATAGTCTTTCACTATATGCATGTTTTTCAACGCCTTAACTTCTTTAATTATATTATTTACCTAAGCAAGAAAATATTGATATCCATGAATAATAATTTGCAAGCTTTCATATAAGTTATCACCATTGAATTATCTATCTTCATAAAATTTATGTTTCTTTTTCACCAGAAAATTTAATTTAACAATCTTCTTATTGCAGTCTATGACAACAAAATGATTTGATA
>CM034304.1:25689978-25804975 GCA_019925795.1 Dendrobium chrysotoxum | reverse complement strand
CGGAAGAAGAGGCGAGCAATCCTCTAAGCACCTTTTTCGTGCGTCAGAAGGCTAGACGTGGGCTCAAGTCGTAAGACCAAGTAGTCGGGCTTGTGACCCGATCTACTGAATTCCTATTTACTCAAATAAATATCGGCCTTCATTGCTGATATAATTAGAGATAGTCTTTATTACTATCTATTGTTGACACCACGATGTCTGAAGGAAATTCATCCCAGAGCTTTGATCAAATTGAGGATTCTATGGTGCGCCAAGAACGAGGTGATCTCCAAAGCATGCAACCTTCCTATCGCCTAAATGGGAAGAACTATCTAAAGTGGTCTCAATTTGTGAAGATCTATTTAAAAGGGATAGGAAAAGTACACCACCTTCTCGGAGGAAGACCAAAAGAAGGAGATCCCAATCAAGAATGCAATTATAACCTTTTACACGAATCACACATTCGTCAACCATACATGTGTAGTGAGAGGAGGTCGTCATCATGACCATGATACGCGAAAAGCTCCATTGCCAATTCTAAAACTCACATTTTCTGAAGAAGCAAAACCTTACAATGGTCGAGAACTAACTGATTCCAATGATGTAGAGATTCTAAATGACCATTTTAGATAGCTTCGTCATGTGATGAATAATCAAAATCAGCATGAGTTCCATGTGAAGCTCAATATACCATTCTTCTACAGTAGATTACACATCGAGTATTATCTGGATTGGGAATGAGTTGTTGAGATGTTCTTTAAGTACATGGAGATCGCTCCTAAAAAATAAGTATGTGGCATGTAGGCTCAAGGAAGGTGCGAGCGCATGGTGGCTACAATTTTTTGCTAATGAGGATGTTGTGAGGGGAAAGGAAAGGTTCACACCTAGTATAAATGAAACAACTCTGTTGGCATTTTCTACCTATTGGTTATGAGCAATTATTATACCTTAAATATCAACATTGCATTCAAGGCAATTGCTTCGGGAGTGAGTACACAAAATAATTCTACATATTAATTGCAAGGAATGATCTAAATGAAGTAACTAACCAACTGGTGGCCTGGACTCAAGGATGCAATTCAAGATAAACTAGAGAAACTTTGTTTGGTCGTAGTCTCAAGCTGTCAATTTCGCTTTGAAAGTTGAAATGCAACTCAACCGCTATTCTCTTTGTCACTACTCTCAACGGCAAGTTATTGAACAATCATATGAAGCTAATGGGTAGCCCACGGGAACAGGTAAATCACCCGTCGCTCCAGCACTAGTGATTTGACCACACAGTTTAAGTAATATGCCTTCAAACCTCAAATTTCAATCGAGACAGAAACTTCCTGCCAAGGAAAATCCTTTTTCTAAACCTGCCAATTTAAAATGCTTTCGTTGTTTTTAACCTGGTTACAAGTCAAATGAATTCCCAAATCGTCAACAATTGTAGTTACTTGAAGTAGAAGGCAAAGACAATTCATCAATTGCTGAGGTTGAGAAAGAAGCAAACACTGAAGACGTTGAAGGTGATGCTGGAGAACCTTTGGTATATGTATTAGAGAAATTATTAGCTCCATGCCGACCGGTTGAGTCACAACGCAATGCCATTTTTGGAACACAGTGCACTATCAATGGAAAGGTTTATGAGTTACTCATTAATAGCGCGTGTACAAAGAATATTATCTCTTGCTTCGTAGTTTAAGCATTGTAGTTGAAAACCACTAAAAACCCCCATCCCGACATGACCAGCTAGGTGAAGAAAGGAATGGAAATTTTGGTTTCCAACATGTGCAGGATCTCATACTCTAGTGGTAAGCACTATGTTTATGAGGTTTTATGCGATGTATTGGATTTGGATGTTTTCCATCATATTTTGGGGAGACCTTAGCAATTTGATATCAGGGCTGTTTTTGATTGTTGAATGAATGTCTATTCATTCAAATGGAAAGTAAAAAATTGAGACTTCTTCCAAGCTAAGCTTAGAGTATTCCAAATGTGAGCTCCAACAAAAATGCAAATCACATCATATCAGGATCAGCATTTGTAAACCCTTGGAAAGAATCATCCTCTCTATTAGCCTTGATTCTGAAAGAACAAAATAACACCAACCTCAATGCACCTTTGAGCTGCAAAAACTATTACAAGACTTTTCAAACATTGGGCCCTTTGAATTGCTGAATGAACTACCACCTCTCTGAACACTTCAACATAAAATAGATTTCATACCATAAGTTGTCCTTCCAAATCTACAACACAATAAAATGAGCCCTAAGGAGCACAATATACTTTAGAAGTTAGTAGATGATCTAATAGCCAAACAGCTCATATAGCCGAGCGTAAGTCCATGTGCATCCCTGTATTATTGGTTCTAAAGAAAAATGAGAATTGGAGGATGTGTATTGACACCTGTGCTATCAACAAAATAATTGTCAAATTCCACTTTCCAATTCTACGGATTAATGAGCTACTAGATAAATTGGTTCGTGCTTCCATCTTTTCTAAACTAGACCTTCAAAGCGGTTACCAGCAAATTAGAATTCAATTGGGGGATGAGTAGAAAATAGCCTTTAAAACTCACCAAGGATTGTATCAGTGAAGAGTGATTCCGTTTGGGTTATGCAACGCTCCGTCCACATTCTTACGACTAATGAACGAGTTACTCAAATCTTCCTTGGATAAGTTTTGTGTTCTTTATTTGATAACATCCTTGTCTGTAACCACACATTTGAAAAGCAATTGCAACATAAAGCAGTTATATTTACAGCCTTATGACAACATAAACTTTATTTTAATGTACCAAAATGTGAGTTTGCAACCTCTCAAGTTTATTTCCTGGGCATGGGCTTTATCATCATCCATCGGCGTTCATTTAAGCCCACATAAAGTTGCTGCTTGTTGATTGGCCTATGCCTCAATAATTTTTTTATGTTTGTAGCTTTCACAGACTAGCCAATCTCTTTTGTCATTTTATTTGTGGCTTCAGCCTTATCATGGAACCCATAGCAGAATGCTTAAAGCTCAAAATCTTTGAGTGGAATGACAAACAACAACTCAACTTTACATCCATAAAATCTGCACTCAGTTGGGCCCATGTTCTTGCCCTTTTTGACTTCAAAAAGGCCATTGAATTCTTTAGCGAGAAATTAAGTATCGCTCGTCAAAAAATGGACAGTATATGAACAAGAGTTGTATGATGTTCGTGTTTTAAAATAGTGGGAGCATGACTAATTACACTAGTATTTTGTGTTTTGTAATGATAATCACGCCTTACAATATATTAATAGCCCAAAACCCATTAAACATCCTCTTTTTTCACGTTTCCGTCGTTTACGCATTTTATTGCCCAGACAATACCTCAACCAATTGTAACTCGATGGACATGAGTTCCTATGTTGCAGGCGAGACTTGATGTGGTGCATCATTCGGTTATAGAAGCATACTACCACCTATTATTCTATCTTTTTATTTTCTAGCTGTGGCTCCATTTTGACTGACACTTTATTCCCTTTTTTACTTCACGTACTTTTATTCCCTTTTCGGTTGTTGTCTTTTTACAGCAATATGAGTATAACTCATATATATATAAGAAAACTGTGGAAGATGAAAGTTGAGTACAATATATATGCAATATTTCCAGTTTTCTGTGCTAGCTTTAGGATTTTTAATTTCTATAATGATTCTTCCCAAGATTATCTGCATCAACTTTGTTGGAGAGTATTAGGATAGTAGGATTGGTGAATGATACTCTCTTTATGAAAGAAAGAAGATACTTCGTGAGTGAAGTAATCACGAGCATTATTTGTCTGAAATATTTTTATTTTGGTATTAAATTAATTTTTTATTGTGGTAATGAACATGGGGAGGAATGCTGACATCAGATTTTAATTTTATGAGATATACTCATGGCATTTGAGTACAATCATGAATAAAAGTGATAAATCAAGTAGCTTCAAAAATATTGGGGATTTTGGAGGATCTCCAAATATTAGAATAACTATCATATGAAGAGTGGAAGATCTATAATCACTTTCAGGAAAAACAACATGATGATCTTTTGTAATTTCACAAGTCTCGCAATAAATTTTTTTAATGTTTGTATACATTTAAAAGAAAGGAACCATATATTGTAGAGTTTTAAAGGATGGATGCCTTAGCATATAATAATGCTCTCAAATGATTTTAGTATTGTGGGTGAAAATGAATGAGCATGGCAAGTGATTTCTATCTTTAATAAGATGTTTCCCATCATTCCATCTAGTTCGCTCGATTGGTTTTCCCTAACGAGGTCCTAAAATAGACAATGATTAGAAAAAAAACTTGTAATTCCGATCTCTGGCAATTTTATGGATCGACAAAAAGATATGTAGATAGATGAGAAACGTGTATTACGTTACCAAGGGTAAATGTGGAAAGAATTGAAATATTTTTTTTTGACCTGTAATAGGTTTTAGGGAACCATTGGCTTCTTTTATTTCCTATTATTTGAGCATAGTTTGTAGGTTTGAGAGATGTTGATAGGATTTTTCATGTTGTTAGTGGCTTTTAAATCTAAGATCCAATTTTGGGTGAATTATTCGAGGCACTAAAAACACGAGAGTTAAAAGTCATATCATTTTGAGCTAAGAAAATATGATCTAGATGATTTTTCGAGGGAGTTGAGGAAGTTACTTAGTTTGTCAATTTTTTTTAGAGTTAAACCCTTTTGATTAAAAAAGACATGCTTGCTATTTTTGGTGTTCTTTATTTTCACCATAGCTTTTGGTCTTTCTATAGAGTTTCCAACACTTTTTTTTGTCATTTCTTCTTATTGTAGTTTTTCCATAGGTTGCCTTTGATCCTTTAGGAGAAGAGTATGTGGCAGCAAACCTCTTACCTTGGGGTTCGGTGTTAGCCTTAACAAATGTTTTGAAGAATGGAGTGTTGAGAATTACTATCATTCTTCCTTATTCGATGGTAGATTTTCTCTGCTTAAGATTTGGATATGAACTTGATCAAAGTCATTATTGAGTCCCGTGATAAACTTTAACACCATTTCTCTTTTTACAAATTGCTTGAGAATTGCAGCATAATCGCAACGCGCCTTCTTGATATCTTAGTAGTAGTCTAGTTTAAGCCTATAAACCTTACTTGCATTGAAGTATTCAATAACAAGAATGTCACCTTGTTTGGCTAGCGGTGTCCCAAGCTTCTTTTGTGGTAGATATGAATATATATGACCCACTGAGTTCATGCATCATTGTTTTCCACAATCATGTCATGATGATGGAATTAGCTTCATCCTAAAATAAAATTTTTGGGACTTTTAGTTATGGAGGAAGATCCACGTGGTGATGAATATTTTTCTTTCATTTCAGAAAGGTCTTCACAATCTAGAAATGCTTAAGATAGTTTCATACATTCAAATAACATAAAGCTTGTAAGCTCTGGAGTTCTCTCTTAGTCTAATTTTGATCATTCATGTGGTTGACTCTTTAGAATGGGAGTCAAAAAAATCAAATATAATGAATAGAATTAAGAATCCCCACAAGAAAGAAGAATAAAGAGAGAACAAAGATTTGAAAAAAAAAAACCCTAAATTGCTCTATCTTAAAGAAAAGTAGAAATGTGAAAAATTACTTTGAATTTTATTGCTTACTTTCTATACATAGATTGGAAATATTTATAGGTTCCTCCAAATATATTACATTTGGAGAAAGGTAAATGCAATTTAAAAAACAAAAATCAGAAAAGGTGAGGCCGGTGGCTAGGTGAAGGGATAAGTGTGCATGGATTGCTACCCAATAGTTAAGCTCCTTTATCCATGTGCTTAATAATCATTTTGTGATTTCCTGCATAGTGGGACCCACATCTCCATTATGTTGGAAACTTGGACATGCAAAAACGAAGCATAGGAGTAGGTCCCACAGTGTGGGTCCTCACGGTCTTCAACTTAACCAATTGTTGGGTTAAGGCCTGTAACTTCTATTTATTGATGAAACTGGAATGGGCTTGAGAATCTGAAGTTTATTTGCAATATATTCTTTTAAGCGGTCTCAGCTTGCGTCTGAATTTAATAAAACGCTACTTGTTTGCATTCTTAGCCAAAAATCGAGTACAACGAGGATCACTTGCAGGTGTTATAGGATCATGCTATGAGAAATAGTGTTTTGATTCAGAGTCTAATAAAGTTTTTGTTATTCCTCAACCTTAATCTCCTATAGTTTCTACCATGCTTTATTTTAGCTATTTTGACATGGCTTTTAGTAATTTTTTTATTAAATTTAGCTGATCTTCTGACTCGGTTATTTAGATATCTGGAAATGAGAGTGTTGCTGCGATTGCTCTCTCAGAGATTGCATCCAGGCTCAGAGCAAAGTCTCTTACAGGAGGAACTGTTCCTATAGATCTTTTGGCTGCTGGACCCGGACGTGGATTTGCTCCTTCAGAAAGTTTCTCTAAAAGAGCAAGGCAACCATCCGCTGCTATTGGTTCTGCTGACCCAGAGATCTATGACTTCCCAATGGGTTATGATTATCCTAAGGGCTCGGATTACTCGAAGAGCTATGATCACCGAAATAGCTATGACTACCCAAAGAGTTTTGACTATCCAAAGGATTATCACTACATAACGAGCTATGACTATCCAAAAGGTTATGAGTATCCAAAGGGTTCTGATTATGCCGAGAGTTATGACCACCCAAAGGTTCAATTCTTTATCTATTAGCTCTTATTCTGTTGGATGCAAACCGCAGCTGATTTGCATGCTTTTATGCATTCTTTTTGAAAAACTTGCTTTCTCTAATTGACTTAATGAAATCAGTTTCAGGTGTCTCTGTTTGCTTTATTGTAATCTTTGTAAGCTTATAAAATAATCTTTATATGCTTATAAAACACACGCTGTTGTTAGAAATAGCTTACCGTCAGCCTATGCAGGCATTTATTTAGTTTGTTCAGGGTTCATTTTATTCTAGGTTCCACAATGCTTGCTTCATTTTATATGTGAAATTTCAATTATTTATGCACGCTTAACATGAGATAATTGTTCTTATGAATATATATGCCTTATGTTGATTCTGGATTTAGTTTTTTGTCATGGGGCGACAATGGTTATGTCTTCTATTATGCAAGATGTTACTTTGCACTGGCTATCCTCTCTTTTTCAATCATAGAAGTTGAATTGCTGATTTCTGTGCCTCTCCTGACCGTATCTTCTATGTACTAACCTTTATTTTCTTCTGATGACTGAAGAAATAGGTCGTTGCGTTCCAAATAACAAAATAAATAAACTTGGGGAACAAAATAGTTTTTTATTTTTCCTTTCTGTTAGATGGTTTGGTCACATAAAATGGCGGCCTCCCGATGACCCGGTTAGGAAAATAGAGGTATTAGATTTGACTTATGTTAAGAAAGGTAGAGGGAGACCTAAAAAGACTTGGTTAGAAAATATTAGAAATGATCTTTTTTTATTAGAGTTAAATGAGAATTTGACTTTTAACAGGACACAATGGAGAAAAAGGATTCATGTAGCCGACCCCACGTAGTGGGATAAAGGCTTGATGTTGTTGTTGTTGTTGTATGGAAGATTTCATCTCTAAATTTTTTCATCAAAATTTGACTCCAATTGAAAACTATCTATCAAGTTTTCTAAGATCACGGAGGATTGAAGATATCCTTATATCATCCACCTGACTTTCAACCGTCTTCTATTAATTGCATAAAATATGTCTTGTAACAAAGACGTATGTTGAAATCGATGCAAGTTGCTTAAACCACCCTCAGCATGAGGAGGTGCTCCTTGCGATACTTAGCTTCTCTCAATCTTAGTGATCTGTAAATCTTGGCATTAGTGTAGACATCACCATTTCAATACCATATGTTTCTGTTTGGTTCAAGAATTTTTTCTAACTATTGGCTTGTTCTACTATTTGATGTCTTATTTTAGGAAGTAGATTTGCGACTGTCATAGTGGTTCATGTGAGGTTATATGAGGTTATATTTGACTGTAAGAAATCATTTTGTTTCAGGCTGTTCTCCTTTGCTTCATTTTGTTATTCAGTTATTCTTACTGTCTTTTGTAAATTCTCCTACAACACAACTTCTGCATTCGTTATACTTATAGCGTTCCTTATGTTTCATTATTTACCTTCATGTTTAAGTTTCCCCTGCACTCCCAAAGCAATAAATATGTGTGCACCCCCACTTTGCACTCACACAAACCAAATCCCAAACTTAAGCATAGAATTATGAGTGGCTTTAACATGGCTTGAATACAACCTAACACACGTGCCAAAGGACATCTTTGTATTCCATAAAATTTGCAACACAGCCGGCATATTGCTTTGTGCACTTCAAGTGGCTTCCACATAACTGGGTCACATTTCCAGAACTGGATAGTTGTTGAATTGGCTGGTTTCCTGTTGAGTATCTTGAACTCTCTAGTTTTATAAAGCATGAAACCTTGATTTTTAATTTTTTTCTTGTAATGCTAATGTTTTAACATTTCGCAAATAGCAAGGCTTGTTTATTAATGCTAGCATTAGGGGTGTCAAAACGGATCAACGGGTCGAGGTCGGGTCCAACCCAAATTGGCTCGGGTCTAAACGTGTTGACCCTAACCCGATCCAGTTTTGCAAACGGGTCAGGAATTCCAACCCCGACCCAACCCGCACGGGTTATCGGGTTGACCCGACCCGACCAACAAACCTATACGTGGTTGCCTCGCTGTAGTGCGGGATCATGCATTCGCACTATGCCAATTGCCGCAACTAAGCCGGATGCAAGCTGAGACTTCTAGGGGCTGTGTTGTCTGGGACCTCTAAGTGCGAACGTGGTCATGCGAGGCGAGACTGCGGAGACCCGAGATCGGATGCTGGATGCGAGGCAAGATCCGTGAGAGTGCCAGAGCGGTGCGGGTCCGGACTTCGGAAGCAAGGAAAGGCTTCGAGTGTCCTAGGCGAGCCCGACTGGCGACTGGCAAGCATCCGAGGCAAGCGCGGGCTGCGCCGCAAGCTAGGTTTTCGCTTTTTCAGGTCAACACAGGTTGATTTCGGGTTGTCGGGTCAACTCGAACCCGACCCAATTTTAGAAACGGGATGAAATCTAGAATCCGAACCTGACCTATATGGCAAATGGGTTGACCAAACCTAGAATTTCCGGGTCGGGTTTGGGTCGGATTTCGGGTCGGGTCAAGTTTTGACACCCCTAGCTAGCAGCTATTATAGCCTTAATCTAACACAGGCTTCATGATTTGTTGGTTCATTATTCTTACTATCCTGTGAAATAGATGATACAATTTATGTATTTTATCAAGTAATAATGATTTTGTGACGTTGAATATTGAAATATTAAATGACAATTTTGATTATATGCATGCATGCTTGAGAGATTTGATACATTAGAATAGGTCAATGCTTAAACATCAAACTGTCTTCATGGAATACATGATGTAAAAATTTAAAGTAAATGAAACCAATCAAACAAACTATTCGGCATAGTTTTCAAGTGACTCCATCTATTACGTGGGATAAATTTAACTATTATCATTCATCATCAGCATTATCATTAGCCTTATCCTAAATATTAGTGCAATTTTAGTTTAATTGCACATGCGCTAAGTGCATGTTGTTACATTTAAAAAAAATAAGAACATCATTAAAATGTGAAATAATTGAGTATTGTCATAATATTATTAAATTAAAATTTTATTTATTTATTTTTAAAATGAAATATAAGATGATAATTTACTCTCCTCTGAGGTGGGCTAAACCATGTTCGTGAATTCTAAATTCATAAAGCACCTCGCCATCATACCCAACTATGAATGTTATATAAATGAATATATAACATGGAGGATCCATACAGTAATCTAACAAAAATGAATGTGAGTTCTCATAAGACAATAAGAAAATGCAAAGCTGATAACATGGTTATAAAAATTGTAATGCTTTTGATCAGAATAGAAATATGAAAATAAAAGCAGTTATTTTTAAACATGATATATTGAACACATCAATACAAATGCCAAACTTATATTATAGTTATAAGTATTGCAATGCACTTGATCAGAAAATAAATATGAAAATAAAAATAGTTTTATTCCAACGTCATATATTAAACACATCAATATAAATGCAAAACTAATATAATGATTATAAAAACTGAAATGCTCTTGTTCATAAAAGAAACATGAAAATAACAAAAAACTCTATCAAAACAGGATATATGTAACATATCAATATAAATATAAAGCTAATATCATGGTTAAAGAACTACAATACTCTTGATAAAAAAAGAAATATGAGAATAACAACAATTCTATTCAAGCAAGATTTATTGAACACATCAATATAAATGCAAAATTGTTTTCATGATAATAAGAATTGTACTCTTGATTAGAAAAGAAATATGAAAATAACATCATATTTATGCAAACAATATATATTGAACGCATCAATATAAAAATTTAAAAGAAGAAGACTTGCCCTATTGAAATATTCTATAGCATCCCAGTCAAAGTTTTAAGATGTACGGAGTTTATAGTATTTATTTTCTTTTGGTTGTTTGGAAATGATCATCAACAAATTTGGAAGAAGCATCCCTAAATTTAAGCTTAATTTCCTCAAGAGCCACATGTGATGCCCATTTTAGTAGGAATTGAGTAAGAGTGTTAACCCTCTTCTTTGGTCCAACACAACAGCCATTGAGCAAAAGGTAGTTATCTTTAACCTCTCCAGAGTGAACCCATCAATTTGAGTAATATTCTTAGTAGTCCCATGATATTCCAGTGGCTAAGCCGATGGGCCCCACTAGGGTGAGTGGCGGGCAAGAAGAGAGAGGGGGAATTGTTTATGAAAGTTTTAGTTATAATTGGGAGGGAATTAATTAGGGAAAGAAATATAATTTGAATTCAAATCTGAGAGGGAATTCTTTAGGGAAAGCTTAGGGGAGTTAATATTCATTATGTAAGGAGGAATCAATCGGGAATTGTTTAGGAAAGTTTTAGTTACAATCGGGAGGAATTAATTAGGGAAATAGATCTAATTTGAATTCAAATCTGAGATGGAATTATTTTGGGAAAGGGGGCTGATTTGGGAGAGAATTAGGGGAGCCTATTTAAGGCTAACTATAGGGTGATTTCAGGATTATGTTTTTGAGTTTGCTGAAATTAGAATTTTCTTAGGTTGTGAGGGCTCTAGCCACGGGCTAGGGATTTGGGAGAGCTGGATCTTCCTCTCCAATTGAAGATCCAACTGTATCTTGCTATTTTCTTTAATATATCTTACAATAAAATTAGTTTTATTGTGTTCTTCTTCCTAATTTTTTATTGTCGTTCGTTGATTTCGAGGAAATTATATCCACTTCCTATCAAGTTAGTATTAGAGCATAGATCCGAGTACCTATGGCTGGAAGAAAGGTAAAAGTGTTGGACGGGAAGATTAGATAATTAAAATCTGATTTTGCAGAAAAGATTTCATATTTCAAAAAGTAATTTACAGCCATTGATGAAAGATTGATGGGAAGTTTTCTATCATGGAGGAGATGATGAGGAAGATCCTTGAGTTCAAAACAAAAATGGTGTCACTAGAGGCGGGGGGAGCCGCTGGCTGCCAAGGGAGTGGAGGAAACCTTAATCCTAAAATGAGGGGAAAATCAGGATGTGGAAATGTTGGGGGAAAAAGAGGAGATGCCACCTTTGGAGCCACTTCCAAGCAGGCGGAAAGGGTGAAGGAGTGGGATTTGGTGGAGCTGCATTGGAAGGAGAAAAAGATGGGGAGAAGATTGAAGCACTAGACATGTTCAGCCGCCCCTATAATAGTATCGAGGGGTATCTCAGCCAATTCAGGGGTAGCCTCCTTTGTGGGAATGCAAGTATACTATCATCTTGAAGGAAGGAGTATCGCCTATCAGTGTTCATCTGTACCGTCATACCCAAATCCAGAACGAAGAGATTGAGAGATTGATTAGGTAGATGCTCTAGGTAGAGATCGTTCGACCCAGTGTCAGTCCATTTTCTACTCCACTGCTATTAGTCCAGTGCTTCGGCAATAGTTTCCTTCATTCTAGCTTGAGGACAAGGTGGCTCTTTAGGAGGGGAGTATTGATGGATCGGTGACTGAGCCGGTGGGCTTCACTAGGCAAGAAGAGAGAGGGGAAATTATTTATGAAAGTTTAATTACAATTGGGAGAGAATTAATTAGGGAAAGAAATATAATTTGAATTCAAATTTGAGAGGAATTCTTTAGGGAAAGTCCAGGGGTGTTAATATTCAAATCAAGGGGGGAGTTGTTTAGGAAAGTATTAGTTACAATTAGTAGGGCATTAATTAGGGAAAGAGATTTAATTTGAATTCACATATGAAAGAGAATTATTTTGGGAAAAGGGCTGATTTGGGAGAGATTTAGGAGAGCCTATTAAGGCTAACAATAGGATGATTTCAAGATTAATGTTTTGAGTTTGCTAAAATTAAGAATTTTCTTAGGTTTTGAGGGCTCTAGTTGCCGGCTAAGGATTTGGGAGAGTCAGATCTTCCTCTCAAATTGAAGATCCAATTGTATCTTGCTATTTTCTTTCATATATCTTGCAATAAAAATAATTTTGGTGTGTTCTTCCTAATTCTTATTGCCATTCGCTGATTTTAAAGAAAATTATATCCACTTTCTATCATCCTATTCAAACAGAAAGCATAATTGCTTCACAAGTAGAAAATGTTAAAAAATAATTATCAAACATTTTAAAATGTTTATAGGTGAAGTTACTTTAACATGAAGAAAATCATGTTTGTGGAAATCAGCCTGCCATATTCACCTTAAAAATAGAACTTGGTTATGATGTGAAGCCTGCAAAGGCAGTCGGTCAATTTAATTAAGCAAAGATGGGAAAGTGCCCATCAGGTGAAGATATATAAGATTATGAGGTTTATTGGCAATATAATGCTAACTGAAGCATTGATGATAAAGTTGAATATTAGAAAAAGGAAATTGTATAGCCATAACAACAAAGTTTATAAACATTGCATACAAAAGGATGGATCATGCAAACTGGCATTCAACAAATTGCATTATATTAACCGTAACAGAAGCAGCATGTTAGTTTAAATAAAATTCATTGTAAGAGAATTTATAGATAAGAGAACCAACAAGCTAAGAAACATATTGAGAGATCCTAAAGGGCATGAGGCCAATATTTAAACTGAGATAGTGGATCAGTGTTACTAGATGATGACAATGCATGATAAACTATTATTCAATTTCAGTATTCTTACTTCAGAGCCACCTAAATCTCCAAATAAAAATACATGTATGAATTTCTGACAATTATACATTTTACTGAATACATATGAGAGAAAATATAATGAATTATATAAAAGAACTTCTTATGGATGAACCGAGCTGAAACACGAGAGGGATGGATGATTATTAACTGAATACGCCCCTTATTTTTCTCCTATAGAGTTCCATCTTCTCGTTTCTTTACAAATAAAAAATGCCCATATAGGAAGAGATCAATTTTTAATGATTAAATGGTTGAATAAAATCTCTGAAGGGCATTTGGTATTTTTGGAGGGCATTTGGTAAAAGGTGATGGATGTAGGATAGGGGAATGATGTGGACATAATTTGAAGTTTCTAGTTTTTCCATAAATATTTGAATTATTTTATGTTTTTTAGATTTTTTTCTTTCTAAAGGGTAATTTTTTTTAATCTTAATAAATTTGTTAGTAATTTTTTAGAAGTTTGTTTGTTATTAAATTAGTTAGCAAATTTTAATTTTTTTAGTTGTTTGTTATTTCTTCCATGTATAAATATAGGAATTCTAAGTCGTATAAGAGATTTATGGCATGAACAAAATTCTTATTTGAGACTGAAGTCTCTTCCTCATCTATTTTGTAAATTGATCATTGATCAAATAAAAGACTTGAACTTCAAGAGAGGTAATCTCCTCATATAGTTATGAGGTTTTCTTGTCTTTTTATTTTCATCTTTTTCATCTTCTCTATTATTTTTTCTAATTTTTTCTCAGAAGTCATCTTACATCAATTTGGTATCCGAACTACAAATTTGGATTATTTTATATGCAAGATTGCTTTAAAATCATTGTCCATTAAGTTTTTCCTTTTTTTTGAAAGTGTGACATTTGCTTTCTTTTACTACTATTCATGGAATGGTGTATCCATTTTCCACAAAACAATGCAACCATTGTTCATCATGAATATGGAAACAACCTTATTCTTTGTTTTCCTTCTCTTTTTTTTGCTTTTTCTCTCCTTTAATAACCATCCATAAAACCTACCTATTCTCCACATTAATAGTCCTACTCAAATCAAATTTGATTCAAAATCCTAGCAAACCTCCATTTTATCTTCCAAACCAAATCATCGATTTCATCTAATAATCTAACAACAAATCTTCAAATTTTAAAGCCATCTTAATCCTGTCTAGTCAATCTTATCCCTCCTCTCAAAAAAGAGGAAAATCAATGAGAAGAAAACTAAAAGAATAAAAAAAGAGAGAAAAATCCTACTCGATTCTACAATATTTTTTTTAATCATTGTGAATTTCCAATGAGGTAGTCCACCTCTTACAAGGCGTTGATCTTCTTTTATTGAAGGGATTTACATCTTCTTCAAAGGCATTTGCAAAATCTGGTTTGATAGTATACTGTGATTCATGTATAAGATCTCATTTGAAAGGTTTGATTGAAACCGACAATTGTTAAATCTTGTCATGCATGGTTTTAAGCCTCAGGAATCTCTGTTGAAAAATAATTTGAATCTTATTGCATGCATTTATCCATGTGTATTTCCACTAACATTATAATAGTATACTACTATTTGAGAGTAAATATGTTGTTGATCACATGGTATGTTAATAAAATTTCTTGACTTTCATTAAATCTTGAGACTTCTATGAACTTAATTGATAATCAATAGAAATTGAAGTATGCATGCCAAAACAGTATATTATCAATAACATAACTTAGTACTTTATATAGGTTGTAGATCTTATTAGTCATTGAAATAACTGTGTATCATTCTTCCTTACATATAGCTAGAATCTCAATGCTATAATGACCATGGATACGTCTGATGACTTTACTAAAAATATTGAAAGATGCCAAGGGCTTGTGTAAGCCCTAATTAAGGTCGGATAATCTAGAAATTGCCATGATACACATTATTATAATATCTATACTCATATAATGCATGTCTCCGCATTTAATGGTTCACAAAATTTCAATAATTTATTAGATTAGTTAGTTTATTTAGATAATGTACATATTATGTATCACATGATTTTTGAAAGGTACATTAAACTAGCTTATTCAAAATTGGTAAGTTTTGCTAAAATATTTACATGGACAAAGATGAGCTATAAATTCATATGAAAATATCTGTCACCATTAAAACTTTGGTAGGCAATCTGCTTAACAATATTAAATCCTAGGCAAAATTTTTAAGTATGACTAAGTATTTATAAAGATTTTAACAGTTATGTAAAAGTTATCTGTTTGGAAAAACATGGCTTATTTCATCTATATTTATTGGTCTTAAAGAAAACATTAGAAAGTACATAAATATTTATTATCATGAGATAACTTACATTAGAGCTAAAAATATTATATTATTTCATGGCTATCTTCCTGCTACTTCTACAACTCTATTCTTTGATGGCTCTAAAATAATAAAATTTGCTTTTGGTCGACAACTTCTTAAACATGCACAAACACCAGTATCAAATAAATTAATCTTGCCTGATCCTATCTAAAAATTTGTAATTTATGAAACCTTTTGTTGTCCTGATGTTGAACTAGACTTAGAAAAAGATTCTTTGACAATAAAAAAGATTCTTAGACAATAGTTTTCTTCCATGCATTTTTTCTGCACTTGAGAAAAAGACTACTAGACCAAGAATAATATTATTCCATGCACTTTATCTGCACTTGAGATTGCATATTTTTAAGTTTGTGTTTAAAACATGAATTTAAGTCTAACATTGAATCTGATAAACCAACACTTGTTATGCAAACCATTATTCTAATTTAAAATTTCTATTTTCCTTTTGTTATTTCATGGCATAATGTATTTCAAGGAGCATGTGGAACTACAGTGGCAATTATTCTAATCTAGTGCAACAAAAAGGTTGACTTAACTATTTTTTAAGAAGTAATTTACTTGATCAATAAATATTTAATAAATTTACTTAATCAATAAACATTTAATAAATTCCTTTATGACTTTTAAAAAAGATAGTCTAAGGAATTGGATTTTTTATTTTCCTTCAAATGATTTTACTTGTAGTTCTATCATTAAGAAAGCTTGCCAACTCATTGCGAAATTATTTTTAGTCTAGTAATCAGGCAAAATATGGGCTTCATTCTATTTCCTATAAATGCATCATATTCCGCTGCACCATTTATAGATCATATACATTAGTTACATGGAGTGGGCATAAACTAGAAAAGTTTGAAAGTTATTATTTTTCATTTATATTGCTTAGGGTTACAATGAAAGATATTACATTTATGTATATTTGTACATTATACCTTAATTGAACTTCACCTATGTCATATACCAAGCAGAGCCTCTGCGCCTTTCTATAATATTGGAAAGCTTGGTCATGTATATGTTTTGTCAATTGACATGACTATTTATACTAATTTCTCTATTGATGATTTGTTGTTTGATTTTAAGGATTTGTTGTTTGATTGTGGTATTTTGAGCCTCCCATATTTTATATTGATTTTGTAATGATGCTTCTATTGGACTTTTTTTCCATTAATAGTGCAAACGTCAATTCTTACACTACTACTAGATGAAATTTTTGGTATTCTTTCAAGATTGCATCCTCAAGTTTGTTGGAAGTGTAATCCACTTTCGATGATCAATAGCTGATGGAAAATTGTATGTATTTCTGTGTATTATCACTACCACTCTGTAATGTTTGGCAACAAAGGGAATTGTGTGAATATATATATATATATATATATATATATATATATATATATATATATATATATATATATATATATATACTAAAGTTTTCATTTTTTCATATATATTTGAGTTATTTTATGTCCTTTAAATTTTATTATTTTATAGTTATATATATAGTTGATGTGCCATACCTTAAAACTTTGGGAGAGAGTTATGGAGCATAGGTGACGACGTGATACTAATGTTTCTCAAAATCAATTGGATTCATGCCAGGTAGGTCTACTATGGAAGCTATTCATTTATTGAGAGGGTTGATGGAGAAGTTTAGAGAGAATAAGGAGGATCTAAATATGATATTTATTAGAGCAGCATATGATAAAGTTCCAAGAGAAGTGCTATGGAGAGTTCTAGAAAAGAAAGGGATTAATAATGCTTATATTCAATTCATTGGGGATATGTATGCAGGAGCTGTCTTGTTCAAAAACTAGGTGGTTTGACCAAGTATTTTCCTATTTCAATTGGATTACATCAAGGATCAGCCTTAAGCCTTTATCTTTTTGCTTTAGTCATGGATGTTCTTACTAGACATTTGCAAGACGATGTACTCTGGTGTATGTTTTTTGCTTTTTTGCTGATGATATTCTTCTTGTTGATAAGAATAGAGAGGGAGTTGAAGGTAAACTCAAATCATGGAGGTCAACTTTAGAGTCTAAAGGTTTTCATTTGAGTAGATCTAACACCGAATACATGGAGTGTAACTTTAGTAGTAATAGATCTAGTGGGGGGTTTGTGACTTTGAGCGATCAAGTTATTAATAAGTGTACTTGTTTTAGATATCTTAAGTCTATTGTTCAAAGTGATAGTGAAATAGATGGAGCTATTATTAGTAGAATTCAAGTTGGATTGTTGAAGTGGAGGAATGCTTCGGGTTTGTTGTGTGATAGAAAAGTATCACTCAATCTTGAGGAAAAAAATTATAAGATGGTGGTGAGACCTGCAATGCTTATAGCGCAGAATGTTGGCCATTAAAGAGAAGCATAATATCTAGTTAAGTGTTGCTGAGATGAGGATGCTCAGGTGGATGAGTGGATTTACTCTTAGAGACAGAATACGAAACGAGCATATCTGTGAAAAGTTTGGAGTAGCTCCAGCGATAGATAAGATTAGAGAGAGTTGCTTTAGATGTTTTGGTCATGTAAAACGCAGCCTTTCGATGACCTTGTTAGGAGAGTAGATGTATTAGATTTGTTCTATGTTAAGATAGGTAGAGGTAAACCTAAAAAAACTTGGTTAGAAAATATTAGAAATGACCTTTCTTTATTAGATTTAAATGAGAATTTGACTCTTAACAGAACACAATGGAGAAAAAAGATTCACGTAGCCGACCCTACGTGGTGGGATAAAGGTTGATGTTGTTGTTATTGTTGTTGTTGTTGTATAAGGGTTATTCTAGTTAGTGGCATTGGGTGTTCTAGCAATTTATTAGTAATTTATCATGTTTTTGTTAGTTTGTTGGCAGTTTATTAGTTTGCTAGAGTTTATTATTTCTTTACCACTTTTATGGAATAATTTTTTTAAAAAATTTGGATGTGAAGATTACTCTTCATCTATTTTTGATATTGATCCTTGATCAAGTGAGCGACTTGAATTCTAGGAGATGTTATCTTCTCATATAGGTGTGAGGATTGCTTATTTTAGTTTTTTTCTTAATTTTTTCATCTTTTTATATTCTGTATTACTTTTTGTAAGTTTTTTCTAGGTCATCCTGCATTAGAACCAAAATATGAAATTGAACTGATCTTTTTGTAGTTGGTCATAAAATTTTATTATTTTATAATGGTTATTCTAGTTAGTGGCATTGGGTGTTCTAGCAATTTATTAGTAATTTATCATTTTTGTTAGTTTATTGGCAGTTCATTAGTTTGCTAGAGTTTATTATTTCTTTACCACATTATGGAATAAATATTTTTTTATTTGGATATGAAGATTACTCTTCATCTATTTTGGAAATTGATCCTTGATCAAATGAGTGACTTGAATTCTAGGAGATGTTATCTTCTCATATAGGTGTGAGGATTTCTTATTTTAGTGTTTTTCTTAATTTTTTTCATCCTTCTATATTCTGTATTACTTTTTGTATGTTTTTTCTAGTTCATCTTGCATCAGGAGAATCGAAATATGAAATTGAACTTATCTTTTTTTAGTTGGTTGGTTTGGTTCGATTGTTAAAGTTATATGTTGTAATTTTGGTTTTCTTTGATTTTAGGTTATTGGCTGTCTTTGTTTTTAAGGTAAATATGGTAAACATAAGATGGGTTGTGCATTTGGTTTGTAGACTATCCTAAAAATTTAATGGCAAACAGAAAATTAACTTTTATAGGTAAACATGATCTAGTCGATTTTCTGGATAAAGTGTCGAATTAAATGGTTTGGTTAATGTAAAAACTGAATGCACACCTCTAGATAAGAATTTTTTTTAAAGTAGTTATAGTAAAAGCGGGCTTGTTCTGTTTCATTAGTGTTGTCGTTAAGTCATACATGAAACTATTACAAGGAAAACTGCTGCAGAGAATTTTGTGGTGACAGAGGACATTTTCTTTGGTAAAATTTGTAGTATAGCTTCCATTAGGGCTGCAAACAAACCGAGCCGAGCCGAGTATCTATTTCTTCATGTTCAAGCTTGTTTGATAACAGCTTGTTCAAGCTCGGTTCAAGCTATTTATTTGCGTTCAATTTTGATTCACTTAAAATCATACATGTTTAAGCTTGGTTCGTGTTTGATTCGTTTAGCATTCATCGAGCTCTAAACGAGCAGCTCGTTTATAAATGACTAAATGAGCCTAATTGAGTTCTTAACAAACGAGCCTTAACGAGCTAGCTTATCGAGCCTTAACAAGCAAGCTTATCGAGCTATTAACAAACAAAATTATCAAGCTATTAACGAACGAGCTTATCGAGCTATTAACGAACGAGCTTATTGAGCTCATAAATAATACTTTTAATGAACGAGCTTCTTAAGGAACTCTAGAAACAAACATAAACAATTTTATTTTGATAAAATTAATATAATGTAGATAACCATGAAACATAAATTTAAAATAAATACATAAAAGAAAAAAATGAGTGTCCATTTCAAAATAGAAAAAGATAACAATTTCTGATAAAATTAATATAATATAAAAAGTGTAATTTTGGAAGTGAATTGAAGTCATGTTTCCTTACACAGATTTCAGAAAGTTATCACTATTCTTCAAATTCATTGATGATATGGTAGCTTCTTTGCACTGTAACTCCAATTTTATTCTACAATTCAGCAGGAAGGAAAATAATAAGCATTAAAAGAGCAATGCATAGAAATAGGAGAATAGGAGTATAAGGTTATCTTCTCTGTCAACAGCAGGAAGAGCAGCAACAGATGAATAGCATGACTGTTTCAAAGTCCAAACTCAACCACTATAGCAACATATGAATAGCATGAGCTGAATTTGCAAAATATGATAAAAAAGAAGCTGCATATAGGCAAAACAAATAAATTGAAGCTAATGCCTGGACTCAGAATAGAAAGATTTTTTTCAATTTGTCAGGTTCATAGAAAGGGTCATGACTCCCCTGGTTGCCTAAATTGACCATTCAAGGGGTGTCGATCTGAAAATTTATGGGAAAGCCATTATTGTCCAAGGCATAACAAGAATCCCACCTGACTAAGGATATTGCAATTATTCTGAACAAGTCATTTGAATGAGACCAGTCATATTAACCCAGTCTGAGCATGCACTTGGTGCAGATTAGTAGCTATGAACTTAACGAGCAGAAAGAAGATATGCTTAACCAATATGGACGTATGAATACTGAATTATTGAGCAACTTCATAAGCAAGCAACCAACCAACACATAGAATCAGCAACTGCATAAGCAACCAGGAGAGCATTAAGCAACCGCATAAGCAACCAACCAACACATAGAATCAACTCAACCTGAATAAAGAAAAAAAAGAGCACTACAGCATTCCCAGAGTCATGCTTCACTAGTGCAATCTAAGTTACCAGCTACGGCAGAAAACACCTTGGTAAAGCTTCAGAAATTGCAGAAATAGATATAGGTGTCAAAACATTTAATTTTACTAAAGCAAAAAATGCTTAAATAACTACAATTCTAAGTGTTGTTTCCACACTATTGCCACAAAGAAGCACCATTCTTTTATGCTAAAGCTATGAGAAATTGGAAGTTTGGAACTTCACAAATAGCAGAAATTCATAAGCCTTTCTGCTGTTACAGAAATTAGTCAATTACCAAGTGGTTCTTGAAATGGCTTAGATGTTAAAACAGCAGATACAAACAATAAGGAAGAAATGGCTTAGATTTTAAAGTAGGAAGGTAAAGAGTCTAATGTCACTATCAAGTGGTTCTGGAAATGACTTAGAACCACGTTAAAATCATCCAAACATATAAAATGTATTACAATCACCAAAAAGATGCACAAAAATAATGTATGAACACATTTTCGAAGATCTCCTTTGTTTCTTCTTTACACTGCAAAACACAATACAAAAAAAAAAGTAATAGGCCCATTGGATAGAAAACTTTAAAGTGCTTATAAAAGCAAAGCTTACTTTACTTTTCCTCTTTATTCCATAAAAATTTTGATACCTGTCATTTCCATAAATTAAGTGTGCACTGTCTCTGTCCCTAGAGATGATCTGTGCTGATCAATCACTCTTCCACCAGCGCTAAATGTGACTTCTAAGGATATAGTGGTAACTGGAATGGATAAAATATCAAGCCATTCTTGAGAGTATACGATATTTCAAACAGTTAGTCTTCTACAATTCTAAATAGTCAATTGTGAAACTGGATTCTCATCCTCAATAAAAATGCCATCATTCTAAATATACATCTAGCTCCGGCTTCATGGTGTTGATAGTATAAACTGTTCTAATGTAACTTTCATATTTTTTTCTTACCATATATTGGCTTTCCTTTGGTGATAGAAGGCAAGGAGGTTACTATTTGATTCTACCTCATATGATACCTTTTCGTTGTTAGCGTTTTTGTATTCTTCAACATATTCATTATAAAGCTCATGCAAACTCTGACGCACATCATTTATGTGCATTTGCGTTATATCCTCAGTGTACATTGAATTGAAAGAGAAGTGTATCATCTTCATTTTATTTTTGGGGTCCATTACTGCGCCTAGTGAGATTAATAGATTACAGTCGCCCCAATATTTGTCAAACTTATGTTTCATTTTCCTGGCCATCTCTCTAATGTGTGGATGGACACCTAAACAATTGTCGTCTAACATCTCCTTTATTCCCCAAAGCTCAGACATAAAAAGGTTAGATGTAGGATACTCAGAACCTATACAAATAGACAAAGTTATTAAAATAATCCTAAGGTAAGAAGCAAATAGATATGAAAGTTTTTATTGTGAACCTGAAATTAATTCAGTTGCTTGGTTAAACACCTCAAGGAAGGAACATACATCCTCCAACTTCCTCCACTCCTCAGTTGGGCAGTTACTGTAGCAAAAATCCCTATCTTGAAATCGAGGAAAAACCCTCTAAATTCTAATGCAGTGGACAACATCACATAAGTGGCATTCCACCGAGTAACACAATCGAGTATCAACTTCTTTTTAGGAAGGTGCAGTTGTTGAGCTATTTCACTAAACAATATAATGCGTTGTTGAGAAGTTGTGACATATTTCACACTATCCTTAACCATATCAATGATACCCTTGGTCTCATGAATATCATATTGAACTAATAAATTTAGAATATGGGCATAACATCGCACATGAAATATTCTCCCTGGAAGCTTCTTGTGAAACTCAATACTAGTTCTCAACATGTTGATTGTAGATGTATTATTTGTTGTATTGTCTATAGTAATGGTAGCAACCTTGTTCTCAATTCCTCAATCCTTCAAACATTTATATAAGACGTTATGTTTGTTTGTAGCCTTGTGAGGTGGGGGAAAATCAACAAAACAAAGCACTCATTTCTGAAGTTTCCAATCAATATCAATAAAATGGCAAGGACCATGTAATGAATGTCCTGACCAAACTTCCATAAATCAATGGTAACACTAACTTTGCTAACTATGTCTAGTAAAGTTTTCAACCTCTTCTTTCCAATCTCATATGCACTTACACAATCACCCCTCAACGTTGTTCTTGATATTTTCTCATAATATGAGCTAGCAACTTTCATAACGATGTTAAATATCTCATATTCAACAAAATTAAATGGTAACTCATGTATTATAACCATGGGTGCTATCAACTCCCTCATTCTTCCCTGATTGAATTTCCAGTTGGCAACTGTGCTACTACTCACATGATCAAACTTGTTTGATGGAAAACATGGATGGACAGAAACATTAAGTTGGCCCTTACAACCCATAACTCTACGTGCACAGTGAACTAAGTGATGTTGGTATTGTGTAGTTGCACCTCCTTTATTTTTAGTGAGCTTCACTTTACCATGATTGCATTGTACTTTCTCACTGCCATCACTTAGTTTTACAATTGTGAACTCCTGCCATACTAAGGACGTCTTCTTCCTCATTTTTTTAGCAAAAGGATTTTCAATTTGATCATCTATAGCCGCAACAGTCCGGCTTGAAGATGGCCCAACACTAAATTGACTATCACGCATTGATAATTATGGAAGATTGGGCATTGCCTCTGCAGAATTAACTTATTGCGGAGAATTTTGTGACATGTCTTTTAAAGAAATTACTATTAGTGAGTAACCAAATGTCATTATAAAATAACATTATAAGAAGGTGCAACTACACATTACTAAATACTATTATAAAATCATAATACATTCTCTTCCTAGAAACTTATGCAAACAGCAAGATGATGTAGGAAATAGTTATCCTATAATATTACAATTTGAAAATGTAGCTTTTCTCGCAAAGCTTTAACTGAGAAAACGAAAGCTTTGATCCAAAGATATGAACTGCCAAATGGCAATCTCCCATTTTCGATTTCAATATAATTCGATGACAGTCCATAGGAACCAATGAAAAAAAAATCGAAAGAAAAACCAAAAAAATTATAAAAAAACAAACTGCGAGATGTGTTCGAGGGTTTCGAGGATGGGAAGAAAGATCAGTAGTCGTACATGATCTATCATTTACATTCAAAGAGAGGAACCACCCAAAAAAAAGGAAACAAATGCAAAAAAAAAAGAATAAACCTACGAGATGGCTGCCATATGTTTTGGAGGATTTATGGGGGGTAGGAGAGAAAACGACGGAGATGAATGTCACGAATTTGCACGTCCTTTGAGATCGGGCACGAACGACTTCAAGGATGAAGACATAGGGGAAGAGGAGGGTTTTGAGCACGGGAAGATGGAGGGTTTCAGAGCGGTGTAAGAGCAATAGGGTTAGGGCAACTGAGAGCGAGAGCCGAGAAGTGAGACTTTGTTTGCAAATTGCGTGTGGTGAAGCGGCGTAAGTCCGTGCGATTGCTCAAATAAAAAAAATTTGTTATTAATTATTAATTAAATAATTGGTATTAGTAATTAAATGATAAGTAACAATATTAATGAGAATTAATTGATTAATATCAATTAATATATAATAATAATTTATTTATTAATTATATGTTACAATAATAAGGAGAATTAATCAATCTTCATGTCAATTATCAAACATTAATCGAGTTCTTTAACGAGCTTGCTCACGAGCTTCATTTCGACTGTATTCACGAGCTTTTTATCGAGTTACATATTGAGCATGTTCACGAGCTTTAAACAATCTTGTTCATGAACATAATCGAGCCAGACACATATTTGTTCAAGCTTGTTTATTAACACAACGAATATTTATGAAAGTGTTCAAGCTTGTTCAACTAATCACGAACGAGCTCTTATCGAGCCGAGCCTTGAGCAGCTCGTCGAACGCTCAGTTCGCTTGTAACCCTAGCTTCCATGAAGTTATTATAAGGAATCATCTATAGAAAATGTTGCGGTGACATGGGACATTTTGTTTGGTAAAATTTGTATAGCTTCTAGGAAGCTATTATAAGGAAAACTGCTGTAGAAAATGGTGTGGTATCATGGGATATTCGTAAAACTAGTGGCGCAGCTTCCATTTATAAATTTGGAGTTTTCTGCTTGTTAGAACTTGTTTTTGTTGTTGCCTGTCAAATGACCCAAATGCGTTCAAAATGGATAATAACTGAGAATTCCTACTGGCTATTTATTTTAAGTGATAAATAAAAGATGGAAATTTAAATTTAAGCCGTATTTATTACATTAACATAATTTAAGCATAATTAATCTTTAATTAATTCAATTAAGCACTAAATAACTATTTGGGCCTACAATTAACTTAAGTTACTTCTAAGTAGTTTATTACTAGTCAACTTAGTTAATAAATTTTGTGTTTGATTAACCCAGTTAAAATATTTAACCCCATTGAAGTGCTACCTAGCCTAGTCAAATCCTACCCAAATTTTAAGTAATCCTTTCTTGCAATAACAACATTTCCTCTATCAGCATTCTTTCCAGTTTTTCATATCATTCGCTCTTATTTCGTATCTGCCCTTGTTGGTAAAACCTTTCTTTATTTCCTAATGATTAGCAATTACTGACTTCATAGGTTAATTAATATTTTTATTTAATTAATTTAAATTTAGCTTACGGAAGTGAAGTTTATTGAATCCTTAACTAGTCTAATCAAGCACTAATTTCCATAATCACCTCCTATTATTCCACATTAAGTTATTTTAATTAATCTATTTAGCATATTGATTAGCTTAATTAAAGTAAATTATTCTGTATTTTTTGTATTTGATGACGTCTTATTGTGAGTAAAGGTGTCCGCATTTTAAACATTTTGATCGGTATTTGCTTTGCTGCAGCTGAAAATTGGCCGGCGGAAGTTTGCTTTTGCGACCAATTTTTACCGCACATAACCTTAGATTATGGGAAAAGTTGATGTGCTTTCTACTCTAATGATTTGTCATCTGTTTTAAGGCCTTTTTTTTCTGTTGCATAGCAGGATTAAAACCCAATCAAACTAGCACTTTGTGTGAACTGAAATCCCCTTAGCAATATACACCATATCTTTATCTATTTGCATTGTTGGTGTCTATTGCCACTTGTCGGTCTTCTGAACCATCTTAAGCTTAACAAGGTCGCGTACTTCAATGTCAACTTAGTAGTATTTCATTTGCTGAACTTCTGGAAAAGTTTGGACAAGTTTTTAGCTTAATTTAATCGGACATTAAGTTCAATTTACAGCACAATGTTACCGGTCCATGCATGATCTTCTTCACCATTCGGTTACTCCCCACATATTTAGATTTATTTTCTTCTCTTATTGGGGATCAAAAAGTGATTTCAAGAATTTCTGACTAGGATGCTGGTCGACAATTTAACTCTCATGGTTATCCGGGTCCACTGCAGCCTACTGGGTAGGTGCTACCTTCTATTGTTAACTATTACTTATTTCTGTTATCCCTGGAATTCACTCCACGGCTTCTATTTTATTTCTATTATAAAGGTACATGAGGAGTGCTATGGAAGTCAAGACTCCGAGGAGCTCAGTTCGGGGAATGGGTGGAAACAATGCTTCTAATGTCCATCAGGTTTGAAATTAATTATACAAGCATTCTTTACCCAGCAGTTATTATATTTGAATAACCTGCTTGGTTTTTTCTCGCTGACTCCAGACTTGGGATGCAAATGTTTGTGACCACAGTAGGATGCCATTTTACAGTCTAATCTTAATTTCTTGCTGCTGTACTTTTAGAAGCATAGGTGCCCTTATCCTCACACATCTTATGCATCATACTTCTAATTTCAAGTAGATTATGTTCCTCTTTCAATTCCCAATCTCATCATGTCTAATTAGCCGTTATATATTTTTAAATCTCAAGTCTTAGAATGGTATAAGTTTGTATGAAGTTTAATATTTTAATTTTTGCCTGACTTGAATGCATCATAGTTACATAGTACGAAAGACAGGTAGGTTGCAGTTCCACCTGCATTTCTCCCCTCCCACCCTAGCTCATTAAAAGAGAGAGAGAGAGAGAGAGAGAGAGAGAGAGGGAGAAGGATAATGTGCTTGTTATGTTATATAGTTCGTATAGTATAGGGACATTAACGGTTCGTTTCTATGAGAAAAATAAATTTTTTTAAGTAGTGGGGTAATGTGCTTGTTATGTTATATAGTTCGTATAGTATAGGGACATTAACGGTTCGTTTCTATGAGAAAAATAATTTTTTTTTAAGTAGTTGTGGGCATTATAAATTCTCTTTTGAAAAGGTCACTGCTATCACACTCTACACTCTCGTAGATTGAGTTGTAAAAAATCGCTTATCACTATAGAAATTTTTAAGAAGTAATAAGAATGTAATAGCAGGAGTGTAGCTCTTGTCTAGAAAGCAAAATAATGAGAAAGCTGCCTCAAATAGGCTGCT
This sequence comes from Dendrobium chrysotoxum, assembly GCA_019925795.1. Classification (NCBI taxonomy): domain Eukaryota; kingdom Viridiplantae; phylum Streptophyta; class Magnoliopsida; order Asparagales; family Orchidaceae; genus Dendrobium; species Dendrobium chrysotoxum. The sequence goes on along the minus strand of CM034304.1, from coordinate 25,777,652 downwards.
AGGCAGATTTGCCATACCTCAACTTCAAGAGTTTAACCAAGGAAAAAAGAAATAAAAATTCTTCCACTTTGTATTCGACAAATGTATCATGATGTCCCAGAGGATGCCCTCCTATTTCCATTAGGTTGGAGAATATTAGTTATAAAATCTTATTTCATCTCTTTCTCAGGTACCACCAAGTGCATCATGGAGATACAAAAATCATCCGAGGCGATGAAGCTGGCGCAGGTTTGAAGCCCACCCAACAATCCTAAGAGCATATTTACTCCCCAATAACTGCATTTATCTTGCTTCCTATCTGTGGCAAAACCATTTTCTCCTTCCAAAACCCTTCCATATTTTATTTTCATGCTCTACCATGCAGACCTGAGGATGGAGTTAAAACAACGGCTAATTATATTTTACCGACCATTTTTAGGAAATTGTTTGAACTTTGAAATGGTCATTATGAAAGAATTAGCATTGCTAGTGATGCAGGTTTGTATGTTCATCTTTTTTCTCTCTTGTATTATTATAAGAATCCTTTTTTGCCTGATCAGTTTTTTTTTTTTTTTTTGTGAATGACAAGTTTAATGTTTTTGTTGGAAAAAAAGCTTTGATATGGACAGGATTTAAAACCTTAATTTGGATTTGTTTTAAGATGAATATAGATTTGTATTTCACTCATTTCAAAGTAAATTTAATGGCTTTTAATTCGATCTTAACTGAAATTTAGGCTTTCGTTTGGGAGAGCTTTTTTATAGCTTTCTAAAGCAGTCTTCTTGTATAAACTTTTTTAGTTTAAAAATTTATTGTATTTAAAAATTATTTTAAGAAACAGTAAGGAAGCCGTCCCAATTGAAGCCTTAATTGAGATGTCTTGAGGCAATTTTTTTCCATTTGTCTTGCTTTCTGCTGAGGAGTAAGCATTATAAGTTAGCATGCAGGCCAGTGATAGAAGGAATGACTCGTTATGTTATTTCTTTACTAAAGATCCATTGGAGACTCACATAACATGGATCATGCATTGTTCTCTCAGCTTGCATTCATATTCTATTGGAATATCTGGAATTTTGAGTGAAGGGAAATGGAAAGTTTACAATTTGCAAGAACTTATTGGGGGATTTAGAGATATAGCATTGAATTTTTATGAATTAGATAGATAATATTTAACTCTTATATAATGTTCTAATTTAAATGATATTAAAAGTTTATATATATATATATATATATATATATATATATATATATATATATATATATATATATTAATGTTATTTAGATATTTAGATATTTAGATATTATTATTATTATTAGTAAATTTTAACTAGTAAATATGCAAATATATACAAATTCAATTGAAATACATGCAAACCTTCTATAATATATTACTGTTGAGTTAAGTGAATAGATGTAGGATATGTTTGGTTTGAAGTGCAAGGGGTGTAAAATATTTTAAATGCAGGGGTTTGAAAAATGTTGATGTTTAGTTTAAATTAAATTAAATGTAATATAAAATTTTTGTATTTAGAATTTAACATTTAGTTTATTTTTTTGTGTATCAGAAATTTTTTCGATTTGGGTGATTTTTAAAAATATTGGAATTTCATTGCCTTATGCCGCTCGTTGGCCGAAATTGCCAGCCACCGGCCCCCTTGATTGCGCCGCCAGTCATCATTGGTCATATTTTATATTACATTTATTTATTCAAGTCAAGTAAAAAAATAATTTATTATATTTATCTTATATTCATTTAAATAATTTCAAAATATTTTTAAATACTATGAATTTCTGAAAGGTATCCTTTTTCCTATTACAGTGGAGGTTTTATGGTTCCTTACTGCCCCACTATAGCTGTCTTATATACATTGAGATAACAATAGGAACTTCATTAAACCATATTAAGTGAAAAAAAATTGTATAAGCATATACTGATATGATATAATTTGTGTTTGGATAAGTTCGAAAATAATTAGATTTATTTAAAATTAGTGAATTATAAAAAATATATAGTATTAATTTTAAAATGAAATTAATGATTTTGTTTTTGAGATTTTTGCAATAAATCTATTTTGTACTTTCTTTCTTTTCATAAATTTATGATGGGAAAGTCATTTTTTAATAATACGAGATATATATATATATAGAATGTGATATATTTAAAAAAAATTAATCGATTTTTTTCAAATAAAAAAAGTATATTATTTATAATAGCTTTTAAATTACAGCCACCCAAATGAATTTCTTCATGCTAACAATGATCGAGGCTGCATCTGAAGGGTAATATGGACTAAACTTTTAATATTCATGTGGGTGTAGCAGCAGTATATGATTTATAGGTGCAATTTTGAATATTAAATAGATACTAATTAATGTTATTATTTAGTAAGTATTAACTAACTACTTTTAATACCCAAAATGATTAAATGGAGAAGAAAAAATTCCTGTAAGTTGAATCCTATAATTATGACAAGGCTATGATGCGTATGTTGAACTGAAAATATCATCTTGTATGGGAAGAAAAAGTAATCATTAAAATAAGGGAGATTAATTATTGTGCAGACGTTGAACATTATTTAGAGATAAATTAAAATACATCACATAACTCCTTTATTATGTACCGCTGCTCGATAGTGTTGGTACTGGCTCAGTACAGCTGCCGTTGCTGCACCTGATTCACCTCTAGATGTAGAGCTATGTTCGACCTCCACACAATAATTTTTTTTTATTTAGGACAACTTTCTTACTGCTTTTTAAAGTAAAATTTTAATACAATTTTTTTGAACTAATGTATTACAAAAATCATTTTAAAAAGCAATAAAAAAATTATCCCAAACGAAGCTAGAATTTAATTGATTAAAGCAAATTATTTACTATCATATTAATAAATAATAAAATTAAGAAATGAAAAACAAGCTGATTTTAAGTTTTGTGTGTGCTATAGGTAGGTTTTGATCTTTAGCATTCTCTCACTCTACCCATCATAATCAGTATGTTTTAAAAGGGTAGAGAACTTCTCACACAAATTAGTAGTAATTATGAAATTTCAGCTTCAATGACATATCTGTCATGTAAATTAAAAATTGATATTTATAATAACCATAATTGTTATAATAATTTTGATATTTTAATAGTTACACCATCAAAATATATAAATAATTATGCTTAAAAATAGGTTATGCACACTCCATCAAAATTTAACTTTTAACTAGAAGCCTGTTGAGTATTATGCCACTAAACCTTAGGTTCATTATCTTAAAATCCCTACAACAACATCAAGTCTTTATCCACTAACTAAATCAATACACATCATGCAATATATAATAGGGTGAGAACAAAGCTTAGTAAATTGCATAAAATGGGAAATAAATATTGATGCTTATTATTAATATAGCAAAATCAATATAATGCCAATAAAAAAAAAAGTTTATATACATTTATAATGAATCATAATTTAAAATAATACATCATTTCATATCATTTAATGCTATGCCATCTCATGTCTTAGAAAACATGTATAGTAAATCTCTAGGGCAAGTATTTTTTTATTACTTATTTATCTCAAATTTTAATGATTCAAATGCTTATGGATTCTTCATGAAAAGTGCAATATTTATTTGTGATTATAGATCTTGGATAATGATTATAATATAGTTGATGATTTGATGAGCAATATAATATGAATTTATGATCTAATTGCATATGTGTAAAATACTCTCATTTTTATATATTTCATATAAGCATCTACATATCAATGCACAAGTCAAGAAATTTAGATTTTATGTATGAATTTATCTAAGGAGAGTATAGCATTACTTTTAAAATTATAAAATAGATTATTCATTTATAAGTGCATGATATTGCCATAAAATATTATGATAGACATGTTAATAAGGCTTCATATTTGAAGAACATATCTTTATATCTTACATGAATGATAATTAGAATTGGATCAAAAAAGACATGTTATGATGGTGATGATGTTTGTTATGGCCCTTATTTTGATGTCCTACAATGTCAACTAAATAAGGTTGGATGAAACGACAAGCCTTATTGGCTAAAAGCAAACTGAGAGAGGCATAGGGTTTGAGCTTCTTTCTACCTTCGAGAAAGATCCAAAAATGAAGAGAAAGATGAGGAGTTAATTTTGGCTAAAAAGATTTTGTTTCGTAATGTTGTGACTCATACTAAAATGGTAAGTTGTTCATTGCATGCCTTAATAAATGAAATAAAAAATATATGATAGAGAGTGTGTGCCTTAGAACATCCTATGAATAATACCAAGTCAAAAAGGAACAACTTGGACATGTCATCTGGCATCTCAGTTGACTCACTATGGTTGACCTAAAATATCCCAAATGGACTTACTTGTCCCATTAGTCAACCTGAATTCGCTGGACTCCATAAATTGATCAAGTTGCATACAATAAAGTCAAACATTGGGAAACTAAGTCAACTGATAATTTAACATGTTCAGTCTGAATGATTTAATTGAGCTAAAAAAGGCATGATTAAGCCAGTACAGTACTGAATAAATTCAACAATCTTGTGAAAATGATTGTCACCCATGATTTCTCAAAATTACAAATCAGAATATATAAGTGCCATCATAAGAGTGATAATAGTGATGAAATATAAAATAAAAAACCAAATTGATGAGAATGATTATGAGAAAGTTTACCTCCTAATGCATCACCATTATATGCTGATATCACAAGCCACAAATCAAGATTAAAGTTCATCATCATCAACAGCATTCCAAATCTTAAAGCATGGAACATGATTCGAGCTTAGCCAACCCCTTCACACTTGAACTCCAATATTTGCCACAAATAAAACCAATCCCAATTCAAAAAGTTTGGTTGGTCCCTCCTCCCATTCAAGCATTTTAACATGTGATCAAAAGCAAATAAAATTTTTCCTTCAAAAGTAAATGGCTGGTTACTCCAAGAAGGAAGCAAGAAAATTAAAACCAAGTGAAAATTCCTTTTTCCATAATTAGCATGGCCAACCACGCAATGCAATATTTCATGTATTTTGTTTTCTAATCTTCATATAACCTTGCATTCTCTCTTTTTGAAGGATATAAAATATTGAATTTGCTTGCTTGTTTGCAAAGCTTGGTGAGCTTTGGTGAATGATCCCCCTCCAAGAAGAGTTTCCAAATTATATACCTGTATTTTTATTCTTCCCACTCCCTCCACTCTCATCCTACGCTCCAAATCCTAATCCTAATTGCCTGTAAACCTCTCTTAACACTCCATAGAAAACTCTCAGTCCACCTCTATCCATCAGCTAACACACCCCAAAATCCAAACCCCAACAGATTGATCTCGAGTTTGGCCCCACCCAGTAAACCCTAAGTCAATTCGGCAAGCCTCTCCAGTCCCACATAACCCTAAATCCTAAAACCTTAACACTAGATGTCGACCATAGCTTTACATAAAAAACAGAAGCCTTCCTTCCCCACAAGCCCACCAAAATAATTCCTAAATCCCTCGAGTGCTCAGCCAATCTTTAAAGCCTCCACCCACAAGTGAGTGCCTCTTTAATCCATTATCTATCACCATCTCTTGAATGAATCCAGCAAAAACATGTGAACATCTCACAATCTGTACATAAATATATACCTTCTTTTGAGATGAACTGCACATGAAACGACAGAGTGAATTACATAATAACAAGTGTATGTCAGTGCCAACGAATTGGTCCACCTGATGGCTTAAAGGGCAAAAGTGGCAGCTACCAACCCTATCTAGCCCATTAGCATGACTTGGTTTTGCACAAGAAGGATGTAATTCATACCCTTAATCAAGCAGTCCACACATACATGAACTCAATATGATACTAAAAAATTTGTCAGTAATTTCTCACACCATTCTGAGCATTTTTAAGAATTAATTCAATCAAACTAAATCAGAAAGCTATGGTTCAATCATCTCAAGATGATTAAGAATGTGAATTGAAAGCTGAAGTGATTTTTCATCCTTTAGGCATGAGTTTAGATGGTCGACGTGTAGGCAATTTGATGTTCTATGCATGGCGAAGTATCAAGCTCCAAGTCCTTTACCTGAGCTTCCTTTACTTTCATTACGATTATACTGTTAAAGCTCGATTAGAGTGTAGTTTTATTTAATCATTTTGATATCATAGAATGTAGTTTTCAAAAGTTTCATATATTGATTGGATATTTTTGCCAGATTTAAACATATATTTGGAACAAACATGTATCAATCCTTTTCTCATCCTTTCTGAAAGTTTGAACATATTGATGTTATGCAAATTCAGCTATTAAAGAATGCACAAATATGTAAGTGTCGTTATCTTCCTTGATACTCCTAGAAAATGTTTAAACAAACATTTTACATCAATACTCCAAATTAACATCCTTTTGAATTGTAAAAGAAAGAATCTTAATATTTGAATTCATAGAAACTCCGGAAGAATTAGGTTTCGTTTGGTTATCCGCTACTTTTTCTAAAAGGTAGTTTTAAAAACGTTGGTTTAGATAATGGAGTTTTCTAACGGAGAAACATATATAAAAAACTTTCCTTTTTTTTGAAGAAAGCATTATGCATTAGAAATAAAGAAGACTAATTACAATTGCCAAACATAATGCATTCCTTCTTTAACAGATTGACCAAAGAGGAAGGAATGCAATCAAATGAAAAGCTATCAAAAAAGAAACTATTCTCTAAAGCCAAAGTAGCACACAAATCCGCTACTTTATTGCATTCTCTATTGACATGATGAAAAACAACTTTGTTGAAGTCATTCAAGAAGAAGAGCTCCTTATTTGCCCAATTATCCAATTGCCACTTTGCCTTATTCAAAGAATCTTGTATGAAAGAAATAATGTTTAGATTATCACTTACAATGATCACTCCTTTGCTATCTAACATCCACCTTTGTATGAATTCCCTTGTGGTTATGACCGCTTCCATCTCTAGTTGAGCCACATCCCAATGAATTATATTCTTCCCAAATGCTGAAAGAAGTCTTCCTTTATCATCACGGAAAACTCCCCCAATACCTGCAAGATTCGTCTCCAAAACAGCAGCATCCACATTTATCTTAATCCACTCTAGCGGTGGAGGGTGCCAAGTTCTTTGAAACTCCAAATGGAGATTAGCACCCCAGCTGTCTAGAAGAGGACTAGATCTTATCATGGCTAACAATAAAGCATTAGCAGCAACCATAGAAGTAGACGTAGCTACCTTACCATGCTTCACCAAATTGCGGTTCTTCCATGACAAGTAAACGACAACACAATATAATTTCACCATATTAGGATTCCAAAGAGACAACCTTCTCATTCCATCCAAACAGCTATCCAAAGATTGAAATATAGGAATGGCAAACCCCCATTCTCTAAACTTTAACAAAATGTCCACAGTAAATTTGCAATGTACCACTATATGTTCGTAGCTTTCAACCTTTTGGCAACCCCTTGGACAAAGGTCGTCACAACAAAGCCTACGATACCTGAGAAATTGATTAGTAGGGATAGCATACATACTTAACCTCCACCAAAAAAGCTCTACTCGTAAATTGAGTTTTAGCTTCTTAAGCCATTTGAGGAATCCGTTATCATCTTCTCTGCTTCTACCTTGCATAACCAACTCATATGCAAATGCTGAAATAGTCCTGCCTGAGTACTGGAACAAAGATTCCACATGATCTTCCTTCCGGATTGGATCCAAATGAATTTGCATAATCATTAAGACAAGATCATCATGGAAGAATTTCTACAGTTCCTGCCTATCCCAACTGCCATCACCAGAAATGAAATGTTGGAGCATCATGCCATCCAACGCCCCACAATCAGCAAACGTAGGCCACATATTAAGACATTTGTCAAGCAACCAAATGTCATTTAAAACATTGACTTTATCTCCTCTTCCCACTTTCCATCTAACTAAATTCTTCAAGTGGTTCCCACCATCAATCAAAATTTTCCAAGCATTAGAAGCATTTTTTTTACAAACCCCATTGAAGATGTTCTCCCCATATTTCATACTTATAGTGCGGTGTAACAATGAATCTGCATTATGAACAAAATTCCATGCTAATCTTGCTCGAAGGGGTCCGCTTCTAAGCAATGTAGAGTGTAAACCCAGCCCACCAACATTTTTCGGTTTACAAATTTCCTCCCAAGCAACATAATGCAATCCTTTCCTCTCATTTGAATTGTGCCACACAAAATCTCTACATACCTTCTCCACTTCAAACAACACTCTTCTAGGTACCAAAGAGTGTGTAATTAAGAAGTTTGGCATTGTTAATAAAGACGACTTGAGAAGAATGATTCTTCCACCCAAAGATAATGTCTTCTTACCCCACACATTCAGCCTTTCCACCACATGAGTTAGCAAATCTTGATAATCATTCATTCTCAATCTTCTCAAAGCAATTTTTATTCCCAAGTAATGCACCTCCTTGACCACTTTAAAACCAAGTCTTCTAGCAATCTTGTTTTTTATGGAACGTTTAACAGCCTTTCCGAAAACCACTTCAGATTTACTTATGTTTACTCTTTGGCCTGTCCACCTGCAGAAATCCGCCACAAAGTTCTTCAATAATCGGGCCATAGGAGTCGTTGCCTGAGAGAAAACAATTACATCATCTGCATAAAGGAGGTGTGTAATCTTTGGACCTTTAGGAGATAATTGAATGCCCAATTTCTGTCCCTTTTGCTGAAAAGAATTAGAAAGAAGTTGAGAGCACATGATAAACAAATAAGGTGAGAGTGGACATCCCTGTCGAAATCCACTATGAGCACTAATCCATCTTGAGTTCTTCCCATTCAAGATAACCGAAAACCTTGCATCCACCACACATTCCATAATGAGATCGGAAAACATGGAGGGGAAGCCATACCATTTAAGAATTTGTTGCAGAGTTGGCCATCCCATGCTATCATAAGCCTGTTCCATATCCAGTTTAACAGCCATCATACCTTTCTTGCTTTTGGATAGCCTAAACTTGTTAAAGATCTCCTGAGCTAGTAAACAGTGCTCTGACATATATCTCCCAGGGATAAAAGCCACCTGCTCCTCAGAGATCATCTTAGACATACACCTCTTAAGTCTATTAACCAACATAGTAGCAACAATCTTATAAGTAGTTTGACAAAGGCTAATAGGCCTATAATTAGATGGGGTGATAGGATTTTTCACTTTTGGAATTAATACAATCAGAGTATCTTTCCAATCCTTATGCATAACAGCAGATTTAAAAAACACATTGACAGCATTCCAAGTGGTCTCCCTAACAATGCTCCAATAAAATTTAAAAAAGGAGGAAGTTACCCCATCTGAACCAGGAGATTTGTTGTTGCCTTGTTGGAAAACCGAATCCCTACATTCCTCCATAGTGAAATCAGCACTCAACATATTAACTTCTGGATTTGCTAACTTCTGGCTCTCAGATATCATCGGCCAATCAGAGATAGAGCATTCTCTAGACTTCCACTTATTCATAAAGAAATTAAGGAATACCTCCTCAATCTGATCATCCTCCTCCGCCATGTTATTATTGCTATTTTTGATTTGTCTAATCCAATTTCCATTCCTTCTTGTTGAAGCATAGTTACGGAAAAAATTAGAGTTGTTGTCTCCTTCCTCTTGCCACCTAACTTTTGCCCTTTGGTTCCACCAAGTGGATAGCCTCCTCAAAGTGACATTGAGATCATGCACCTTGTTTCTCGAAACAAAGAGATCCTCCTCCGACAAACCGCCATCAGAAGACTCCTTCATTTGTAATTCCAAAATTTCCCTCTTCAAGTCTTCCTTTGCCTTGCATAAATCTTTGCATTTGTTCTTATTCCAGAAATGTAAAGCCCTTAAAGTTCTCCGTAGCTTTCTATGAAGCACATCCCCCTCATTGCCATAGTCGGTCTTCCTCCAGGATCCAAGGACAATACGCCATGCTGCAGGATAAGATCTCCAAGTCTTCAAATCTGATGTTCTTGAATTTATTTGGCCGACTTGCTTCCAACTTAAAGACAATAGGACTATGATCAGAAGCCACCCTGGCTAGATGCCTAATACTTGCAGAAGGAATCAATTGTAAGGTGGCAGAGTTCAGCAGGCATCTATCAAGCCTCTCCAAAATTCTAGAAGCACCATCTTTATTATTGCACCAAGTATAACTTGGTCCAACAAAACCTACATCATGAAAATCATTGTTAGTCATAAAATCTCTCATCTCTCTAGACCCCCTAGAGAAAATGAATCTCTTCCCACCCTTCTTTTCCTCCTTACTCAGAATGCAATTAAAATCCCCCCCCCCCCCCCCCCCCCAACAATGGAGGGAACATCAGCCATCAAGCAATTTCCAAGCCCATCCCACAGTTTTCTTCTTTCTAGATAACATTTATCCCTATAAACAGTAGCAACCCTCCAAGGCCCCATAGAAGGAGTGGAGAGGATACCAACCACCATCTGGGAGGAGTGCTCAATAACCTCAAATGTCACCATCTTCCTATTCCAAACAACCAAAATGCCACCAGCAGTACCATCAGCAGGATGGTAGAAAAAATCCCATTCACTTCCAATAAAGCAGTCCACATCCTTCCTATCAATGCTCATTAACTTAGTCTCACACAGCCCAATAAAAAAACATCATAATCCCTCACAATCTCCCTAAGATACAAAGAGGCCTCCTTCTTCCTAGCCCCCCTACAATTCCAAAAAACCATGGAAGACATTAATTATTCAAAGGGGAATTGTCCCCGCCTAAAGCATTCCCCTTACCATCACGCCTCTTCTTTCTATGCTCCGGCTCCACAGGGAATAAAGATCTCAACTCCTTAGCCAATTTGATCTTGACAGAACTACCTCTTGGAGAATCAACAAACATCCTTTTCTCTGGATCAACCGCAGAATTCAAAGTAGCCTAGATCTCCTGAGCACCAGCTGAATTCCTATGAGCAGAATTCAGCTCCACCTGAACAGGAGCTTCAATTTCCCCCTCTTCAATCTCACAATTCAATACATCAAATTTGTTAGCTACCGCAAAAACCTTCTCTTGGGTACCAACAAAATTTCCCTTACCACAGCAAGCATCATCAATCAAACTCTTCTCCCCTACATCCAACTTTTCCATTCCAACATTAGCAACCTGCGCTTTTTCCTGAACAACATTTCCAATAGACTTGGGATTCATATCAATCGTTTTTCCACTCCTGACATCCCTATCAAACCTCCCACTTCTATATAATCTATTTTTAAACTTGACTTGCATCCAAGGCCCATATTCTTCATTAGACAAGGGAGGTTTGGAAACTGCCATAACCTCCTCTGCCAAATCAGCCTTCTCCACATTGTTACCCACTTGAGCAGGATCCCCACATTCATGTGCTTTCTCTACATGAGAATTGGAAGGACATTTATTTTTCAAATGACCAATTTTCCCACAATGATAACATAGGGATGAGATCTTCTCATATTCGACTTTTTGGAATGATCTGCCATGGATTCCTTCAATCCAAACACCTTTAGGCAGCTGTTTGTCCAACTCAATTCGAACACAGACACGGGCATATTCCCTCTTGCCCCATCTAAATGAATTTCCATCTATATACAATGGTTGTCCAATCATAGATGCAATTCTAGAAATATTTTGTTCATCCCAACAATGCAATGGTAAGCAAGGCATACGAATCCATACCGGGGCAGTAAGACCTTTTAGTGACTCAGGGGAGAACGCAGGTGACCATTTGTCCATGCCAATGATGTGATCACCAATAAACCAAGGACCACCATTTAAGACTTCCCCCAATGCTTCAGAATTCTTGAAAGAGCAAAGAATCCAGTTCATTCCCAAAGTAGGTAAATGGAACGTACCATACTTCGACCATTGCCTCCGAAGCTCCCTGCTACAGACTGAAAAAGGGATATTATATCCAAGCACCTTAATCACCAGCGAGTTCTTAAGAACCATAGAATTGGATTTTTCCATATCAAAATTTAAAACAACAGCTACCCCATCTTTAGTCAACTGGGTTGAGTTCACATCATAGTTTAATTTAATATGTTGAGTCTTTCTCCATGCATTCAAGAAGTTGTCTTTCGGTCCTTCAACAGCAGCCTTCTCAGGAATATCATCAATTATCTGGGCACTATGCTGATTGCCTGATACATCATCAATAATCCCTACAGGATTCTCCAAACCAATGACTGTAGCGTTTGAATCTATGTTATCACACCGAGGCCGAATCTCGTCAGTGCAATGAAGATCGATGTTAACCTCGTCTGAGACATTCGCATTTATCCCTGGCCGGGGGCCATGGATTGCATTTGAACATCCAAACTTGTTAACATAAATCTTCATTTCTGACGAAGTAGCTTCACAATCGTAAAGGGGAGATTCAATGCAAGACTTGAAATTCTTTGGAGTAAAGCACACAGGTGCATCCAGAATACCTTTTCCCTTACCATCTACATAATCTACCTTCTTCATGGGAGCAGAATCACAAGGTTCTTTAATAACCAAAGGACGAGAGGTTAAACGCAAACCCAAAACATTTGACCCTAACAGGGGATTGGCACGTCGTCGATGTCCATCTTCTCGAAGACGTCCACTCATTCCCGCAGACTGATGATCGGCAGATGGAGGAGCTGCCATAGGTGGACGGCGGCTGTCAGCCGCCATCTCCGGTGAAGGCGGTCGAGAACCGGGAAACTGAAAATTTGAAATTTCAGTTAATTTCTCTCTCTAACGGAAAAGCTGGAGTTTCTCTCTCTAACGGAAAAGCTCTTTAAGCTGGAGATTCTCTCTTAAGTGAATAAAAATCTTTCTCAAAACAGCAAAAAAATGAAGAAAATGGTGTTATTGGGAACGTGGTTTGCAGAACCAAACAGTAAAGAAGAAATAAATTTACCGTTTTAAAACGAAATAAGCACAAAAAACATCCAATCAAACGAGGCCTTAAACTGCAGTTTACTGCACCAAAAAGGTTCATGATTGGAAGGAAAGTTTGTAGAAGGATCTAAAAATAATCATTTTTTGATTAATTCATTTCGAAAAAAGTTATACCCCAAATAAACCTACACAAAAACTGAAATACTTTGCCATTTTATATAGGCCATGTAAGCTTCCAGATCACCAATACACAAGAATCTATAAAATCTCAAAACTCATGGAATTCCATATAGGGAGCGTAGTATTTCCCATTCATTCTAATAATGAGATCACATACCTAAATGCCGACTTGCTTTGAGTAGATAATTTGTTAAATTAGTAAGTTGGAATTTAAAAAAAGCTACTAAGATAATGTACAAGGTAAAATCGCCACAGGAAATAATCCAAGTTCCCAACATTATTTCCGAAATTGCACAACCAATTCAAACAGGTATAAGAAAGTGCTTATAACGGTTGGGATAGAAGTACAATAAAACGCTTGTTTAAGCCTTCACCTTCAACTGAGTACATCCATTCTCGAGGTTCGTTAGGGATACACTTTTTTCCTCAAATGCAAGCAGCATATAACAAATTATTAACGAGCAGTGAATAAAAAGGACCTGAAGACTAGTTAAACAAACGCCAGATACCACTTTTAGGAAATAAATTCAGAAAACAGTACTTTGTGAGGATTTAAATACCTAATGCTCTCGCTCTAAATTTATCGAAAAGGAAAAGATGGATTTAGAAGACATCTGGCATTAAGTTGAAATGGTTTTATGGAAATCACCATTTCCAATCTCAAGTTTAAATAAGAAAGATTGATAATTTATGTTAGGTTGACAGTCAAAAGTAAAGCTTATGCTAAATTTAGATTTGATAGAATTAATGATAATGTTTTTGAATCAATGAGGTATGGATTGTGGTTAGATCAAAGAATCATGATGTGGTATTATAGTAATGTTAGTATCAACACCATTTACATTCAGAAATTAAAAATGGGTTGTCAACTACAGCTTCAGTGCTGTACCCGATCATACTGATAACAGCATACCTGATTAATTACTTTTTACCTCAAGTAATAAGTTTACTTGGATGAACAAAGCCATTTGTTTAGTATTTCATGCGCCCAAAACGCAATGAATTCTTCCACAATTGATTAAACAGCATTATATCCTACAAAAATAAAACAACGAGAGAACTTGAGAGTGATAAGCACTTAGATTTAACAAAAAAGATAATTGAAGCAAACTAGTAATTTATGCTTTTCTAGAGATGCTTTTAATATGAAAACATTATTTCTATATATCATAAATGGAAAGAAAATAATCTTTGAACATAATAAATTGGCATTGATCCGTAAGAATCAACGGATACTTCATAATTAGCATAATTCATCACTTGTAGGCATCATTTTTAGTTTTTTTGTTCGTGTAAATTGCAATTAGATCTTCACTCTAATCATAATTGATTTGGTCATTTGTTTTTCAATTCACCAATCAATTCTCCCATTCTTACTTTTTTCATTTTCAATACAAGTTCCTCCCCAAAATCGATTTAACAAGAGCTTTATGACTAGGTATGCCCTAGTTTAATTTTTCGCTGAATGTTATCTGTCATTAATCAATAGAATTTTTTATGAAATTATATTCGCATTCAAAGTGTGGTAAATAAGCATGATGGCATCAAGAAATGAGAGATAGTTGGGTATGTTTCTATAAAATTTACCTTACACTTAAGTGCATCAAATTTAAAAAACTGTTTTTTGCTAGAGAGATATGGAAAGGTGGGAGGGTAGGCGGAGAGGAAGCAGTGTTTACCGCCTTGAGGCCCTCCTCAACACAATTTCAGTGAAAAATAGCTTGAGGCTTATGCCTCGAGCTCTTTTTATAAGGTGTGCCTTTGCCTAATGTGCCCCTCGCCTCACTAGCGTGAGGCACATGCCACCCTATATATATATATATATATATATATATATATTTATCTAAATCCTAAACTAAAACCCTGAATAAATAACGCCTTCATGCACTCCCGAGCCGCAACGGCTTCCTTTCAACTGCCTCAACCTATATGTTGGCTCAAAAAAAACAGTGCGTCGGCATGAATCCTACTTTGCAGAAATAAGATTCCATTCCCCTTGAGTCAAATTATCGTTAAACAGATTTTCCCTTAGGGTAGTGTCAGGGTGTAGTTATATCAGGGTCCTTACTTCCCATAAGCACAAGCACACACATAAGAGAGAACTCTCGATTAAGGATAAATAATTTTAGGTGTTTTTAGTCTCAGTTGTAAGAGAAAATGGAGATAAACTCGATCAAGATCTCATGGTTCCGTCGTCCCGGGTATACCGTAGGTTTCAGTCTATCAACACTAGCGATCGTTAATCGTAGTGTCCAAGGAATCTAATTAGCAGCTATGGGTTGCCTCCTTTTAGGAATCCTTAGTAAATTGAAGTCGTTATAAGTGGGTTGTAATGTTATGGAAGTTTGGGATTTACATCTGTTAGAATACCCAGTGATTAATTTAGCTTAGGATTTATAACTTTGTTTAGAAGTTACCCGGTTAATTGAATTGGTCTGGGGCTTACGGCTTCCATTAGAAGTTGCCCGATTAATTTAGAAGTGGATCTTATAGCTTTCATTAGAAGTTGCTCGAATAGCAGGTCTTAGAACTTGTCTTAGAAGATGCATGTTTATTTGAGTAGGTCTTACGGCTTCTGCATTTCAGAAGTAGCTTTATGGTGGGTCTTATAACCTAGCCCTATAAGCTAAGTTGCTCATTAGTTTTAGTTATTTGGGTAGGTGTTATGGCTTCCCTTTAGAAGTTGCCTGTAGATGAGTCTTAGAACCTAGCTCTATAGTAAGGCTACCCGTTAGTTTAGTTTAGATTCCCGATTGTTTACTTGGATAGGTCTTACGACTTTCCTTTAGAAGTTGCCTGTAGGTTTAGGTTTTAGGGCAGATGTACTCCGTTTAGAAGTTACCCTAATAGATAGGTCTTACAGCTTCACTTAGAAGTGGCCCATTGATGAGTCTTACAACCTAATCTTATAGGCTAAGATGCCCATAGATTTGTAGGACTTACTGCTTCCCATTGGAAGTAGCCTGAAGGTTTTGTTTGCAGGGCTTACTGCTTCCCTTGGGAGGTAGCCTGAAGGTTATGTTTGTAGAACTTACTGCTTCTCTTTGGAAGTAGCTTACTGGTTTTAGTTTAGGGTAGATTAGACAGCAGTTACTTTAGTTCAATTCCTTATTATCTTCACGCCAGTGTTTTTTTAGTGCCCTATTTTTCTTTTAGTGCCTACTTTTCTATAAGTACCTTGCTTTCTTTGTTTCAACAGTTTACTAATCAGTTTTGTTTATTACTTGCAAATACCTAGAGCTTTATACCTATAGGATCTTGCTTGGAGCATTGGAGAGTTCGCACAGGAGTTTTGGAGTTTGTTAGTATTTTGGAGAATTTTTTGAGTCTTAGAGTTTTGTGAGCTTTGTTTGGTGTTTTAGTTTTTTGAGTTTGAGAATTTTAGTTTTTAGGAGTCTGGTGTGTTTTAATTGGTGCGAGTTGTATTAGGATAATTAGTGTGAATATTGTTTTCTTTTATTGCATTTTATTTGATTTATATTTTTTATTCAATCAATTAACTAAATTTTAAATTGGTCAATTAATGAATTAAATAATTGAATGAAATTACAAATTAAATAATTAGCTTTTAAATTTATTTCGAATTGTCTAATTAAGTGCGTAATTAAATTGCTCAATTAATAAAACTTCAAAGTCATTTTAAAATTAATTAATGAATTTAATTATAGATTAAGATTTTAATTAACTAAAATAAATTAATTATTTTTAAATGGTTTAGTTATTTAATTAAATTTTAATGTTATTTCTAGATTAATTGATTAAATGAATTTTAATCTTATTTTTAATTAATTTAAATTATGTAACTTTGATTTGGATTTAATCAACTAATTAAATGAGTATTTTAAATGAATTAATTTTAAATTTATTTTAAAATTAATTAGTTCATTATTTGATTAATTAATTGAATGAAATGAATTATTCTTTAATAACTAACTTAATTATTTCTAAATGAATTAATTGTATTAATTATTAAAAATAAATTTAAACATCTCAAAATTACTCTCCAATACCTTCGAAGGAGAATTTGGCGGCTCTCGAAAAGATTTCGGCAGCCTCCCATCATCCTCTTCCTTCGAAGGGAGGTTGAGATGGCAATTGTGGTGGTTTCTACCCATCCGGATCAAAGATACAACGGTGCGTGGTCTTCAAATTAGAACCATCCTACCCGAATCAAAGATCGACGACATAAGTCTTCCAATTTAAAATTCTTCCGCCAAGATCAAAGATCAATAG
This sequence comes from Dendrobium chrysotoxum, assembly GCA_019925795.1. Taxonomy (NCBI): domain Eukaryota; kingdom Viridiplantae; phylum Streptophyta; class Magnoliopsida; order Asparagales; family Orchidaceae; genus Dendrobium; species Dendrobium chrysotoxum. The sequence continues at coordinate 25,760,393 of CM034304.1, read as the reverse complement.
AGCGAGGTCTTTGATTTTAAAATTCATCCGGTCGGATCAAAGATCAATAATACAGGTCTTCGAAATTGACACATAACCTGCTTGCTTTGCCTTTCCTCTTATATATATATATATATATATATATAGAGAGAGAGAGAGAGAGAGAGAAACACTCTTAAGCTTTTCATACTCATAGGTAGTTACAGGCATTGTCGGGCACTATAAGGGTAAAAGCAAGAATTTGTTCTGCACTTATAATGAGAAAGGCAGAAGTAAAGGTGGGAGAGTGGATTGTAGTCAGAACTAACATAGTGCAGGTAGAACGATAGTGGGCCGAAAACGACCTAGGATTATACGGGTTGACGAAATGCAGGCAGTGCGAGCATGGTTCGCTTTGCTCAGAGCGGGTCGGAGCGGAGGTGGGTTGTTGTTCAGAGCGGAAGTGATGCACCCTAAGTTTTATAGCCAAGTAGGAGACCACTAGGAATGCAACAAGACATTTCCTTTCAATAAAACGTAAACTAACACCAACTGAATGAAACTTAATAGTAAATAGATGAGTAAATGATTAGGAAATCTTGCAAAAAAATAAACTAAAACTTAAAATTAACTACCCTCAAAACAACCTAGAAAGTTCACCTCACATGCGAAACCCAAAATAGAGAAGGTGCTCATAGGAAAGGACAAACCAGTGGTTCACTGTAGAAATTTTGATCCAGCTCAAGTCGGCACTCCTCTGGCAAATACAAACAAACAGGGCACAACAACACCTTGAAACTCATAATATTTGGAGAAGAAAGATACAAGTGGAATGAGAACCGTGGAAAGAAGATTAGATAGAAGACCGAGACGAAATAGAAGAAGGAAGGTAGAAGAAGATAGCTCGCAAGCTAAATAGCATACAAGTTTTAGTGTGATTATACCAGCAACAATAACAACTAACCCCTTCCAGTACCAAAACAGCCAATAGATATGAGAAGGGGGGAGGGGAATTGGCCATAAATTGCTCACTTAATTATGCCATCCAACAGCCAATAGAAGCCTCTCAAGTTAGCCCATTTATTGAGTTAATGCACTCAGTATAGGAAAATAGCAAGGTGGAAACTGAACAGCCAGCAGCAGGCAAAAATAGGACAACAACATGAGAAAAACAGCCAGCATAGGGAAAGCTAACAGTAGGGAAAACAGGACATCAGCATGGAGAAAAACAGCCAGCATAGGGAAAGAGTTGGGCTAAACCCAATAAGAAAAACAACCCAAAATAAATACCCAACTAACCACTAAAGAAGCTAGATCAACACAATTGGAAACCAAAGGAGTAAAACTTTCTAAGAGCACCAAACCCAAGCATGATCACATGTTGTTTTACATCATAGGGTATTGCAAATTAAAAAAAAAGTGTCTAAATTACAAAGAGTCCAAAACAAAGAAAAATAAAGAAAACATAGATTAGCAATTCTTGATTGCATCAATTCTCCCCTGGTAGAAGAATCTCATCTCCTAATGAGAATGCCTCAGTAACCCGCTGAAAGATATCAAATCGATGAATCTGCAACTCTTCAGTTTCAATCCAAGAACAGTTAGTCAAATGTCGCCCACTCCACCTAACCAAAAATCATCGCTGCACTCCATATCTAGTCTGAGTAGTACGGATGTCCACAACGTCATCAATAAAGTCATCACTGGTCTGAACTATAGTAAAGGGTACAATTTCAATGTCTACAGAATAGTCGGCTCTCCTTTATATGTAATAAGATCAGCAACAATGAACACAGGAGAAGTCCCAATAGAAGGTGGAAGATCCAACAGATAAGCATTTATTCCCAATCTTCGCAGAACTCGGAAAGGACTAAATTTATTTCGGCTTAATTTGCCAAAAGTGCCAATATGAAAGCGTTGTCGTCGAAAGTAAGCCATGACTAAATCTCCTTCTTGAAAAAAAAAACACTCTGTCTGATGTTTTCAGCAACTGTTTTGTATTTTAACATTTGTCATACAGAGTTTTTCTAAAACCTAATGTTGGACCAATTGAATATGATCAACAATTTCTATAGCTTCAGCATTGATTCTATCAGACATGGGTAATGAAGTTCGGTCTAAGATGCGGGGAGCAGATTGGCCATAAATAATTGCAAATGGGGTTTTTCTAGTGGATCGGTTAAGAGAATTGTTATAAGCAAATTCGGCTTGGGGTAAAATCAAATCCCATTGAGAAGGTCTTTCTCCAACAAGACACATCTAAGCAAATTTCGCAAACTTTTGTTTACTACTTCAGTTTATCCATTAGTTTGTAGATGATATGCACTACTGAATTGGAGAGTAGTCCCTAAGTTTGACCATAGTGTTCTCCAAAAATGACTTAAAAACCTAGTATCCCTATCAGAGATAAAAGTTCTAGGTATGTCATGCAATTTGAAAATTTCTTTAAAATAAATCAGCAACATGAGATGTATCATAAGTTTTCTTACAAGGGATGAAATGTATCACTTTGCTAAATCGGTCAACGACAACAAACACAGAATCAAACTTCCGGGCTGTTATAGGTAATCCTAAAATGAAGTCCATAATGATAACTTCCCAATGTTTGTTTGGAATCGGAAGAATATATAGACCAATGTTTTTGGTTGTTCCTTTGAATGATTGACAGGTTTTACATTGTTTTACAAACATTGGTGTATGTTTTCGCATGTTGGGCCAATAATATCGTTCTTCAACTAAGCTTGTAGTCATTCCTTGACCAAAATGTCCTCCTAATCCTCCACCAAGAAGTTCTAGGATAAGTTTTTCACGTAAAGAGCTTTGGGTGATATAAAGTCTAGTTCCCTTAAACAAAAATTCTTGTTGGATTGTAAATTGAGTAGAGGGATCAGCTCCAGAAGTATAACATGATTCCCAAATACTTTTAAAGTCTGGGTCAGTGGCATAGGTATCTTTCAAGTTGTCAAGAGAAACCACAATGGGGTGAAGAGTTACCAATAAGTGTGCTTGTCTGCTTAAGCCATCAACAACTTTATTCACAACTCCAGCTTTGTGTTTAAGATAAAATGTGTACTCTTGTAAAAATGATATCCATTTAGCATGTCTACGATTCAAATTTTTATGAGATCCTAAGTATCTTAGTACTTCATGATCAGAGTTTAGCATAAATTCCCATTGGATAAGATAATGTCTCTAGAATTTTAGGACCTGGACAATCGCATAAAACTCAACATCGTAAGTCGAATATCGGGATCGAGTATCATTGAGTTTTTTGCTAAAGAAAGCCACAGGTCGACCCTCTTGACTAATGACAGCTCCAATGCCTACATGGGATGCATCACAGTCTACTTCAAACATCTTGTCAAAGTCAAGTAACCTAAGAATGGGTGCTCTGCTCATTTTTGTTTTAATCAGATGAAAGGCCTTTTCAGCTTTAGGGGTCTACCTTAAAGTTCCCTTTTTAAGACAATCAGTAATGGGTGAAATCAAAAGTACTAAAAATTTTCATGAATCTTCAGTAAAATAGGCTAATCCATGAAATCCTCTAACTTCACTAATAGTTTTCGGAATCGGCCAACCTTGGATTGCTTCAATTTTACTGGGGTCCACTTTAATACCATTATCAGAGACAATATATCTAAGGAAAGTCAAGCTATAAGTCATGAAAGAGCACTTTTTTTGCTTTGTTCTCTTAAAGTATGGAGGACTTATTTCACATGTTCAAGATGATCATTGGGACATGTACTATAAATCAAGATGTCATCAAAGTAAACCATAACTAATTTTCCAATAAAGGGATGTAGGATATGATTCATGGTTCGCATAAATATGCTAGGAGCATTTGATAGGCCAAAGGGTATTACTAGTCATTCGTAGAGTCCTTGGTTTTAAAGGTTGTTTTTCACTCATCACGATGTCATATTCGGATTTGATGATATCTACTTCGTAAATCAATTTTAGAAAAAAATTTGGCACCACTAAGCATATCAAGCATGTCGTCAAGTCTTGGAATAGGAAACCTATACTTGATGGTTATCTTATTTATAGCCCGACTGTCCACATACATCCTCCAAGTTCCATCTTTTTTGGGTGTTACCAGGTCTGAGATGGTACATGGACTCATGCTTTCTCTGATTAATCCTTTAGTTAAGAGTTCAATTACTTTTTTGCGGAGTTCTTCATGTTCTGTAGGACTCATACGATAGTGAGGCAAGGGGGGTAAAGTGGCTCTAGGCACGAGATCAATATGATGTTGAATATCTCTTAGAGGAGGCAAGGAATCAGGTAAATCTTCAGGAGTTGTCTTCATATTCGTTGATCAGAGGTTGAACTTCTTTAGGAATTTTTTTGTTTAATTCAGTCTCTTTTTCTACCACAAGATAGATCACTTTGGTGTTTTTGAGTTCATTTGTATTGAGTAATTCAGGAGCAGGTGACTTTGAGGTCGTTTGGACAAATTTTGTGGGAGGGTCAGAATTTTCTTTTGGGAATATGGGTGAACTCCTTGTTGTCTTGAGTCAGGGTGTAAGTGTTTTTCTCTCAATTGTGAATGGTCTTATGATCGTATTGCTAAGGTCGACCTAGAAGAATACTAGAAGAATATGACATACCTCGAGTGGCATAATGTCACATAATACTTGGTCTTTGTAAAATTTTCCAATTGAAAGGTTGACAAAGCATTGCTGAGTGATTGGTACCTCTCCTCCTTCCTTAAACCATGATATCTTATAAGGCTTAGCAAGAGGTTTTGGTTTTAATTTCAGTTTATCCATCATGAATTGTGACACAAAATTTTCTGAGCTACCATTATCAATCATAAGGGTACATAATTTTCCTCCTACAGTAAATGTGATCCGAAAAATATTTCTGCTAAGCCATTTATCTCCAGCATCTATTTTGGTGGTCAAGACCCTTCAAATAATTAAATAATGATCTCCTTGGTCACCTTCAACATCAATTGATTCCATCTCCTCGTTTTCTTCTTCAAACTCATCATTTTTTGAAGTTTCATGATTTTCCTCTTGTTCAATGTAGTTGATCATAGGTGGGTTATTTCTTCTACATGCTGCTGAGAGATGATCATACAAGCCACATTTATAACAGAATCCAATTGGTTTTCTCCTACCACTCCTTTTCCTTTTTCATTTACTTGAGTTTCATTATGTTTCATTCATGGATTTGAATTTGAAGAAGTTGAACCAACAGTTGTTTGTGAATTTTGAACTTTACTTCTGGCAGATTGCCTAGGTTTAGTTAAGTCAAATTTTTTATTGTTGTTTTTTGTTGTTGTTGTTGTTTTCAATTTTAATGTCATGCAATAGGCCTCATCAAGTTTGATAACATGATGAAGATTTAATTGATCTTGGATTGACCACTTTACTCCATTGATGTATCGTGTTATGGTTCATTCCTCGGTTTCATTTAAATCATTTCTGGATTGTAATTTGTAAAACATTTCAGTGTATTCTTCTATGAATTGATTTCCTTGGCGAATGTTATTATATTCTTGGAATAGGGTTCGGAAATGGTCAGAAGGCAAGAATTTTACTCGCATTTTTTCTTTCATTCTTCCTCATGTTTGAATTTTCTCTTTCCCTCTCCTTATTCTGTTATTTTGAAGATTTTTCCACCAAGTTAATGCATGACCCGTCAGTTTTAAACTAATAAACTTAACTTTTTTGTTTTTGGGGATTTCTTTCCCTTCAAAAAATTGATCCATTTTCTCAACCCATTCAAGAAATTGTTCATGTTGTAATTTTCCTTCAAATCAATGATGTCTATTTTAATCCCATGATCCCATTGTCTATTGTTTTTAGTTTAGTTTCGTGGTGCTTCATCATCACTTTCATTCTTTTGGCCATGAACGTTGTTTACATTTAGAGCAACCATGGTATTAGCCAATGTTTCCAATTGTTGTTGTAAGTTAGCTATTTGTTGCATAATTATTTGTTGCCAATCCGCTTGTTGATTCTTTTGGTTGTACTTTTTTTATTAATTTTTAAAGAAAAAGGAAGACTCACACGACAACCTGAAGCTCTGATACCAAATTGATGCAATATAGGTTCTAAAACAAGTAGGAGAATACTAGGAATGCAACAAGACACTTCCTTTCAGTAAAACATAAACCAACACCAACTGAATGAAACTTAATAGTAAACAGATATGAGTGAATGATTAGGAAATCTTGAAAAAAAAAAAACTAAAACTTATAATTAACTACCCTCAAAACAACCTAAAAAGGTCACCTCACATGCAAAACCCAAAATAGGGAAGGTGCTTAAAGGAAAGAACAAACCAGTGGTTCACTACAAAAATTTTGATCAAGCCCAAGTCGGCACTCCTATAGCAAATACCAACAAACAGGGCACAACAATACCTTGAAACTCAAATATTTGGAGAAGAAAGATACAAGTGGAATGAGAATTGTGGAGAGAAGATTAGATAGAAGACCAAGACAAAATAGAAGAAGGAAGGTAGATGAAGATAGCTCCCAAGCTAAATAACCCGTAGGCTTTAGTGTGAATACATCAGTAACAATAACAACCAACCCCTCCCAGCAGCAAAACAATCCATATATATAGGAGAAGAGAAGGGGGGGGGGGGGGGGGATGGCCATAAATTGGTCACTTAATTATGTCATCCAAACAGCCAATAGAAGCCTCTCAAATTAGCCCATTTAATGAGGAGTTAAAGCACTTAGTATGGGAAAACAGCAAGGTGGAAACTGAACAGCCAGCAAAAGGGAAAAACGGGACAACAACATGGGGAAAATTAGCCAGCATAGGGAAAGCCAGTAGCAAGGAAAACGGGACAGCAGCATGGGGGAAAACAGCCAAAATAGGGAAAGAGTTGGGCCAAGCCTAATAAGCAAAATAACTCAAAATAAATACCCAACTAACCATCAAAGAAGCTAGATCAACACAAGTGGAAAACAAAAGGGTGAAACTTTCTAAGAGCACCAAATCCAAGCATGATCACAGGTTGTTTTCCATCATAGGGTATTACAAATAATAAAAAAATAGAGTCCAAATTACAAAGAGTCCAAAACATAGAAAAATAAAGAAAACATAGATTAACAATTCTTGATTGCATCATGAAGGAGGTAAGCTGGAGCATGGGATTGGTCTGACGTGAGGGTGTTAGACGCAGGAGGTTGGTTGGTGTGAGGGCATCGAACACGTAGGGTGCAAGCGCTCAGTCGGGATTTGTCGAATCAAAAGGAGGCACGGTCAGATCCAGCGTGTGTAAGCGGGCTCGATTCGGAACAATAGGAGGTAAACGGAGTGAGGAGGGTTTGGGTGGCTGATGAATCAGGTAGTGCATCCAGGTGTGGGTGTAGTCACAGCAGAGGAAGAGAACAAGGTATGCGAGACAAGACTGCCAGTTGTTTTGGTTTTTTTTTTTTCTGTTCTCCATCTTTTATAGATTGAATTAGTCTGTTACATTGAATAGGTGTGTTGCTTGGCGAAGATGTGCCTTTGTTCGCTCTGAAACTACGCCTTATTCTTTTTTTTCTCCACCGCAACCACCATCTTCGTAGTCGCCGCCAGGGATCACTTGGAAGCCGCACACCACCACCTCGTCCTACAAAAAATTTGGAGTATTACTCTCATCTTTATGTTAATGAAAAATATTTATGAAAAAAAAAAGATGTTTGAACTAAATGAAGTAAATTACGAGGCATTTGACTGCACAGGATGAGGTAAGGGAGAGACCAATTTGTTATGACGACTTAAAAAAAGACCCCTCAGTGATGACAGTGCAAATAATTTTTGAGTTGTCAACTATTTCAGCTTTCTTTAGGAATTAAATGTGGATGAGTAAGAAAATGGGAGAGAAGGAATTTGGAGCTAAACTTGATGTTATTTGATATATTTTATGTTATTTTGCTCCTATAATATTTGAATTTCAATTATGTTTCACACATTTATCACTAGCTACTTTACATATTCTGTAATTTTTTATTTTATATGTATGCTAATTTGCTATTTGATAGTATAAAAAAAAATGAATATGTTATCCTTTAACATATTATTTGGGTATTATATAAAAATCTTTTTTAACCTTTATTTTCCCTTTATGAATTTTTTAATTTTGAGATTTATGCCTCAAAATGCCTTGAGGTTTACATCTCGTCTCACAAACAAAAAAATGCCTGAATACCCAATTGCGCAATTTTAAACCTTGAGAGGAGCTTATGCTGGTTATGAAGATTGAATGCAAAAAGGCGGAGGGTGATTTGGTATAAAATAAAGATGGGTTGTTTATATATATATATATATAAAGGGAACCCTAGCATAGTGGGATGTAAGCTTCAATTGTTTTTTTTTCACTACCTTCACAATTCAGTCCACTTGTTCTCGCACAATAATCTCCTACCACTAGTAGAGGGTGTACACCCTCTTGAGATTTAATTGTCTAGATTAGTTTCTAAATTGTAAATTAAATTAGATTATAAAACCTCATACATAAAAGTATTTAGATGTATTAGACTTCTTTTATTGTTGAGAAATGAAGTTTACGATAAAGAAGAGCAATGATAGATTTTGCTTTAAAAAAATATAATTTTTTCACTATTTATTCACCCTTATTATGTAATAGTAAATATATACTGCAATTTATTAAATAATAAAATAAAGCAATATAAACAATGTAATCTTATATCCACTATTAATATTTAAAATATCCTTCATATTTAACTTTTGAGTTAACTTTAACTATTTTAGGCTCTGAGACTAAATCGGCTCAATTTTTAATAGTTGAGAGACTAATTGGGGCAATACGAAACTCTGAGACTAAATTGGACATTTATCAATAGTCAGGGGACTATTTTGAGCTTTTACTCGGATAATTTCATTTCCAACATTGATGTTTTCTTTTTTCAAATTCTAAAGCATGTTTTGTATCTACAAGAAACAAAATGAGCCCAGAATATAGAATTTTGAGGGTGACAAAAAAATAGTTTGGATTTTGAGAGTGACTGGAACGAGGTAGTTAAGGGATCCAAAAATTACAAATTCTTTGTCTGATTAATGAATGATTCAAAGTGATCAACTTAGCAAGTGCAATTGCAAACAATAGCGCATCAAAGAAATTTACAGGAGGAATCTAAAAACCATAAAATATACAAGGCACTTAAAAGTATGCGCATCTCTCTAGAAGCGGGTAAAAATGAGCTTAACAGTGCAGCAAATAAATCAATGAAATAAGTTCATTCTAATGTAAATAACTTCATACTCAAACAAATAAAAACTAGTTTGAAATAAAGAAAGATGCTATTTAACTACATACATCAACTAGGAAGTGAAGACATCTGTAAATTGTTCTCAAAGGTTCCATCAGATATTTCCTGAGCATCTACAGAGCTCCTCAAGCGCTCCAAAGAAGTTGCTTCAAAAATGCCTAGAAATTGCCAAATTTGATAGTTTCAGAATCACTAAAGTAGAATAATGATGATATAGGATTACTGTGTTTAACAAGTGCAAGCAAAAAGCACGTGATTAAATATAAGAAAATCCAAAAGGTTTTCTTTTTTGCAGTAGTACCAACGTTGAGAAAATAAGAAAAGCATATTTCCTTCAATAAAGATTTCAGGAGGTTAACGTAAGAGCAACAACTATTCAAAAATTTCAATGAATCAGAAAATAATAAATTAAATTTATAAAACGAATGATATCTGCTTTCTTCAACAATTTGGCAATAGAATCGGTAAAGACATAAAGGAAAATGCTTATTTTTAACATTTAGCAAATTAGAATGTGAGTTAGACTAAAGAAGATTGTGATAATGATTATACCGAATGCAAGCACCAAAGAGCATATCAGAAAACCCAACAGAGAGAAATCCATTTTGTATGACATCTCCATGACGATAATGCAGCCTGTAGCAACCATTAAATGCCTTGGAGAGGAGAAAACAAGATGCAATCTGCAAATAGGTAAAAGAATAGTAAGGAAATCACGTACACATAAGGATCTATAATACATGATACAAAAAATTAGAGTGCTGAACTTCAAGGCCAAAATAAGATAATCCCTCAATATCTGCAAATTTCCAATCAACATGTTCCAACATATAGCATTTACTGATAGTAATTATACGGCTCAAAAATGGATTTGATGATTGATGCAGATATCCATATTAGATCCCTTTCGCCCCAAACACCACTAACAGACATATCAGGCTGATAGTGAATTGAGTTTGAGCAAGATTACCAAAACTCAAACTTGAAATAGTAAAGTTTAGCTCAATTCAAATCAATTTATTTCAACTATCAGGATTGATTTATAATCAACTCGGAATTAAATTAAAAATAAAGATTGGATGGGGGATTAGATAAACACTTGCAAGTATTTCAAGAATCAATAGAAAAACTAGCAGTTTGTTACTATGTAATACAAATATAAAATTTTGAGAATAACTCCTGCCTGATTTCAAGTAAGCGGCCTTAAACTACAAATTGAATTGAAATGGAATTCAAGTGATGTAAAAAGAAGAATGATTCAATGACAATTTGATGAAGGGCCCTTGGCTTGTTGATGATGATCTCCTTCTTGATTTTTTTCTTTTCTTGAACTCAATCCTACAGATATATGACGATTGAAGAAATTAAGAGATTTAGGATCCAAAATTGGAAGATTCTGTAGAAGAGAGGAATCATTCCACCTTGAAAATTGTGCTACTTTGGATTATGAAAAAAGATAGAACACCACAAGCAAGATTAGAGAGAAGATTGTAAGAGGTAGAGAAGAAGGAACGGGGGTGAGGAGAAATCCAATGGAAAAAGAGAGATGAGAGAAGAGAGAATAATGGAAGGAATCTTTTTCAAATTAAACTCATAATTCATAAGCGAAAAGCACCGAATTGGTCCCCTAATTTTTTGAAAGACCAAAATAATCTCCGACTATATAAAAGTACCAATCTGGTCCCTTGGTCTTTAAATAGGAGTCAAATTAGTCCTTCAATGGGATCATTTAGGTCCCTATTTTAAAAAGTCTAAGGGACTAAAATGAAACCTTTAAATATCGGGGATCATTTTGGTGCTTCGTAAAGAGTCCAAGGATCATATCTCTAATTCATAATCAAAATAACAGCCATTTGATCCTCAAGTATCTCAATATTCCCAATTTCTTCAAATTTTTTAAATATTAAAGAATTTTTCAAGGTGCATTAGATGTTTTTAGAAGATTCCCATATTTTCCACAAATTTCCTAAGAGGTTGTAGATAATTTTGATCAAGATCAACTACAGCTCAATCCAAAGAAAGGAGGGGTCAGTCAAGCATGGAAGATCAAAATTCAATGTGTTAAAACGGAGAAATACAAAGTGAAGCTAGCAAAAAACTAGCAACTAAATCTGATCCAAAACAGTCGCCAAACAAGCGAAAGAGTATTTCAGGGATTTACTTGAATTCGTTATCCATAGGAATTTTCCTATATTTCCGTGCACAGTTCCAATGTTTAAGAGTTGGTTACTTTTATCTTAGTTCTTATTTTCTGGCTTACTTTGAATTTGAATGAAATTTCTAGCTAAATCCTAGTTTTATAAATATAGAGATTAGCGGAAATTTATTTTTCATGTTAAATTTGAATGAAGCATTAATTCCAATTCTAAAAAATCTCCTCCCATACTAGTTGTCTCTGTCTCCTTCTCACTCTACAGTTTGAAGGGCAGCAAGGAACTCTCAGCCTTCTTTATTCTCATTGTATACAGTAGAAGATCATCTCCTGCAGCAAAATTTCAACCATTGCGCAGCTCTCCAGCTGGCTTCAATGGATTGATCACCAGTTGTTGTCTTCTCAATTGTGCCAAAAAATAAAACAATTACTCAATGTTTAAGGCAAAAATTAGAGAAAAACTGAGGTAAAAACAACAAATATAGTGAGCTGAAACCAAAGAAGTTCAGATTGAAGGAGAAACCTACGGAGAAAACTTCTAAGGAAATACTACCTTCATTATGGTAACATCCTTTCAACCTGTTTCCTAAATTAACATCAATTCTCAATGTATCGTTGATCCCATGAGCCCACATACTCATGAGCTGATTTTGATGATAAATAAATGTGTGGGAGTTGCTAATGGTTACTTCAAGAATTGTGCAGCGATCATTCATACAAATCCAAACAGTTCACTAGGACCTTGTGAACCAATTGAAGAATAACGAATACATGAGATGAACTGGATTGGTGCTGCAAGTCCTAATTTTAGTTTAGTTTGAGTGTCTATGTTGTAATGGAAATTAGATTGCCAAAGTTTAACTCAAAGAGCATGAATGATGAATACCATGAAAGGCCTAATTAAAGCTTGTATTTACTTGTATATATTCAAAATATAATTTACAACATGTATTAATAATAAATTTTACTTAAAAGAGTATGTTTGGGATAGTTTTCTCACTACTTTGCTTTACAAACCATTGCAACCCTACTGTTTGGCAACTTCTTTCTTACGATTTGCCAGAAATTTATATAATGGAAAGATGCTTTTACAATCAAATTTGTTAGTATGTAGTAACTATAAGAAAGGTTTTATTCAACTTTTTCAAAAATTATAAAAATTATAATACCCACAGAAACTTTCAAAGAAGTTATTTTCCCTACGATAGTTTTATACCCACCTTTACAAAAAGCTATAGTTGCCTCAAAAGAATCTTAAGTTTCATTTGGAATAATGTATAACATGCATTTTTACCATACTAAAAATAGGGTCGATGGGCCCACATGGTGCGTCAACAAGACAATATGGCGTGTAGGAATTGCATTGCCATTTCTCAAGAAATTCAAGGGACCCTGTCAGATCCACAATAGAACCTTGTGGCTCCTGTGAAAAGCATGAAATGGCTCTCTTGATTTTACTTGATATTTGTGGATCCAATGGAGGGGAATTAACAAATGTTTAATTCCTACAACAACAACAACAACAACATCAACATCAAGCCTTTATCCCACTACGTGGGGTCGGCTACATGAATCCTTTTTCTCCATTGTGTCCTGTTAAAAGTCAAATTCTAGTTTAAATCTAATAAAGAAAGATCATTTCTAATATTTTCTAACCAAGTCTTTTTAGGTCTACCTCTACCTACAGCTAGTCAAAAAATACCAATTAAAATACATCTGTAAGAAGTTAACCTTCTGTACACAAAAGCCATACCAAAGTAATCAAGGTGTTCAAATTAAAGGTGTTCTCAAAGCTTATTTCTACTATTCTAATATAATCTCCAAGACTTGGAAAGGGTTCCACCTATTAAGAAGGTCTATTTGTAATGGGGTTTTACTTACCCTCAAAGGCAGTAGGTTGTGTAATGGTTTCTCCACCAGCTGTGGAAGTGAAGCACAGATTTGGTAGTGGAATCCCAAGTGATGTGCTTAGACATGTATGTAGGCAGTTAGACGAAAATAAGCAAAATCTATGTTCTTTGTTGCATATTTTATTACTTGCACATTTCAATTTATTTGCACAATATCTTTGCTCGTGCTGTGTACTTTTTCCAATGCATGGTTATGTGTACATGAGTCTGCGTGTGCATGTGCACAGGTATATGTGAGTAATTTACAATTTTTTTATTAGTATGACCTAAAATATTAACCAGCCAAAAAATCTGGATGAATAGCATTTCAACAAATGCATGAATGATTAGAGGAGGAATACACTTGGCCATCACTTAAAAAGCAGGATCATCCTGCTAATAATTTTATTGATAGTTCATGCACATAGCAAAATGTAATAAAGATCATATTAAAAATGTTGTAAAGTTAAATAAGATAAATATATAATCAAAGCATATAACAGTTTACCTCACCTTTCCTCAGCTAAATTGTCAATGTAAAATATAAACACAATTCCAAAAAAGATTGTGCTCAAGTATGCCCAACTCATAAACTGTAAGTTGGCAATGCTGTTGGACTCTGACCCCTGCATTTGATCAATTAAAATTCCCATAAATGGCCTAAGACTAAACAAAAAAGTAAAATTACACAAATAATAGAATGTAAGATACATGTGCATTTACAAGCAGAAAAAATATATAAGACTTACTAAGATTGTATCCCACATGGCCAGAGGAAAAAGAAAACAGGCAGCTGAAGCAACAGTAATTGCATGGAGTCGCCTTTTAAGCTGATTCTATTTATTTTCAAGGAAAATAATTAGGAGTTATGCATTGGTACATGCAAAAGAATGGCAAAACTTCCAGCTAAAGCCAAAAAAATATAACAACTACAAAAGAATTCATACCTTGAGTGAAACACGGCGTGCCATCACTCTTCTCAAAGCTGACAAGACACCAGCCAAGATGGGCACTGCAATTTCTTTGAATCCTAAGGATTTCTTAGCTTTATCCACTCGCTCTGAACTAATGCTATCTATGAATATCAAGTCCAGTCCAATTTATTATTGGAAAACAAAAATTGCTCATATGGAACACAGCATAAAAAATAACGGTTTCCATTTACAACAAAATTTACTCATTCGCTAGGATACATGTGAACAATAAAACAACCAAGTATTTCACAATTTATTGGATACGGAATGGTGAATAACTGCTTGTTGCCCAACCAATAGATAAGAAATAAAATGACGCTGACATTGCAAAAAGTCCACCCACCTATATAAGACAAAACCATGTAACTTTTATTAGATCAAATAAAATCTAAAAGGAAACCCAAACAATAAAATTAGCAACTGCTAAAAATTCATCTTACAATTTTTATAACTTCCGATAAGCAAAGACCAATGCTACTTACAAGGATATTTAAAAAGTAAAAGAAAAGGATGCCCTGTCATGCTTAACCAAAAAAAAAAACTACACGGTACACAGAAGCGTAGACAATTTTGATAATTGAATCCCAAGAAAGTCTTCATTTGGCCAAATAAAGAAGTCAATGAATACTAAGCAGCAGAAGCATTATAATTTATATTTATGAAATGGGTAGTGATACAAAAATCTTCAGTCCACTATATCAACAAGATATTCGTCTTACACTCACAATAAAAAATATGGCTTCTTCAAACAATTTTGAAAAAGCAATGAAATCAACATTAGTGGCCATGCCAAAAACCTCACTGCTCTTGACAGGATAAGGATTGATTAGTAGCCATGCCACCCACCCCATTGTCGTTGTTGGGTTTTATACTGAATTAATTTTACTTCAAACCACATAGAAAAAAGTAATCTCCCATATTTGTAATGTACTTAACCAAATAACTCAAAAATATTTGAAAAACACTATATTAATTTATGTTATATTCATTTCACTCTACATTCTTTTTTCAGCAAATCAAATGGTAACTGATAGGAGAACATGACATGCAGGCTAAGAAATCAATGTTATGCTAAATCAAAGAGTACCTTCTTCCAAATATTGACTCTCCTTCCATAGAATAATGCAGATAAAACTCCAAGAACAGCACCTGCATACTCTGTCAAGAGTGTACTAAAAAACAGTAAATAAAAAAACTCAGTAAATAGAATAGATGAAGAAATTTTAAAGCAAAAAAGGATAGGAAAGCGAGAGTTGGGTTGGAGAAGTGATGAGATATTAATGCAGTTCATGAACTTGGTTGCAACAATTTAGGGTATTATAATAGGGTCCATTAGGGTCGACATCAAGTTGAGTGCAAACAAGTCCACAACTCAAAATCAAAATTTTCAATTTTTAGTTGGGTCAAAATTGATGAAGATGAGAAATATTAACTCTTGAGCAATTTCTCCTTCTGCTTCTATGAAGGAAAATGAAAATAGAGTATGCTTAGATATTACAAGCTATTTTTATGAGAATAAGATTCCATTTGATGTGGCTAGGAATCCTTCATGGATCAACATGCTTTGAGTTATTGAGAATTATGGTCAAAGATTAGATCTTCCTAGCATGTATGAGTTACTAACTTGGATGTCTGATGAGAGGTTATAAGAACGACAAGAATGGTTAATAAATGAAGGAGATGTGGGATAAAATAGGAGTTATTGAAGACTTACAATCGCCATTCGGATCCAACCGTTGACCCCACGCCCCCCACGACCGCACGATCTTCCCAAACCACAATCTCTCACGACACAAAACACTCACTCGACCTCATTCGAAAACTCACACACATAGAAACGGAAGAGGAGAGATTTTGAAACTTACAGAGGCAAAACCGAAGCTTTCTTCCGACCTCTTCGTCGTCGACTCGTCCACGCTGGAAGCCCTAGCTGCACTAACTTCCAACACCGTGCTCGAGCCCTATCTCCGGTCGTGCTTCCTTCTCCGAGCCCAAAGCCGACCCGACCACCGGCCGTGCTTCCTTCTTCGAGCCCAAAGCCGACCTGACCTTGTTGGCTTGCCGTCTCCACTCCCGCTTGCAAATCATAGCCGACCCGTGCCCTAGCCGCAACCGTCGGCTCGTCTCCGGCTACAAGCCCGGTCGCCATCTCCGCTCGCACAGCCGACGCCCTCCGACTGTGTCCGAGCCCGTCCGTCGTCATCTCCGACTCTAGCCCGTCGGGCTCTCTCCCTCCCTCTCTCTGTTTATATAATATATATATATATATATATATATATATATATATATAATATAATATAATTTTATATTATATATATTATAATATTTATATATATATTAAAATAAAATGAAATTAAATTAAAAAAGAGAGAAAAGCGAGAAAGGATTTTCAAACAAATACCAAAATAGAGGAAGATTTGAAGGAAGTCCCAAGGTTGATTCGGTCCCACGAAGCCCTTGGCCATCAATCTGATCCGGCCGAGTGGATTGAAGACTTGAAGACATTAACAGGGTCGATTCACTCCCCCAAATTCCTCACCGTTGATTTGATCTGGTAGAGCCAAAAGGGCAAGTGCCCTCCCCAAGCTCCCCTCGCAAGGAGGGGGCGCCGAAAGGCTGCCGTATTTTCGAGGAGAATAAAAAATATTTTTAAAATAAAATTAAATAACTTAATCAAATAAGTACCACAATAGGGGAAAATCGAAGGAAGTCTTGGGGTTGATTCGGTCCCTCGAAGCCCTTGGCCGTCGATCTGATCCGGCCGAGTGGATTGAAAACTTGAAGAATGTTTTCGGGGTCGATTCGCTCCCTCATACTCCTCGCCGTTGATTTGATCCGGTCACGTCTAGCCAAAAGGGCAAGTGCCCTCCCAACCTCCCCTCGCAAGGAGGGGGCGCCGGAAGGCAGCCGGATTTTCGAGGGGAATAAAAACTATTTTTAAAATTTAATTCACTCAATTAACAGGTTGCGCACAATTAGAAGACTCGAAGACTATTTATGGGGTCGATTTGCTCCCCCAAACTCCTCATCGTTGATTTGATTAGGTTGAGTCGAACTAAAAGGGCAAGTGCCCTCCCCAATCTCCCCTCGCGGAGAGGGGACGCCGGGAGGCTACCGAAATTAAAACTGACATGAGACTCTCACAAAATTAAAATTGTCATTTCAACCAAACACCTCTAGAATAACAAAGAAGATGATAACAAATGTGTCGATTATGCGTCTCTCCAACAATGATTTCACCCAAGAAATATAAGCATTTTAGGAAAACAATTACACATAACAAATTACACCCATATCTTAATAAAGACAGCAAACAAAATGCTTAAAATTATGTTGGTGGTATAGTGCCTTCGGCTTGCTTTCTGGTCAATCATGAAATACAAAAATTTAGTGATATATATCTCATTAGTAGGGGTGTCAATTTCGGGTCACAGGTCGGGTAGAACTCGCAACTAACCCGACACTATTCGGGTTAACGCGAACCCGACCCATTTTTACAAACGGGTTGATTTTTGGACCCGAACCTGACAGAAGATCTGATTGGGCGTGCCTTTGTCCTCCAAAATACTTGACTTTCTATGAGATCAGTTTGCATGCGGGGTTGCGATTTTCACCTCCTCTGGAGTTGATCGATATTTCAGCAATGTGCGGAGTAAGTCTATCCCAATTTCATACAGAACCATGTCGGTCACGGTGGGATTGATCGTTTTCTTTAGAGATCGAGGGGCAGTTCTGACGCCAGAATGCCTTTCTCGGATGGCCCTATTTACTTGTGATGCGTAGGGACGCATCACATTCAGATCCAAATGGTTGGACATTCGTACCCGAGATCCGTCGAAGAGTTGGGTCAGTACATTTTTCTTTGTGAAAAATGACTAGAGTCTTTTGGAGAAATGATGGAAGATGAAGGATTTGCCCGTTCATCTACATATTGGAGCAGAAGATATAATGAAGATGCTCAATGTTCCTGACGTTGAACATCTTCAATATGAGGTACGCTACTTGAACAGATATAATGATGTTGAACAGATACTTGAACAGATATAAGCGATCAATCCCACCATGAACAACATAGCTCTGTATGAAAAACTGAGATGAACTTACTCCGCATATTGTTGAAATATCGATCAACTCCAGAGGAGGTGGAAATCGCAGCCCCGCGAGCAAATTGATCTCGTAGATAGTTAGGTATCCTAGAGGAGGAAGGCACAACCGATCAAATCTTTTAAGAGTCATCACCACGAGATCATTAGTAAAATGGAACTTGTGAAAAACAATCAAGAAATCGTCGATAACGGTGGACACAACATCATCAGCCTTAGCCGTCTTGCAGGACCACCTCTCACCGTCATTCTATGCAGCAGGACGTGAATCTCCCTTAGTTATTAGATCTCTCAGAGAGAGGTGATCACCCGTCATGACTTCTGTATGGGGAGGGACCCTATAATTAGATAAGGAATGCCACCTATCTAAACAGGGGAAAGCCTCCTGTATGGATAGAAGTCTGAAGGGGAAGGGGGTGGAAGGAAGAAGTGATTTCTTCTACACAGAGATGGGCCCTAAAACTGGACAAGGGATACCACCTATACAAGACCAGGGGAATGCCTCTTTTATAAGAAAGTTGTAGGAAGAGAGAAGAGAAGGGCGAGGAGCAAATTTTTCATACCCTAAGGGGGGTATTTATAATCAAAAGAGGGAGTTGAAGGAGTTAAGGAATATATATATATATATATATATATATATATATATAAACTGGTTTTTTTAATCGGTTAATTCCGATTTCTTTTTCAAACAGAATTTTATAATATAATTATAATTATAATAATATTATAATATATATATATATATATATATATATATATATATAATATTTTAACCCACCTTCACCACTTCCTCCATGTTTATGTTAACTAGCCCAACTTGCCTACTATTCCAAACAACCCACTACTCTACTCCTGGCCCATGACTCAAACCAGCCCACTACTCCACTACTGGCCCATGACTCCAACCAGCCCACAACTCCACTACTGGCCCACATTCATAAACTTAAGCAAGCCAAAGAACATGGCCCAGGCGGGCCTCATGCACGGGCTGGGTAAGCCAACAGGCCAAGCAGGACAGGCGGGCCAGTGGGCCAGCAGACCAAGCGGACCAGTGGACCGGGCTGGCCAATTACGCATCCAAGCTCAATTTTTGGCCTAGATAGTCCAATTTGGACGTTTTTGGGGTCCTCGGAACCATTTTTCGACGTTCCAGACTCAATTTTGACACTTTCAAAGCTAAACAGAGCCTCTACGATCATTTTTGAGCCATTTAAAAGGTTTTGGAATGAGATTTTCAATATTTTCTGCTCCAACATTCACATAATTTAAGATTCCGCTAGTTGTGACATCGGAAAATAGAGGGCAACTAATATATCAACAAAAATCTTCATCGGGCACGAATCACAAGGCAAACTAAAATAAAAAACTTCTGAAATTAACTCTATGACCATGCAAACTCCGATTTCAGCAAACTTATAGTCGAATTGAATGTCTAAAAAAGGCGAATCCAACGGCACCAAATTTAATCCAATCCGAGCCCAAATGGGTCCAAATCAAAGGATCAGAGCACATTTAGAAGGTTTAAAGCATAAATTGGATAACCAAATGATTTCAAAATGTGACATTCTTATAGTCGAATCGAAGGGCTCGACGAGACAAATCCAACGAGCCTAAGATTGCAGAATTCCAATATCATTAAGGCACTCAAATGCCCAATAAACAGTATATGATCAAGGTAATCAATATCAAACATCCATCCAAAACACTCTAACATACCCTTGATCTTTTCATTATTTACTAGCCATGCCACTCCTCAAAAACAATAAATAGAACCCCCCTTCTTCACAAAAAAAGAGAGAAAATTAGGGGAAGGAGAGGAAGAAGGAAGAGATATTTGAGATCTCTCTTGCCACCAAGCTCCTCCTCACCTCCCGAACTTCTGCCCGACCATTGACCATGGCCGAAATTCTGCCCATCGCTGGACTTCCGCTCGTCACCAGACTTTCATCGGACCACCGCCCATCGTCGGACTTCCGCCGGACCACCGCCCATCGCCGGACTTTTGTCGGACTTCTGTCCATCGCCGGACTTCTGCCTGTCGCCGGACTTCCACAGGACTTCCGCCCGTCGCCAGACTGCCGTTGGACTTTCACTTGTCTCTGGATTAACGCCCAACCACTGGCCGTCACCAAACTTTTTCCAGACCAACGGTTATCACCGAACTTCTGTCTGATCACTGACCAACGTCGGAATTCTACCCAACTCTCTGAACTATTGTAATTTCACCATCTCCGAGTTAAAAGACAGACCAAGCTTTGTAATTTGTTCAAGTACTAGTGAAATCATTTGAATTGGGCCCAGCTCCGTGGCTTTTTCCTTTTCAAGGGTTTCCATGTTAAAATGTTCTTGTGTTTTCTCTCTCTCACTTATCTGTTGGAGTGTTAGATATATATACAATGCTAAGACGCATTATTCTCGCACTCTACTGCTGCGTATATTTTAGCCCGCGACATGTAGAAATACCAAAATGTTGTTGCAATGATAAAATAAATTTGGGACAATTAAATGATCTTTCATGCGTAACCATTGATACCAAGTAGTCATAGGTCCTTTAAGATAAAATGAAGCTATTCTAACACAATGACAATCATGAGTGTTGTGAAAATCGAAGTATTCATGTTCTTTAAGGTCCATATTTTGATGTCGGATCCAATAAAGCGAGGAAGTTTAATTTTCATGGATTTAAGAAAAGAGAAACTTGTAAGAGAAGGTGTCAACTGTGGAGAAGGGATTCAGCCGGCGAAACCAAGGATGCCAGTAAAAGAGGAATGATTTTGATGGAATTGAGTATGTGGATGATCAATACACAAACTAGCAAATCTCTTGTCAACAGAATCCATGAAAGCATGGAATTGTTGAAGGGATGAGGCAATGGAAGCAAATTGAACATCCGTTTGTATGATTTTTGGATTTTGGAGAATTGAAATTCTTGATTGGTTTGCATTGCCTTAGAGTTTCCGCCAAATCAGCCTTCTTCATGGTGATTTGATGCATACGGATGATGGTGGTTCTTGAATTGCTACCTGGGAGGAAAAAAGAAAAAAAACTAGAAGATATTTTAAAATGAAAAATTCAGCAAGCAAACAAAGGAACGGAGAACTTGATGCAATCTTGGAAAAAAAAAAGAAACAAAAAATGCAACATTGGATGGCAGCAGTTAGCTGAAGGGATGCTGTTTATGCTGGCGGAGGGACTGGTGGAATTGTTTTCCTGGTAATGTGGTAGATGTCCGAAGGTGCTGTTTACTCAGGTGTAAGTTGTCAAGCTGCTATTCTTGCAGCTCTTCCCGGTATTGTATGGAGAATTCTTCAAAATAGTAGGTATTTATATCAGGATTATGTGAATGGCAGATCTTGAAAATTTGTTGGTAACTGGTAGCGTGCAGATTTTAAAAAACTACAGCTATTCCGAAGGAAGAATGTTTTGTTAAATGCAGCTGTTCTTGAAAACTGCAGTTGCAATTGTTTTGAAGGTTGTGCTGAAGACAGAATGCCGGCTGTGGCTGATGTTTGCTGCTATTTGTTGATTATGGCAGTGTTAGTTGCATATCAAGAAAGGCCGCTGCTTCTGTTTGTTGCTGTTAGCAAGCGGCCACTGGTGCTGAAGATGAAGAAAGGCTGGATGGCGAGACAATATGGTGTACGCCGATGCTGCGGAGAGAGAGTGTCTAGCAGGAGGAACCAAATCCGTGGTCTAGAGAAGAGAGTGGTGGCGTGGAGGATTGAATTTAGTCTCAACAAGAGCACCATTTATTAAGCTTCTTGGTTTGCCAAGAAGGGAAAAGGCACATTTAGAGTACGTGTAAACTCCTAAGAAGAAGAATAGAAAAGAGGAACAGCATAAATTTTATTTCCTAAATTCAATTACAATATTTGAGGTCTATTTATTAAGCTTTACATGAACCAGTTTTGGGTTTAATAAAAGTTCAAACCAACTGGTTTAATACAAGTAAAATAAAAGAACTAAAAATAGGTTTGGGAATAGTTTAATGTTGAGATAAATTGAACATTGTGTTGTTGTAGTCAGCCGGTTGTTTTAGTGTTCCTAATCTCTGAAAGATTTATTTCCTTCTGCCTTTATGATAGACTTTAAGTGTTTTATTATCTTGATGTTGATTTTCTGAATTGTTCTCTCATTCTTGACATTGTTGTTGTATTATCCTTGAATCCAAATAAATATATTGTTGCTTAATACAAAGACACACCATGATTAAAACTTTCACCAAAAAAAGAAATAATAGATTGTAGTGGAATTGATAAACTTTCAATTAGACATGTGATAGATCAATTAGAAAGTATGTAGATAAAGAATAGCAAGGGTAGAAGTCACCACATATAAGATACAAATCTCATTCCAATACAAGGAGAAGCTTTCCCCCCGGATTTGTCATCAAGACTTTATCACGCTTGAATTTTCATTTACACATGTTTGAAAGGAAACTAAAATTTAATTGAACCATAAACCGAATTATTACATGCCAAAATTCCCACATTATATAGTTTTCTCAGAAACCCCTATCAAATATTCTCCCAAAGATCTTCCATCTAGTTTCAGCAATTCCGCATTAAAACAATAAATTTCCAATCATCAAAATCCCGTTTTTCACCAAATTAGTTATTTTCACCTGTGTTGTAGCGTCCTGGAGAAAAATCCAGGAATTCCAATTCCCTGATACAACGAAAACTGAGAATAGAAGGAATTAGCAGAAGCTGAACACCTTAGATAAGAAAAGGCACGTGAAATATAAGTGAGACAGTCGAGATTTTTCCTAATCAGCGGCCTCCTAAAATAGGAAATACAGAAAAGCACGGGAACTATACATGTACTAGCAACAACAGCACGGCATCAACTCCCTTATATGGTGCAATCAGCCACAGATATGAAAACAACGATATCAACTTATCAATTAAGCAATTCCATCAGTAAGCCAACTAATAAAAGAAATATCCATCAGTGGTTCCCAGGTACACTGCAAGTCAACGGATGACCAACTCGCGCTATCAATTACTGGATTTCAGGGAACTAACTTTATAACAATCCGTAATCAATAATTTTCCAAATTAATGGCTGAACAGAAACACGATCCTATGGTTCTGATAAAACTTTGGACAAAGAACTAACAACGGTAAAGAACAAACACCAAGCCATTAACAGGACACAATACCATTAAATTGACCAGGAGAACATAACTCTTTCTCAATAGGATCACCGTTATAAGCCATGCTACATCCCAAAACACAATAGAAAACCGAAAATAAGACAATTAGTACAATACCAAAATTCAGAAGGACAACGAACTTGCTTTAATTCTCACATCCTGCACTTTCAACGAGTATAAAATCTCAAATTTATCTCACTTACCATTCTGGCCAGTCACATTTTCTAGAACATGTTGCAAAACCAAGATTATTATATCCAGGAAAGTTGGAAAAACCATCCAGCAATACATCCTTGCTTCTTTGTCTTTTTACATCCAAATTTTCGACTATAACTTTAAATTAATAAAATTGATTAAGATAAAAGCATGCTTAGTCGTCAAGCTTGTTTTAGACTTGACCCTTATTCCTTATTTGCTTTATTTTGGCACCCTTGAAGCACCAATTAAGGGTGAAGAAAAGCGATATTTATTTTAATCCTGTGACTTCACAAGAAACTTTTGGACTCTGATGAAAAATAATGTTTGTTTTTCTTTTATATACTTTATTTTTTTGGTAAATTGATTTCCTTATCAAATTGGTTACTGCTGTGTTGTATCGTTTGACTGGGCTCAATATCCATTACATCATCTGTATGGCTTGTTGGTGTAAATTTATAAGGGTTTGTTTTTAGTAGTTTGTTATTAGCATTTGGATTGCAACTATTGGAACAATGGAGCCTAGGCTGGCAATTTTGTTTGAAACTTGAAACTCGCTATAATAATATATAATAAAAAATTTTATTAAATTTAACCTAGATGTGGCGCTATTTCAAAATGCCTCGAGACATACGCCTCATTTAAAAAAGGCATAAGCCTCACTAGCGCTAGTGAGGCTTTAATCTCAAGGCGCTCCTTATGGGCCTCAGTTTAAGGTGCACCTCGAGACATGCATCACAAATGATTTTTTAAGCCATGATCCTCTCCAATGGAAGGATAAGAGATAATTTATACGAATGAGACCAAAAGTTCCACTACACAATTATCTTACTATTTACTAGTTACTCCAAAGAAACCTTGAACAACACAGGGAGTAGAGCTAGCCCAAATAAGAGAGCATTTAGCACCAAATCAAATAGGCCTACCTTCCAAGTGAGTTGAAATGCAAATCAATGTGGTGAGTTAGTACAATCGTTCTAACGTGTGGTTATCTTGGGGCATACAATGAGCCAAGTATCTGGTTACAGTCGATTAGTGCACATATGCAAATTCTTTCTAAATGCAAATTGGCACATGAAGCCATGCTTTAGGACATTTTGAGGTGCAATGGGATAAGCCATTTCTAATGTCAGTGACATGCTAACAATATAGAATAAACGTAGTGATGAAATTATAACCGTTTGTAAGAGGTTGTACCCTAGAGTATGCTTTTGCTAATGATATTCTTCTCGTTGATAAGATTAGAGAGGGAGTTGAAGGTAAACTTGAATTATGGAGGTCAACCTTAGAGTCTAAAGGCTTTCATTTGAGTAGATCTAAAACTGAATATATTGAGTGTAATTTTAGTAATAATAGCTCTAGTGAGGGGGATTATGACTTTGGGCGATCAAGTCATTAATAAGAATACACGTTTTAGATATCTTGGGTCTATTGTTCAAAGTGATGGTCAAATAGATGGGGATATTATTAATAGAATTCAAGTTGGATGTTGAAGTGGAGGAATGCATCAGGCTTGTTGTGTGATAGAAAAGTCCCTCTCAAACTTGAGGGAAAATTCTATAAGATGATAGTGAGACCTGCAATGCTTTATGGTGCCGAATGTTGGCCAGTAAAAGAGAAGCATAATATTAAGTTAAGTGTTGCAGAGATGAGGATGCTTAGGTGGATGAGTGGATTTACTCTTAGAGACAGATATGAAATGAGCATATACATGAAAAGGTTGGAGTAGCTCCAGTGGAAGATAAGATTAAAGAGAGTCCCCTTAGATGGTTTGGTCACATAAAACAGCAGCCTTCCGATGACCCGGTTAGGAAAGTAGATGCATTAGATTTGACTTATGTTTAGAAAGGTAGAGGTCATTGTTTAAAATTGCACAATATGAGATCCTTCTTAGTGTAATTCCAGTAAAAAATGTCTCGAGGCTTACGCCTTGAGCTTTTTTTATGAGGCTTACGTCTCATCTTGGATAAGGCCGCCTTAAGGCGCACCTCGCCTCACTGACATGAGGCGTATGCCTCACTCTATTTATAATTTTTTTTTTAACTTAACTAAATCCTATACAAAAGCCCCAAAAAAATCATGCCTTCTTGCACCCCCAAGCTGTAGCAACTTCCTCTCAATTGCCTCGACCTCCAGCCCACCGCCTTCACCGTAGCCACCACCATCGCCGCAGGGGATCAGTAGAAAGCCACATGCCACCATCATCTCCTCTTAAAATTTTGGAGTATTATATTTATGCTAATGACAAATATTTATGAAAGATAAAGATGACTAAAATAAATGAAGAAGAAACATATTGAGGTTTTGGATCCTATAGGATGAGGTAGGAAAGAGACCAATTTGTTATGACAGTGACTCAAATAAAAATCTCCTTAGTAATGATAGTACAGATGATTTTTGAGTTGTTGCCAATTATTTCAGTTTTCTTTAGTAATTAATATAGATGAGTAGGCAACTGAAAAAGAAAAAATTAAAGCTGAACTTGATGTTATATGATACTTTTATGCAATTCATATATTTTATATTATTTTGTTTCTGTAATATTTGGATTTCAATTCTATTTCACATCATTTATCATTTAACACTTTACATCTTATACAATTTTTTGTTTCATATGCATGTAAATTTGTTATTTCATAGTTCAATAGAAAGTTAATATGTCATCCTTTAACATATTATTTGGATATTATATAAAAATTAACTTTTAACTTTTATTTTGACTTTACGCAATTTTTAGATTTTGAGGCCCCTTGAGGCTTACGCCTCGCCTCACAAACGAAAGACGCCTCAATATCCAATTGCACAATTTTAAACCTTGGTAGAGGTAGAACTAAAAAGACTTGGTTAGAAAATATTAGAAATGACTTTTCTTTATTAGATTTAGATGAGAATTTGACTCTTAACAGGATACAATGGAGAAAAAGAATTCATGTAGCTGACCCCATATAGTGGGATAAGGGCTTGTTGTTGTTGTTGTTGTTGTTGTTGTTGTAGTACTTGCTAAAGTTCTTAGATTTGTTTTTCAAACTTATCCAAAGGCCTATAACATACACATTGATAGGATATGACATTTCTAATATGAGCTGATGCACTTACATAAGTGGACCACAAGACAAAAGACCTTTTCCCCATAAGATCAAGAATAGTGCCATTATTGCTCCATTTATGATAGTAGGCACAATCTGAAGGAAATAACACTGCTTTAGAATTCACTTGATTGCAAATATAGATTGTATTTAAAAATTTTGAGCTACAAATACAGAAAGGAATTACATGGAAGTAAATGGCCCATACAGACCTGTGAATTCGGTAATGGCCTCCCCTTCCAGGGCTTTTGCAATAACAAAAATATGATAGAAGCTGGAACCAAACAACTGAATATAAAGAGTATAACAGAATCTCCTTTTTGGGAAAGGTGGTGGTATAAAGCATAAACAGACCATATTCTCATGAAGTTTCCGAGTACATGTATTACTTGCAATGGAGTCTGCCTGCAAGAGAAGATTTTGATTGAACGTCATACAGTAGTTGATGGAAAACGTATCATTCTAGGGGTTCTACAATGCACAAATATATATATATATATATATATATATATATATATATATATATATATATATATATATATATATATATATATATATATTATAAAATGTGAAAAACGAAATAAATCTATGGAATTTCTAAAGAGAATATAAAGCAACCTAATGCAAAATGGATGCACAAATTAGTATGCAAAATACTTTAAAAAAACAAGCTATCTAAAATATACAATTATTGGCTCCTACTGATGAACAAAAGAAAATAAAAGAAACTCAAGGCATCACGAATCAGTGAAAAAATGCTTGCAATAGAACAGTGTTGAAATTCAAATATTATTGTAATTATGGGAGCATACAGATTAAGGGATTTATGGGTTTCCTCTAGTGGTTTTTGATGGGTTTTAACCAGAATCCATAAATGGTTAACCAACTAGCAAACTATGGTTAACCATGAAATCTTGATTAAAACCTAGTAGAGGCTCCATAAAGGTTGCTTCTTCTAATTCACTGTGTAAGAATGTATCTTTTATATCCAACTGTTGTAAGGATCAGTTGAGGTTGATTGCCAATAATAAAGGTAAGTAGATAGTGCTTAGCTTTACGACTGGTGCAAAAAATTTTCCATAATCCACTCCATAAGTCTGAGTGTAGCCATTTGCAGTCTAGCTTTATACTTCTTATTTCTTTTGGAAGTTCTACTACCTTTGATATTTGGTTCCCTTTTCACTTTTAAGGCTCTCATTTCTTCAATCATGGTCATTCTAAAAATTTTGAAGTGCTTCTTAGTGTAATATCCAACTTTCTTAAGGTAGTGTGCAAACTTAGCTCAATGCAATTATACCTCCATTTTGTTTCTACATTTATCTTAGAATATCTATGTCATATTTTATAAAGTTCTATAAATTGTTAGGATCATTTTAACAAATACATATCTATAGGGGATTGGAATATTATAAGTCTAATTAAATTTGATTTCAGTATAACCAAAATTCCTAAGTTAAACTCTTAATATTTCTGCACCTGTGAAATTTTGTCCTATAGCTTTAATAGCAAACTCCACTAATCTCAGCATGCAACAATTGAAATAATGATGTGCGATAATGATTTAAGCTATTGTAAGAAGTGGAGCAAGTGGAAATATTTAATTCCTCGTGTCATTGTTTAAACCATACACCATTACTTGGTGGGAGATCTCGGCTATACCATTCAGAGCCAAAATTTTTGCTGGCGTGAAGGGAAGGCTGGCCGAGCACTAGGAGAGAATTCCGGTGATGTAGAGGGTTTTGGCAGGGAAGTTTGCTGGGAAGAAGAACAGTAGAGAAGAAGAAGAGCAAAAAAGAAAGAGGAGAAAGAAGTGGAAGGAGAAAGAAGGGGAAAGATAAGAGAGTGTTATCTTGTATATAGAGATGTGTTTTATGCAAATGAGTATTGTGTAAAGTGTTTATTTAAATTTATCTAATTTTTGTCTAGAACTGCTTTAGTATATAGGGAGGAAATTTAAGGATTTACATTGTGTAGGAGGAGAGAGAATTAGAAGGTATTTAGTTGAAAATTAATTATTTGGATAAGAATACAACAACAACATCAAGCCTTTGCCCCACTACATGGGGAGGATTCATGTCATGATTATTCGACAAGTTTTACGCTGGCTATCGACTGCCTAACACAACCCTCCACTTTTCTTATCCAGGACTTGAGACCTAACAACGACAGTGTTTATTTGGATAAGAATGAAATTATAAATTGAAGCTACTTGAGTTGGTGTAGGTACCTTATACACACAAGCGAGAGCGAGATGTCCGAATTGGTGAGTCTGCACGCCGAGGCGTTAAGATATGCATTTTTAGTAGAAAATGAAAGTTGATTGAGTGTTGTCAGTATACAAGCATTTCAATTAGTTGTTGGTGATATATGTTTTTATACTCTTTTCGGGTGGGGATTAGCCGAAATTATGATCCATGCAATCATTCCACTTGTAATTTCCTGCAATCAATAATTTTGTTAAATGATGCTGCTATGTACAACTCTATCATACGATGATGAATAACATATGATTTATACAGTCACACCTACTTATATGTTGATACACCTGACAACTATATCAATTTGCATGCATATGTATGTTTATATATATAGACAAGTGTCACATAACCTGAAAGGGAAAATGCAATGATTAGAAAAGCCTAAGAATTTGTCATGTTAGGTGATAGAAGGGTGGGGCAATGCGACCCTGATGGGCAGTACGACCCAGTAGAGGCGGTGCGATCTTGGTATAATATGAAGTCTACGGACGATAAAGATAGTGCGACCTCAGGTGTCTACGGGCTTTAGACTTAGACATAAACATTTAGACATGATATCTTCTAAAGCTGAAAAAGAGAATTATGAGATAAACTGAAATCTGTTTCTGATTACCTATAGTAATGTATGATGTACAGTTTGGAAAATAATTGACAATGTGAGATTTACCGGTAGTTTAGTATTTTCATGTTAAATGCCACTAACCTAATGTAATGATATTAACATAATATTCTGCATAACTCTCATGCGTAGTAGTATTTTCACTTGTTACATTACAACCTATTGTGCACCATTCTTATTAAAATATTACATGCAGTTTTCTTTTTCTTACATTTACTTGTTGATACACAAGTAAGTATTTCTTTTTATATACTTGAATAATATATTAGGGATGCATTAGCTCATCAAAGGGTTATATTGTCTTACTATGATGCACAGATATGAATACGATGACACGAACACGGGACATATCAATTATTAAAAATATAGAACACAGACACAGTTTGGATATGGTGTTATAATTTTTATATATTAAAAATAGAATATAGAAGTTAAATAAGCAGAAATATTAAGAAATTTTGAAAAGGTAATTAGTCATTTAACTAGAATATGTACTTAAAATAATTAATATTAAAATGTCGAGAGTTGACATATATATCATGTCAGGCATTGAGAGAGGAGACAATAATGCTGCGAAAGTCAAGCATCAATATTGTGCAATGGGCATTGAACTCAATGTAGAGATAGTGTCGGACCTCAATGTTGAGATGACGTCGGTTGTTGATGTTTAGATGACATTGGAGAAAAATGAAATGTCGAGACAGCATGGAGTAGGGGTGTAAGTGAGCTGAGCCAACTCGTGAACTGGTTCGAGCTCGACTTGTTTATGGGCTCACGAGCCGAGCTTATTGAGCTCACAAGTCGAGCTCGTCTATTAAACGAGTTCGAGCTTAATTGAGGCTAGGCTCGCGAGCTCACGAGCCGGCTCAATTTACTATTAATATTTTAGAAATTCTTTTTATTTTTAAAATACATGCCTAATACCCGCCTAATCCCGCCTATTCGAGGCGCTTGCATTAGTTGTATGGCTCGAGGCAGTTGCGTGGCTCGAGCTCGGACGGCGGGAAAACGCGGACGCGGATGGGTCACGGGTGAATTCGAGAGTCGAACGGCGGGACGACGCGGACGTTGACGTGCGAATTTGAGGCTCGCGAGCCGGCTCAAGCTCGTTTACAGAGGGACGAACTTGAGTTCGAGCTCGCTTTCCGACTGACAAGCTGAGCTCAATAGTGCCAAAGCTCGACTCGACTCGTTTACACCCCTGCACGAGAGCGTGATTGTGGGTGTAGAAATTGCTAGCATCAAATGTCAATGTCAAGACAACATCAAATTTTAATGTTGAGATGGTTTTAAAACTTTGATGTTGTGACGACATTGGAGAGATGATATCATGAGTTATTGTGAAACCTTAGTCGTAACTTGCTAGAGTGAAATGAAAATGAGCATGGTTTTAAAAATTGGACCGGACCGGACCAGCCGGTTCAACCATGAACCGGTCTGGCGGCCGATTCGATTCTACTAGTGAAACCGTTCTGCAGTCGAACTAGGGAAAACTGGCGTAATTGCCGGTTGAACTAGGAAACCAGCGAACCAATCGGTTTCGAAAGAATAGCTCTGTTCATATTGCCGTGAGCTCGATGGTAAATCTAACGATTAAAAATACACTTCGTAAACCTACTTAGTAAAATAAAAGCCCTAAAACAAATCCATCGCTAGATTTTCCTCTGAGTTTCCTCACCCAGAACGCGAACTCGCGAAGCATACCTCTCCCGGCTCTCCGTCCTCGGCATTTCAAAGCCGTTTCCACTTGTATAACCATGTAATTTACAATATGTGGTATTAATCATCGTGTGGATCGTAACAATAGCTGCCATGGGCAGGAACCTCTACTGAAATTTGAATTTCAGAAAACATGCAACCTTCTAGATCGTATGGTATGATCCAAGCAAACTTATCATGTTGGGTTGTTACAATATAACATCAAGATAGAGATGTGGCTTTTGAGTCATATTGTTTGCAATTCTTTGCATAGCTAAGATGCCCATAACATGTGCTATGCTCCATAAGTTGTACTGTACATTCAACCTCAAATATTGAATAGAGTAACATCTTCTCATATAATACCAAATTTTACATCATAAGGTAAAACTAATGGAACTTACCTTGCAATGCGAGTTAGCATATAGTAGACTTTAAGGATGATATTAAACGCAAGATCCTAAGTTACAACTCTAGCAAAAACTTTGCAAACTCCAACTAGCTCAAATTCACGTCAAAATATGGAAGACCAACAAAAAACAAACTATAGACTTAGAGCTTTGCTCGCTAGTTTTCTCTGGGAAAAAAGTAATAAACCGACTGGTTATTGCATTCAAAGTACGCAGGTTAATATCATTTATGGGTTGATAACAAATTAGTTTACACAACATTTACAACAAATGAATTTCCAAATCCATAGGTGTAATTCTATTCAACAATTGTTTTTAAATTAGAAAAATACTAATTTTCATTTGTCCCATCCTCCTTTAGACATTTAAATGTGTAAATCTAGGGTATCAAAGGAACTCTAAACTACCATGTAACCAAACGGAATGCCTAAATTTTATGGCACTTATACTTAGTCTGACCGTCAGAAAAAGGGACATGCACCAAACAAGCGCTCAGAGGAGACAAAATAATCAGACAACTTCAAATTTTAAAAAACTTGCCAACGCCCACAGATTTCTTCAGCTAACAATAAATGTAACTCTATCAGGCTCACATGTTTCTATCCCGATCTAGCACTCTTTCAGAATGATTAGGATTTCAAAAAGCATAATGGTTCAACAGTTCGGAATTCTACATTTCAGCATTCCACATGGTCAATAACGAGAAAGAAGGATCAAGGTCGGGATGAAATGAAATCAAAGTTTTACCGAATGGAAGAAGAACGAGCGAGTCGTGAATCAGAAGCGGGTTCTTTTGGGGACATCATCTTCCACTTTTGCGTTCCGTCTCCCTCTCGCCCTAGAGTTGTGTTCTTGGATTCCTGGCCCGGGACTGAAGGACTGTTTGTCAACAAGTGGGATTCAACTTTTGTAGGGTTTAGTAAATTTTTTAAATTTAAAAAATTTTGAGGGTCTTAAATTTTGAAAATTATTTGGTATGTCAAATAATAAATTCTATTAAATTTTAAGAAACTGTTTAGTAATATATTTCAGAATTTATGATATTTAGGAATTTAAATTTGAAGGAGATAAATATAAATTAGAGATAATTGCATAAAACATAATAAAACCAACTTTAGTTCATACAATATTATGAAATTTTAATAAAGAGCAAATGCCAAACTAATATTGATCAAAACACAGATGAACTATTAAATAAGAGCCAGCTTCAATTTTCCAGTTAATTTCATATATGTTGCATGTGGAGATAAATTTTGTCACGACGATCGATTTCTTTGACTTGTAATCTGAAATAAATAAATGAAGAAATTATTATAAAATGTAATGTAATTAGAAGTATACAACGCAAACCAAAATTCTTACCCGAGCATTCTATAAATCAATGGTGATATTATGCCTATAGCTTCACCTTGAATTCTTTCTCCTATTGTCGCATGTAAATTGAGATCCTCATAAGACATTTCACCTTCGCCACCTTGAGCATCATGTTGCATTTCCGTCTATGAAATGTTGTAGTAGAGATCATGTCTGTGGTACCGCCAATAAAGTTGTGCAGAACGGCACATGCAATGACTATATCTGCTTGAACACCCAATTGAAACTATTGTATGTGCGTCAAAACCTGAAAATGTGCCTTCCAAATCCCAAAAGTTTGCTCAACCATATTGCGTAGTTGTGTGTGTCGGTGATTGAATAACTCATGCTCAACAACGTATCGCCTAGATGTACTTTCACGATAATTGCCTAACTGATATCGATATATGTGAAATGGTGCAATCAATTTATTAGTATTGGCATAACCTGAATCAACCAAGTAATATCTACTGTGGGGTACTTTAAACTATCCCTGCTCCACCACCCATCTAAGCACTCGCATGTCCGCAGCAGATCCCTGCCATCTAGAGGCTATATATACGAACTGTCGATGAAATGACACCGCAGCCATTACATTCTATGAAGTAAATCCCTTATGATTACGATAACGATTTTGTAAATTATTACTGACTACTGGCGAAATATGTATACCATTTATCGCTCCAACTGCATTTCTGAAGAATGGATAAAATTGTTTATTTGCACACACAAATGGATGACAATCAACATCTATTAGAGGTAAGGTTATAAATTCATCCTCCAAAGACACAATAACCCATAGTACCTGATTGAAGTACATGCTCATAGTTTCTAATGAATGCTGGAAGAACTCACATAATTGTCTATAATTATGCGCATGAGCTACCCCGCGTAAGAATATGCCTAGTTGTTCAGCTACAAGCATATTTTTGGTGTCAGATAGATGACCTCGGCCTACTAGCAAGTCCCTTAAGCTTATGAATGTGTTAGGTGGCAACCTAAAGCACTTGTATGCTCGTCTTGGATGACTAGATAGCACGTCCAACACATATTGGTGACTAGTATATGTTCTATCAAACATTGGTCGTCAGATGGGCTCTTTGTCATCTATGTTCTCAACTTCCTCTAGAATAACTGGGGTAACTTCTACATTGGCATTCGTCACGTGTATATGTAAATCGACCATCTTGCATAAGCCATCAAGAATAACACCACGCAAGTAGTTTGACATCGGCAAGATTAACTGCAATAAAATACCGTTTAATTAATAACTACTAAAGACATGTAAAATCGATCCATGATTCATAAGTCATAACATGGTATAACAACATAAAGCAAATTAACATCTCAAAAAATTTCAGTTAGCTTAAGTGTGCTTATGTTTGGACTTTGCTTGCAGTAGGTTGTGAGGAATACATCTAACATAATTCACTATTTAAAGCTAACTAGAATGAGCACAATAAAATGTTATAAAACATTTTGAAATAACAGTCTAGATTGCTCGTTCTCAGCCACAGTTAATATCACTTTATAAGATTGCTTGTAACAAGTCAAAATTGCTCTTAAAAGGTACATATTGAATCCAAAGAAGTTCTAAAATTGCCCTAAATTATTTAAACTAAATCGGAAGAAACGAGATTAGAAATCAAAATTTTTTTCTAAAACAACACTTCTCCTTTCAATGACCAATTAGCATAAATATCCAGTATCCTCCTGCAACAGCTCTACTGATTTGAAATGACCAAATAACACAAACATGCAGATAATCCTAAAACATCCAAATTTTCCTACAACTCTTCTTATTTGAAATGACCAGATAAGAAGAAAATAACATAAATTTTCCTACAGCATGCTAAACTGAGGTTTAAATCAATTACAACCAAAATTTTGATGCATAAAAGCATGGATAATTTTCAACTATATATTCAATCCACTCCTTTAGAATGTCTCCCTCCCATGTCAATAGTATTGCTTTGTTATCTTTGTTCTCCTCCAATGCATCTTGTATAACCAATACTGCTTGTGTTGTTAAGTTATCCATTGTACATAGCTTGTGCAAATAATCGGTCATTATGTACAGGTCACTCCTTTCGATCATTTTCTTAAAAACAACAACAATTTTATTTGACTCCACCAATAACTTGTTAAGGTTTTCTAATCCCCTCTTTCCCTTGGGCGCCTTGCAGTTCATGAGGGTTCATCACTTGATCTCTTCGAACCTAGCATTTGACTCTCAATAGGTTCGAAAGTTAGATTCATGCCATCTATTGCATCAGGGAGGTTGTTGTTTGGAGTCCCTTCGAAGTAGTAAGTTACGTTGTTAACAGTGAGAAACTCTTCTTCAAACTTAGGTGCATCATCTTCCTCTAAATTTATCGTTGTAGTTGATGTCTTATTGGATCTAGCACCAGTGCCAACAGTAATGTTCTCAGCGCATATTTTTTTGAAATGTCATATTGGTAAAAGGATGCCGGCGAAATCATAAAAGCTTTGGAGTCACCTGAAATTTCATTAATAAAAATGGGTCTTTTTGATGTGAATTTAATCATAAGAAAAATTGTAAAAGAAAATCATTACCTGATCAATTTCTTCCTACAGCTCCTTAACGGCAATTGGAATGTGTAATTCCTCATCCCAACCCCAACCACCCCGATTTGTTAATTGATAAAGCGTTCGGAAGTCAACTTTCATATTTTTGAATCTAATCATTACAGAAGATTCAGTGTAATATGTCCTCAAATGCATGTTAACACAATAACAAGGTTCAACTACTACTCCCTCCTTAAGTTACTAACATACATTATCATGTACGAACTGATCAAATAGAAGCTCGACAAGCACAACGTTGTGCTCCTCCAGCCACCTAGGGTTTTAGGATGTGCTTTTAGGTTGCCCAAAGTGGATAGAGATATTATCACCTGCATGAGGTTGGGAGATAGAGCTGCCATAAGCGAAACCTTTACCTTTTAAAAATTCTTTATTTATATCAAACATTAAGAAAAAAATTATTAGTTTGTAATTTGATTGTCCTTGAATTTGCAATTAAATTTCAAAAAGTATTTTCATGAGTTATACCATTTCTTGCTTCACAAACTGTTCTAATCAAGATCAAACACACTATTTTTGAAATAGATGACATTAGATGGCTCGTTGTCGCTCACGGATTCAAAAATTTCTTTGCCAAATCGGTGTAAAATATTCGTTTCATTTTGATTTTATTTAGCCTAACCATCATACTACCAAACAATTATTTTTGCATTAACCATAACAAACACCATATTGATATGCAATACTTCAACTTGAGTAGCATGGTGATATTTACAAATTAAACTGAACAAAATGACATGAGTTATTCTAAAAATAATTAACTTACCAATCTACAACCTACGACATAAGCATAATTATTTGTTTAATCAACCAGCTATGTTACCCAATTTCTCTAAACATATTAACCGAGCAGTATTACGATAATAGTATTATTTAAGAACAATATCTATAAATCGAGCAATGTATAATTAAAAAATAAAAAATTATGATAATACAAGTATGCATACATAACAAAAAGGAGAAAAATCACACAAAAATTGGTCTTCTATCTATACCATATGTGATTTATTACAGGAAAAAAATTTGTGTCGAAACAGGCATTACGATGCGTAAGCGGGCTATCCACAGCAGAAAAAAATTACCTTTGCGTCGAGAGCAACCAGCTCGCGAGTGCGGATGAAGATGTAGAAGGATGTGATCGGAGAGGAAGATGAGTTAGAGAGGATGAGGTGGCGGGCTGGAGCAATGCCTCCATTTGTTTCGGCAGATAAGGGCAAACGCACATTTTCACAACACAGATGCCGTGGGTAACACTTCCACGAGCTGTAAATCCCATTAAATCCACCGAATTGAGGGATTTAGTAAATCTCGAATTTATGCCATAAATCTGGGATTTATCCAGCTCCAGGATTTAAGGTGCGTACAAAAACTATTTGGTAGGATTTAATGTAAATTCAGCTTAAATCCTACCGTAAATCCAATACCAAATAGCCCCTGAGAGTTCGCTGAGGAAACAGGGGACAAGCACTCGTACAAGACTTTTCAAATTGTCCCTTATCAAACAAAATTATTATGTTTGAAGCACTTGATGAAGCGGTTTTTTTTAATTTGTACATAATTATGGCACTTAAAATATCCCTATTATGCGCTGTTGGTTGAGAGCTTTGGCTATCAACCAAGAAGTCTTGAGTTCAAGTCTTGCATATGTGATGTGTGTGAGTTTCCTTAATTGGCCTAAATGTTCAAAAAATCCAAATAAAAAAAAAATAACATCTCAGACTACAATATGATATCACATGTCTCATCACCCTTCATGTACCATAGAGAGAGAGAGAGAGAGAGAGAGAGAGAGTAGAGGCTTCTAGGCGAGGGATTAAGAAGCTAAAATACATTAGAGGAGTGTGTAGGCGTAAACAAGAGAAAGACAAATAGTCTGAGGTAACAGGTCGAGGCATGATTTTGAGGGGGGAGCTATAGCATTAGAGGTGTTGGGTTGCTAGATATATGATACGTTATAGTCAACGAACACTTAGATCAACCTCATGTCTGATGATATAGGTTAATTATTAATAAAATGCTAAATTAGGTAAATAGTGAATTTTTGGTGTTAATTATATAAAATTTTAATATTTTTGATGATATGCATGTAAATTCCTTTTCTTCTGGAGCATGAAAGTTTCACTTGATAAACTTGTCACTCAGTAGTTTTTTTCCCTCTTTTTCTTTTTTCTTTGAGGGATATGAACACAAACATTATTGTTTAACCTTAATTTCTAATGAATATATTTTCTTAGTGGATATCATAACTCTGATTACAAGAGTTAAAAAAAAGAGATTATTTCAATATTAGAAAAAAAAAGATGGAAACAATATAAATTATTTTAATGAATGATGAAAGAACTAAGATTTTTAATGATGATTTTTTCTATAATCATATTTGAATCTACGCTTTCTACGGCTTGAACTACAAATTGCTCATTTCAAAAACTTCTATTCTATTTATTTAACAAAGAACTATCAAATATATTATTCAAAGCTTCAAACAATGAGGATTCAAAATTCTAGAATTATAGTGGAATTTAGGGATTAAAACATTAATTTGATTTTAAGGATATTTTGCTATGGATGAATGTTTGTTCCTACATGTAGGTGTGTACAATTTAACTCCAACATCAACATCTTTCAAGATGCTTGAACTTCTATGTCAAGGCATGTTTTATTTGTATGAATATGTGTTCCTACATTATAATTTTTTTATGACAACCTATTTCATTTTACTAGTTTCACAACAAAATAGTATATTCTTGAACAAGTACATAGTTGTGTACTTATTGGGAAACTCAGACTAATTGAAGCACCCAATGATGTATTAGTGTTTAATAGTAAAATAATTCATCCATGAACAAGAACACAGTTGTGTGGTGACTGGTAAACTCATTATAAGTTAACTACATAGATGTGTTCATTTGTTAATAGCAAAGTAATTCTTTTGTTTTTATAAGAAGTAGATAACTATGTATTGACTGATAAACTCATTGTAATAAAGTTTATCGTTGTGTAATTGTGCTTGTTATAGAGAAGTTAATCATTCTTGAACAATTATGTTTGTTTTTTGTTCAATTTACTTGGGAGAATTCTATAGTATGCAATTGTGATGTTATCTCCATGCATGATGGTACAAACTTGACAAATATTCCAAAATTTATTATTTTAAGTAAAAAAGAAGTATTTGACTTATATTGCTCTACTTATAATGTTGGATTAGTATTTGAAAAGATCATAATTTTTATTGGCAAAATTAAAAAAAAAAAGAAGAAGAAGATTGAAACATTATAAAAGCTGGCTTCAAGATAAATGATTATAATCTAACTAATGAAGTAAAGTTCCATAAGGCAAGCACTAGGGTTAGAATAAAATATGGTGACATTAGTTGTTTGATATGATTATCCAAATAAAGACAAATAGGGATAACATGTTTATATTAGATATTCAAATTAATGAATTTCTTTGTTGATTGTATGAGAAGAGTATATATGATTGCTTTGGAGAAGTCATTATTTTGTGTACAAACTATAGCTTAATAAATATAGTTTATATGAGCTCCCATTATTATTGTTAACCATCATTTGCAAATTTTTTTTTGAATGTGGCACTCTTATTAGAAGATATCATTGCATCATTTATTTGCTTTTCAAATATTTATAAGTATTATGGATGACAAGCATCCACTAATTGTAGTCATAAACTATGACTAAGCCACAATTAGTGCCAATGAAAATGCATTACCACAAACTTAGCATATACTATGCCAATGGCACATTAAGAAAGCTCCATCCAAAGTCCTTTGCTATGATAATGGTAAAAATGTATAGAGATTATTTTACAAATGCATGAGTAAGTGTGATTTAGATGAAAATTTTGAAATAATATGGCTATATATAATTAACTAAGGATGCCTACATAATTATCTTTGGTTAAATGAGTTATATAGAATCAGAAGAACATGGTTAAAAACTTTTAATGAGGATTCATTTTGTATAGACAGTTTATTAATGCAATATAATGAGTTCACTAACTATTTTGATACTTAGAGAAATCGATGATTACATTGCGTGAAAACATGCATGATGAAGATTTTGC
This sequence comes from Dendrobium chrysotoxum, assembly GCA_019925795.1. Classification (NCBI taxonomy): domain Eukaryota; kingdom Viridiplantae; phylum Streptophyta; class Magnoliopsida; order Asparagales; family Orchidaceae; genus Dendrobium; species Dendrobium chrysotoxum. Next base: position 25,720,609 of record CM034304.1, on the reverse strand, counting down.
GTGAAAACATGCTAGTCATTACTCCCATAATAAGTATTCTAATTCTCGAACAAGTTTCAGCATTTATTCTTGTAAGTTTTACTCATTATTTGAAAAAAATAATTTCTATGGGATATTGTTGGTTAAGCAGTTGATTGCACTGTTGATGACTCATTCAATTTTAAAAAAGTGGAACATTTGGAGGTTTGGTTTAAATAGTTTGACAGAGTAAACATGAATATGTAATGCAATTGTAAAAAAAATTGAAATAATGGGAGTATTGTCATCAACTCCATCAAAGTATTAAGTCAACATGACATTGCTAAAATCACCAAAAAAATCTTCTAATGAGATGATTAATAGACTAATTTTTTAAAAGACTACAAAGATATTTAAAGCAATGATGGTTTTTCATCTGGATTAATCTTTCAAAACTAAATAAGTTAATTCTCATATCAAATTAGTTAAAAGGTCAAAGGTAATAAAAAACTCAAAAATGTGTTTAACTTTTTTAAATGATACTTCATATAATAATGATTTGATCTTATAGGACAATGAGTTTAAAATGAAGCATTGTTATAAGAAAGCAAAAAACTTTATCGAAAAGAGATAGAAAGTGTATTGCAAACCCAAGAGAGACTAGTGAATTGGTGTTTAATTTGAAACTAAGAAATTAAAATTTAAAACATATAAACTAATTTTTTAGATAAAATTAACAAATAAACATTTTTTTCTTTTTCAATAAAAATAGGAGATTTCAATAGGACAAAATGTTTAAGATAACATTGCAACCAACACACAATTTAATTTGAATCTACATATCAGTTGTTATCAGAACATGCTTATATGACGAAGAGAGATGCAAATAGATTTATCATGGTTTAGTGCTAAACATATCATGTAAGAAAGAAATAGGATTGCAATAAAGTAAGGGAAAGAGAGATGCAAATAGATTTATCATAGTTTGATGCTAACTTCAACATTCACTCTCCAAGTTCTTTGCTCGAGATTTTACTGCCCTCTCATTGGTCATCATCAGGAATAGAAATTGGTCTCCTTAATGGGTATTGGAGAAATAATGCACATCTTTAAGTGAGAAGCAACTACTCTAGCCTGCCTATTAGCCAACCAAGGCAATACATGCTATTTGATCATAATGATCCCTCAAAAGTACAAATCACAAGCTCTCCCAATAATGACAACTGTAAATCTAAAGGATGTAACATGTTAAGGAAAGAAGAAGACAAAATCATTAAGAGTATACCCCAATGAAAAAATCTCACCAAGGTTTTATATTTCATAGAACAAGGGATCTCCCCAAAGAAAAATCTTCTTTCTCACTTCTCTCATTTCATGCCCTTTTTTTAATAAAAAAAAAACATCTCTCATTTCATGCCTTCATCCTATGCCACACATATTTTAGGGTTAAAGTACCTTAAGTGAAAAAACTTAATTTTGTAATAAAATATAGTTTTATATAATAGTATAGCACAATCCATATCATGCGAGACATGTTAAATGATAAGAAATCTTGCCATTAATCTTTATACTAAGTATTCATGTGAAAATTCTTATCTTAATAGTATTTAGACTTTGTAGTCTTTATCTTATAACAAGAGTGTAGATCTATTTCATTAGCACTTAAATTTTAGCTAATTAATTAGATTAGCTAACAAAATCCATCATAAAGTATTATGCATTATCTATGATGATTGGTTCAAATTTTGAATCAATTTAGTTAAGGTAATTAATTAGATAATTTAGACTTTTGACATAATAATAATCATATTGTATGATTGCATTATACAAAATGAAAAGTTTCATTTTGAAAGTTTGTAATTAAAATAAATTGATATGACCTCAAAATCAAAACTAAGGCAAATCATATAGTATGATTTGCATCATATGGTACGAGCAATTATGACAATTTAGTGTATATATTTCTTAGTAAATTTTAATTTTAGCTTAAACATGAAATGTGTGTGTGCATTATCTTCTTATTTGTAAATCTAACTGATGTACTAAAGACTAAAAAATAAATAATTTTGGCTCTTGTAGCTCCATGCTTGTATTACTCTAGCCAACTTGATTTCCTTGACATAGTTTATTTTTTATTTGCTTTGTTTACTAACATATTTTACTTACTTTTGCTATGAATAATCTTGAGTCTTGTATATATTCTTATATATGTACCTAACATTGTGAATTATTTACTAAAGTGTACCTATAATATTAATACCAAACACCTGCACAATGACATGAGGGTTAAGAAATAGGTAAGTCAAATTATGTTCATGATCTTTAAAATACTATAGCCATGGGCGGATCCCCATTGTCCTTAGGGTGGGCAAATGCCCACCCTCAAAAAAAAATTTTAAAATATTTAGAAGAGATATTTTGAAATATTTTGGATATTTTGAGTATTTTGCCCCCCCTAAAAAATTTTTGTTGCCCTAAATTTATCAATCCTAAGTGTCTTTGTCCATCCCCCATAAAAATAAATTTTTTTGCCCACCCTGAAAAAAGAAGCTGGATCCGCCCCTGACTATAGCCATGTCTTTCTAGAAATGTACTTAATATTATGAACTATCTACCAATGTGTACATTTAATATTAGTTCTAAGCACTTGTACGATGACACGTTAGTTAAAAAATAGGTAAGTCAAATTATGTTTGTGATCATCAAAACACTCTAACATTTCTTTAAGCTTATAAGGTAAATAATCTTCCCTTTTTTTATGGAAATTATACTTTGATTATGTGTATAAGTTTTAGGGTATACTTGAATCCTCTTGAATTTATACCTTCATAACATATTCAAAATTAATTGGCAAATTAAAATGCATAATAACCAAGGAGTGGTAAGGCATACACATTTTGTAATTTTGTAAATTAAAAAAAATAATGTAAATACAAAAATAAGCAATAATACATGAGGAAGCAAGAAAACACAAAAATACAAAATCATAAAAAATTTGATAAAACAAAATACTGTAAAGGAAACCATAACCACAAACATCTCCCCCTTTTGATACATCAATAGCAGAAAATTGCAAAACTATATTAGTATGATGAAAGAGGACATCAGATATAAAAATTAAAGCACTAACACATAATTAATCACACTTAAGCATCAAAAGAGCTTTGATTATGGTCTAGAGAGTGATAAATGTAGTCCTTCAATTTAAAAAACTTACTATAAAACTACTTGCCTTCTTCATCTGTTGTTGTTATCACTAATTGTCCTATTACTACTACTGCTGAGTGGCCTATCTCTTATTCTCTTAGGTAATGTCGGCATCAAGTTTCAACTCAAGATGAGAGAAATGAATAGTCCAAGCATCTTAGGGGTAATCATCTAAAGGATAGGTTGGAGGTGCTTAGCAAGGTAGTGGTGTAGTGGGTGTATACTCTCCTACTTTATCTTTTTCTTCTAAATTATCATCAATTCAGATCATATCTCTCTTTGTACTATAAAGGATATGGAAGGAGTGATCAATGAATGGAGATGGAATGTAATTAAGATTATGTGATATTGAACTAACATCAATGACATGGGAGTCAAATGATTAAGAGGTAAGTTTGTTCAACACTCCACTTTAGGATTTTGAATAGAGATAAGATTTTCAATATATTTAAAATCATATTCATTACATTAAATTATGTGCACATCATATATTACTAGGTGGCGATAGAAAGGAGTGAAACAATGTTGATTCAGTCACTAACTTTGGGGATGATATTATATCATAACACATTTTGAATAACATGAGTATCTTGTTGATGAGGATTGTAAAAGATTTTTACAAAGGACTTGGTTTATAGCAAATTGGTTGTGATTAATGGAAGTAGCAATGGAGTGAGGTTATGCACCAGTATTCTAAATATGAAGGTGCTTATGTAGGTCTTGATTAGTGATCTCAACCTGTCGACTATACACCATAGATCACAAAATGGTGCACTCCAGTTTGATGATCAAATATGTGAAATTTTCAAAAAAGAAGCGATGAATGATATACATGAGTAAGATTGATGAGGAATGGAATTATAATGCCCACAAAAAGATCAAAAATAGCATAAGAAAGATATTCTTGGAATACCAATTTGGAGTCCATGATCAACGATGTTCAGAATCACTCGTATGTCATCCAGTACTCATTTATTCAAAAACAAGGATTTCTTCATTGACAGATGATGATGCTCCCAAATCTTATAGCCTCTTGCCATACATGTTTGTAATAATTTCTTTTAAACAAAAAAAAAGGAAGTTGGAAGAGTAGAGTCAGACAAGAGGTGAAATATAAATCCTATTTATAGGCAAATTAATCTATGGGAGATCATACAATTTGATATCGATCATATAGTATGATCAATGTAATAATTGATCACCCCAATAGTTCAAAAAATTACTATTTTGACTTAGATTAATCATATTGTACGATGTGAATCATAAAATGTAACACTTACAGAAAAATGCATCATTTTACATGTTCTAATCCAATTTGTGAAGAGGTAACTCACTAAATTTTTATAATTGAACCCTTTCGCATGCGTTTAGAAATATTTTGTATGCATGCGAATGTCTGAATATGTTCGGGAGTGGGTCTCGAGGGTCTATGTGCATGATTAGGCATTCTAGAATTTTCCCCTTGAAGTGTTGCAATGTCGGGCTAGGCGACAACACAACTTTAAGCTCTTTGTATTTTGGCCAAATTAACTTGGGTGTTGCAGTGCTGAGGTATACTGTCTCCCAATGTGGAGAGCTGTGGTGCATTATCTCCCTATGGGGAGCACTACGACATGCTGGATCGGGCACTATAGTGCCAGGCTCATTTTTTTTATTAAATATCCATTTTCACTATTTTAAAAATCCATTGCTCATTTTAAGGCAATCGACTAGAGAGAGAAGGATTCTAATGAGAGAAAGTTAAGGTTTAGGCAACAACGATCCATTTTATTGTTAGTCCAATTCTAAAAATTGTTTGAATTGAGGTATGTTATATTTTGCCTATCTCAATTTTAAAAAATATGAGAATTTTGATATTTTTATTATTTAAATTATAATTCATTAATAAAAAAATTGGGATAACTTTATGCCCATAAAAACTTTCACCATTTAACTTTTTATATGTTATAGATATGATAATTCTAGACTATGTATTTTATAAGAAAATTATCGTTAAGTAGTTCAAAAGGTGTGCTATTATTTATTCAATTATAAAATAATTTTGATCTCATTAAATAATATTATAATACAATTAAAGTTTTAAAATAATATTTTGAATAATCTATGGTATTTAGTGAGATTCTAAAATATTAAATTTCTACTGAGTTATTGAAATTATAATCTACTAATATAACACACTATAAATCTCTACAAGTTAATTTATTTATATTTCATGTGTTGAATTGTAATGATATATGTGTTTATCTGCTTGAATTATATGATTATGAGGAGATCTAACTTGTGGGACAAGTTATGTTCTTATGCTAAATACACAGGGAGTCACAATAGCTTGAATTTTTGAATATATATCTGACATGTGTTTGACATTGGTAGTAATAAGGGAATGTTATTTGATATGCCAGCACATGGAGTCATAAAGGCCTAAATTATGATATATGCTTTGATAGGAGATATAAGGGCGCTATAAGGGAATTTTGTTACTTTCTGCTTTGATATATGAAATACTTATTCATTTACTTTTAGTATATAGTCTATTTTATTTTAGTCATCTGTCATTTATTTTATGCTTAGTATGACACACTCCTCGGAAATGCCTTTGGTTAAATGCTTAATGAGTAAATTATTGGAAATTCATATCAATGGGTGTGACCGATTGAGCTGTGCTAGCTCACACATGTTCTACCTTCTATTTTAGATCATGAAAAAGGAAGGAGCTCATTGAGTAGCTGAGTGTCCAGGATCTAATTTGTTTGACTCTATAGAGGTATTTCTGATGATTTTGTACAGTTGTAGCTAGTTATGTGATTTCTCTATTTTAGTCTGTATAGCCATTTAATATAGTATAAATATTATATATATTTTTTGATACAATAAAAAGACATTTATGGATGAGTTTAGTTCATTCTGATTATTAAAGTTAATTTTAAGCTTTGTGGTTTGTATGTAAATTAACAAAAGATATTTGAGTAGCCCCCAAAACTTAGATCTTGGTCTGGCTTGTCCTAATTCAACATGATATTACATGTCTGTGGACCTCCGAAAGGACACAAACACCATCGCCCCGCGAGGGGAGACAGTATCTGGCCAATGGAAGGGCAGACTCGATCACACATATGATTAACCATTGAGGATAGCGGCTCTCACCAGCACACCCCGATGGATAATAATATATATGATCTGATCATAACGGGTTTCCCCCACCCGATACATTAGCTCGAATGGGGTTTATTTGAGAGTGAGATTCGGTTTCCCACGGGCGCAAGCCCCCGTGGTTAATTACATCTCAAGCCGGGGCCTGAGAATACTCTCGATTAAGGATTCTACATTATTCTTTCTAAATTGGGATTGGTACATAGAGGGAAGACTAGGAAGTCCTACTCGAAGGGAAAGAGAGGTTCAACTAGGCTTAGTCAACATGTACGGCTCACATCAGCATCCGGAAGGACTAAGGTAGTGAGAAGAAACTGGAGAAAAATAAATAAATCATGCACTCGAAGCATGCATGAGGGAAGGATGGAGGTGGCATCATCCGTGTGACGCGGATATGTAGGGTTTAGGGTCTCTAGAAGACAGAAGACCTACCTACTGATGAGGCGTACTACGAAATAATAGTAGCCTTGAATCCTGAATCTAATGGGTTTAGTGTTCTACGCAATACTAACACCCGTGTCCTAACTAATGCAATGCAAAACCTGGACTTACCCCGGCCTGGAAGGGGGAGCCAGCTAACCACCTAATCGCTTTAAAACCATGCTGTCCAGTCATTTATGAAAGATGGGTAGGTAGGTTATAGTTCTTGGAGGTAGGGCCGACGTCTAGAGGATTTCCTAGTTGGCCCCAGACTGATGTTGGGTGAATGCTCCTATGACTAATGCAATTAAAATTTTGATTTAGTTGATTTCTAATGCAATGCATGCTGGTTAAAGTATCCAAATCAGATATGCACAGGATTTTAAAAAAAAGGCTTATAAAAATAATTTTTAGAATTAGACTGGGCTTCCCCAGATCCGGCACCTCATCCTCATAGGTCAGATTATCCGGACTCTACCCGCAGGCGGGGAAGTGTCTTATAGAAGGAAAGAGAGAAATGCAATAATATGCATGCGACCCCGGACGATTCCGGCAATTCCCTAGGTCGTTAAGTTTCTAAATTATTTAAATATTAAAATTTGAATGTTAGTTGTGAGTAGAAAAAGTTTTAGTCCTTAAAGAGCCTAACGAAATCCAGGCTAAAACAAAAGCGACATGCAAAACGCCAAGAAACTAAGAAAAGCAAACAATCCTAGAGGCACACAATCATAAAACACATTAAAATTATCCAAACAAATTAATAAATGTCCATAGGCCAACTGCCCTTAATTACAACCCAGGGTCTGCAGAAAATTAAAGTGGCCGGGCACCACTGCCAACAACCCGGATTTCTAATCCTAAGACTGACGCAAGTTATTTTGAGTGGGATACTGCAGATCTTCATCTTCTTGATCTTCTCTTCCTTGGACTCCTCGGATCTTAGTTTTGTTGGACTCCTTGGATCTCAGCTTCCTTTGGCTCCTTGGATCTCAGCCTCCTTGGACTCCTCGGGTAGTAGAATGATCCAAATTTGAATTCCCAAATAGAAAAGGACTATCCTCATATTGGGTGTCCTTTTCTCTTTGGGCATCCAACCTTTGGATCCTTGTATCCCCACTCAAAATAAACTTTCACAACTCTATACCAACATTACACTCAATTACATTAAATGAAAGCAGTAAATTCTAGACGCTCCTGCAAGGTTATCCTAAAAAAAAAATCATCCCAAGCAGTTTAATATATCACAAGCAATTATAGGGAAAGTAAAATACTCATCACAGCCACACTGGCCATGCTCTTAATTATTTTGAGGGCTAAGCAAGCTCTGGAGCACCTGTAGCAATTTATGATGATTTATTATTTTAGCCCTCATTTATTTAGGGGGGCTGAGCAATTTCTGAAGCACCTGCATAAAACAGCATTAATTTTTAAATCATGATTATTGCCCCCCTTATATTTAGCGCTGCATGAGCATGGCCACCTGCAGAAAATATCATTAGTATCAAAATCGATCCTAACCTATGGGTAGTCTATCGTGCAATCACATCAATTCCCAGAGTGCAGTAAAAGTAAACAACCACACCAGCATTATCTCAATCACAACATGCAGTGAAATCTCAGAAATCTCGGCACGCAACATAGAAGTAAACACCGGCCTAGCCTAGGTCTAGAAGTGGTGCCCTAACAAACCACCTAGATGTGTGTGAAAAGCTGTGTAGCTGAGGTAGATCCTAAGCTGGGTAGTTAGTTACAGTTGCCTACTGTCCAAGTTAGTTGTAGGTCTGAAAAGGGAATTTTATTTAAAGTCCAAATATTAGTGAATTGAGATCTATCTTAGTTGATTTAATGTGTGGATCAGTTTTAGCTCTTAGGGTAATAATATTTAAAGTTTAAATTGCATTAGTGAGTTTTAGGGGGTTCGGGGTCCACCTATACACTAAGTAAAAGGGGGTCCAAAATTGACTTTTTGATTAAAGGGTATTTATGACTAGCTAATATTTCTATAAAATACTAGGCCTTAACCTGATCAGTTAGACAGTTAGTATGACCGATTTGGATTCTTCTATCCAAAGTTATGAATTTCTGAAGTTTTGGTCTCGTTTTGAACTAAGTTTGACCAGATTGTTGACTTTTTGATTTAAGTTGATTTATAAAATCTTAATATTTTTAATAAATACTAGACCCTAATGTGAGTTGAATGCCTTTGAGTTTGCTGGGTTTGGAGTTTCCTACGCAAAGTTATGAATTTTAGAAGTTTCGGGCCCTAGACTATAGGCTACGGTTGACCGAAGAGTTGACTTTTTATTTTAGGTTGATTTCTGGACATCTAATATTTTTAACAAATACTAGACCTTAATTAGAGTTAGGTGCCTTTTAGTTTGCTCATTTTGGAATTTTCTGTAATTAGTTATGATTTTTAGAAGTTGGGGCAATTAAAGAAATTATCGAAATTGCCTAATTAGGGGTATTTTGGGGGTTTTGGCCCAAATCAGCTCCAAACTGATTGGAATCACCCCCAAAGGTCAGAAATGACCTAAGAAGGTGTTCCCAAGTGTTTGGAGAAAATTTAGGATTTTTAATAATTTTTAATGATTTAATTAAGGCAAAAAGGTAATTTTTGATTAAGGTTGAATTAAAGTCCAGATTAATGTCCAATTAAGGGGCCCTGATAATCTAAGGTTGGGGACTAAATTCTGGAGAGTTTGAGGTATTATGGGTATTTTTCTGATTTAAAATGGATTTATTAGATTTTTCTGAAGTTTCTAAGGCTTAATTAACGGGTAAATTAGGGTTTGCTAGTTAAGTGTTTTAAAGAGTCCAGAAAATTCCTAGAAAATTCTAGAGGGTTTCAGATGTCACTATGTTTAAGTGTTTCAGATTTCAAATCATTTGGAGCTATACCCTAATTCCTGGAATTTTTCTAAGTTCACTAGATGATCCTTAATTATTGTCCTTAAGATGTCACTACGTTATATAGGAATGAAATGAAGTAACTAACCCTTAGGCACAACATAGAGGGTAAATGCAGCAAATATAAACACACCAAACCATGTCCTTAGATCTAGGAGAGCCTAGGCTAAGTGTTTGTGCAACCTACACATGCAAGGACTACGAAAACACTAAGTAAAGAAACCTAATGAAGTGATTAGTGAATGATTGGGATACAATCATTCACTAATCCTTCTCCCACATGAATTGCTCTTCATATGCATAGCCTAGGTTTAAAATTTTATAAGGGGTAGACTTCCTAAAATTAGGGGATTTAAATAATATGTAATTTTAAACTCATTTTTAAAATACATAAGTATTATAAATAATAATAATGTAAATTTGAAAATAAGATAACTGAAAATACTTCAGTTCATAAGCATGGGAGGTCTACCAGCCAGCAAGGGGGTTTTAAAATAATTTTTATTTTTTAAAATAATCAATTATATTAATTAAATAATATTTAAATAATTAAATAACATAGTGATACAGAAAGCATCCAGAAAGGACAAAATCAGATATAAAAAATAATTTTAAATTAAAATTCATATTTTCCTGAAAAGAACGAGGTATTGTACGTCAAAAATCCGATTTAAAACGAGAAAGTTATGAATTTTTGAAATTTTAATAGGTTTAAAGGTAATTTTGAAATAATTTAAAATAATTAATATTTGAAAATAATTAATAATTTTAAAATAAATCAGATATAATAATATCTGAATTTTAAAATAAATTTAAATAATAATTAAAATATTATAATAATATGAAATAATAAATATTAATATTATAGTGATATTAATATTAACATAATGATACTATTATTAAAAATAATAATATTATTAATTAACAATATTAATATAATAATAATAATAATAATAATCATTAATATTATAATAATAATAATAATCATAATAATAATATTATTAAAATTATAATATTATTAATTATAATATTAATATTATAATAGTACTAATAATGATAGTGATTAACATAATAATAATAAAAATATTATTCATAATAATAATATTATTAAAATAATAATATTATTAATTATAATATTAATATTATAATAATATTAATAATGATAATTAATAGTGATAATAATAATAATATTAATATGATTTAGAAATAAATTTTAAATAATAATAATAATAATAATAATAATAATTAAAATAATTAAAGTAATTAAAATAATAATAATAACAATAATAATAATAATAATGATTAAAATAATTAAAATAATAATAATAATAATAATATAATAATAATAATAATAATAATAATAATAAAAATAATTAAGGTAATTAAAATAATTAAAATAATAATGATAATAATAATAATATAATAATAATAATAATAATAATAATAATAATAATAATTAAAATAATTAAAGTAATTAAAATAATAATAATAACAATAATAATAATAATAATAATAATAATAATTAAAAATAATAATTAATTAAAATAATAATAATGATAATAATAAAAATAATTAAAATAATAATAATAATAATTATTATTATTATTTAAAAGAATTTTAAATGAAATAAGATAATAATAAAAATAATAATAATAATAATAGTATAAAAATAATACTAATAATAATAATATTATTATTAATAACAGTAATTAAAATATTAATAATAATAATTATAATAAATAAAAAAATTTATTTTCTGATTTTCAAAACATTTAAAAAAATAGTTTTAAATTAATTAAACTAAATAAATTAAATTAAAATAAAAAAAAAACGGCGGCTCGGACTCGACACGTGGCGGCATGGGATTCGGTCCGCGGTGCCGGGCAATGATTGGAGAGAGGGAACTGCGGCGGCGCGGCGGCGGGCCACGCGTCGAAGCCGGATAGGCTCCGCGGTTTCGGCAATGATTGCCACGGCGGGCAATCATTGCCGCAATGACTGCGGCAATGATTGCCGCGGTCGCGGTCACTTGACCACGTAGGACGCGAGCGCGGAGCCGTTCGATCTTCCGTGGTTCGAAATCGACGGTCAGGATCACGTCGGACGGAGCCAGGATCCGCGGGATCAATCCCGCGGTTCGAACGCGACCGCGGGACGACGAGATCTCTGTCGTTGATCAGATAATCAACGGCGGAGATCTCGTACACCCAAACCTAGGGCGAAACAGAAGCTCTAAAGGGTTTTTTTGGCTTGTTCTCGCGATCGGATGAATATTTTTTGAAGAAATTTTAGATCTAGGGTCTATGTATGAACAGAAATCATGTGGGACTAATCTTAAGACCTAAAACAAAGTATGTCAAAAGTTATTTAACTTGATGTGTTGTGACCTAGGGTAAGGGTTTTCGAGTGATTTTACCGTTGGATCTTCGGGATTTAGGTTCGGTTGAGCTTGTTGATTGTCCTCGTACGATTTCCTAGTTGAAGCCGCGTTCAAACAAGCTCTGGATCGAGTGGATCGAAGCCTTGGACGTCCTAAGCTTCGGGTCGCCGGAATCTCGCCGCCGGCGGGGTTGACCGGTGGTCTTCGGCTCGAGGGAAGTAGGGGGAAGTCTAGGGAGCTCTCACACGAAATATCACAGGCTTTGGGGGCTTAGAGATCGGGCAAGAGCAAAAAAAAAAAAAATCCTCTCTAATGAAGCCCTAACTCTCTATTTATACCCCTAGCCTTAGGATGAACGGTTAGGATGGCTTCTAGGTTTGATTAGGAGGGCTCTAGACATCCTAGGCCGTGGACTTGGGTCAAGGGACCACTTGGAAGGTCCTTAATGGCTTTCATAGGTCTTAGGTAGGTCAATTTGACCTATTAAGACTTGGGTTGACCAAGTCAAAGCTTGACTTGGTCAACTTGAGTCCATTAGGTCAATGGAGTCCAAGGGATGAGGTTGGAGCCCTATGAGAGGGTTTGGGTTGAGTTGAACTTAAATTAAATCCATTAAGGGCTAAACGGGTTGACCTGGGTTGACCTGGTCAACGAGGTTGGCCCAGGGCACAGGTCTGGACCCAATGGGTTGGGTTTAACCTTTTGAGTCTAAGGGTAGAGAGATTTGAGCCCAAGAGGCTTTGGATATGGCTCAGAATCAAATGGGAGGGGATATGGGTGAATTTGGGTCAACCTAGGTTGACATGGTCAACCAGGTTGACCCAGGACCAAGACTTAGGCCCAATGGGTCAAGCCTGACCCACTGAGTCCAGTGGAGGAGAGAATAGGGCTTGGAGAGCCCTGGATTGGGTTTGGATTTGATTTGAACTAGTTTAGACCTCTATGGGCCTAATGGGTCAACCTGGGTTGACCTGGTCAACCAGGTTGACCCAGGGCCTGGGTCTGGGCTCAGCAGGTTTGGCTTGACTCCCTGAACCCATTGGGATGGGCTCTGGGGTCTAGTCTGGTCAAACTTGACCAGGTCAACTCCTTGACCTTGGCCTAGGGGAAAATCAGGGTCAACAAACGGACCCCCAACAGGAGTGGCGAACAAACTAGTGAACCGCTCGTGTTGGCGTTGATCGAATGTGATAAAAGAAGTAGAGTAAAGATTCAAGAAAAGAGCACCAAAAGAGGTGAAAGAGTCCAAAGGAGAATCTTCCCCTAGCCTTGCCCTATAGCAAGGGAAGAGCCGATGAGAGAACAGAAAGTAAAGTAGTAACAGGCCACCAAAAGGTGACAGAGTGGGGGAGATCTTCTCTTTGCCTTACCCTATAGTGAGGGCAGAGCTGAAGAGAGAAAGCAAAGAACAAAGTGGCAGAGTAAACCAACTACCTGCTTGACCGTGTCGAAACAGCAGGGTAGAAGGTGAAAGAGTGGTGAGGTATGCCTTCCAGGGACACTGTCAGGCTCACTCGACCTAGTAAAGTCTGATGTCTGCTTGATCGGAGCAAAATAATCAGGGAGGAAGTAGTGGTGAGGAATGCCTCCCAGGGACACTGTCGGGCTCACTCAACCACGTAAGTAAAACTAACTACCTGACTGTTCATTTCAAACAGCAGAATAGAAGGTGAAAGTATCCCGTCTCCTCCTGCTCCTTTCGGAACAGCGGATAGGGGTGACTCAATACTTCTGCCTGACCTCAGCAAAAGTAAATAAGCCACGAAATTGGAGTCTGCGTAGTCTTTTACAGAACATCCAGAGTAAAGGGGTGGTGAGGAATGCCTCCCAGGGACTCTGTCGGGCTCTCTCAACCGGTAAGTAAAACCAACTACCTGACTGTTCATTTCAAACAGCAGAATAGAAGGTGAAAGGATCCCGTCTCCTCCTGCTCCTTTCGGAACAGCGGATAGGGGTGACTCAATACTTCTGCCTGACCTCAACAAAAGTAAATAAGCCACGAAATTGGAGTCTGCGTAGTCTTTTACAGAACATCCAGAGTAAAGGGGTGGTGAGGAATGCCTCCCAGGGACTCTGTCGGGCTCTCTCAACCGGTAAGTAAAACCAACTACCTGACTGTTCATTTCAAACAGCAGAATAGAAGGTGAAAGTATCCCGTCTCCTCCTGCTCCTTTCGGAACAGCGGATAGGGGTGACTCAATACTTCTGCCTGACCTCAGCAAAAGTAAATAAGCCACGAAATTGGAGTCTGCGTAGTCTTTTACAGAACATCTAGAGTAAATGGGTGGTGAGGAATGCCTCCCAGGGACTCTGTCGGGCTCTCTCAACCGGTAAGTAAAACCAACTACCTGACTATTCATTTCAAACAGCAGAATAGAAGGTGAAAGGATCCCGTCTCCTCCTGCTCCTTTCGGAACAGCGGATAGGGGTGACTCAATACTTCTGCCTGACCTCAACAAAAGTAAATAAGCCACGAAATTAGAGTCTGCGTAGTCTTTTACAGAACATCCAGAGTAAAGGGGTGGTGAGGAATGCCTCCCAGGGACTCTGTCGGGCTCTCTCAACCGGTAAGTAAAACCAACTACTTGACTGTTCATTTCAAACAGCAGAATAGAAGGTGAAAGGATCCCGTCTCCTCCTGCTCCTTTCGGAACAGCGGATAGGGGTGACTCAATACTTCTGCCTGACCTCAACAAAAGTAAATAAGCCACGAAATTGGAGTCTGCGTAGTCTTTTATAGAACATCCAGAGTAAAGGGGTGGTGAGGAATGCCTCCCAGGGACTCTGTCGGGCTCTCTCAACCGGTAAGTAAAACTAACTACCTGACTGTTCATTTCAAACAGCAGAATAGAAGGTGAAAGGATCCCGTCTCCTCCTGCTCGTTTCGGAACAGCGGATAGGGGTGACTCAATACTTCTGCCTGACCTCAACAAAAGTAAATAAGCCACGAAATTGGAGTCTGCGTAGTCTTTTACAGAACATCCAGAGTAAAGGGGTGGTGAGGAATGCCTCCCAGGGACTCTGTCGGGCTCTCTCAACCGGTAAGTAAAACCAACTACCTGACTGTTCATTTCAAACAGCAGAATAGAAGGTGAAAGGATCCCGTCTCCTCATGCTCCTTTCGGAACAGCGGATAGGGGTGACTCAATACTTCTGCCTGACCTCAACAAAAGTAAATAAGCCACGAAATTGGAGTCTGCGTAGTCTTTTACAGAACATCCAGAGTAAAGGTGGTGGTGGGGAATGCCTCCCAGGGACTCTGTCGGGCTCCAACTCAATCGGGTAAAGTCTGATGTCTGCTTGATCAGAGCAAGACGATCAGGGTAAAGGTCTGATGTCTACCAGAGCGGCAGGACCGTCAGGGTAAAGGTGTGGTGAGCTATGCCTCGCAGGGGCTCTGCAGGGTGCTCCCAACCAAGTAAAGCCTGATGTCTACTCGGCGCATATGCCTGCAGCAGAGCAATCAGGAAAAAGAGGTGGTGAGATATGCCTCCCAAGGGCTCTGTGGGGTGTGGACCTCCGAAAGGAACAATAAACACCATCGCCCCGCGAAGGGAGACGGTATCTGGCCAATGGAAGGGCAGATTCGATCACACATATGATTAACCATTGAGGATAGTGGCTCTCACCAGCACACCCCGATGGATAACAATATGTACGATCTAATCACAACGGGTTTCCCCCACCCGATACATTAGCTCGAATGGGGTTTATTTGAGGGTGGGATTCGGTTTCCCACGGGCGCAAGCCCCCGTGGTTAATTACATCTCAAGCCGGAGCCTGAGAATACTCTCGATTAAGGATTCTACATTATTCTTTCGAAATTGGGATTGGCACATAGGGCAGAGACTAGGAAGTCCTACTCGAAGGGAAAGAGAGGTTCAACTAGGCTTAGTCAACATGCACGGCTCACATCAGCATCCGGAGGGACTAAGGTAGTGAGAAGAAACTGGAGAAAAATAAATAAATCATGCACTCGAAACATGCATGAGGGAAGGATGGAGGTGGCGTCATCTGTGTGACGCGGATATGTAGGGTTTAGGGTCTCTGGAAGACAGAAGACCTACCTACTGATGAGGCATACTACGAAATAATAGTAGCCTTGAATCCTAAATCTAATGGGTTTAGTGTTCTACGCAACACTAACACCCGTGTCTTAACTAATGCAATGCAAAACCTGGACTTACCCCGGCCTGGAAGGGGGAGCCAACTAACCACCTAGTCGCTTCAAAACCATGTTGTCCAGTCATTTAATGAAAGATGGGTGGGTAGGTTATGGTTCTTGGAAGTAGGGCTGACATCTAGAGAATTTCCTAATTGGCCCCAGATTGATGTTGGGTGAATGCTTCTAGAGCTAATGCAATTAAAATTTTGATTTAGTTAGTTTCTAATGCAATGCATGCTAGTTAAAGTATCCAAATCAGGTATGCACAGAACTTTAAAAAGGCTTATAAAATAATTTTTAGAATTAGACTGGGCTTCCCCAGGTCCGGCACCTCATCCTCATAGGTCAGATTATCCGGACTCTACCCGCAGGCGGGGAAGTGTCTTATAGAAGGAAAGAGAAATGCATTAATATGCATGCGACCCCGGATGATTCCGGCAATTCCCTAGGTCATTAAGTTTCTAAATTATTTAAATCTTAAAATTTGAATGTTAGTTGTGAGTAGAAAAGTTTTAGTCCTTAAAGAGCCTAACGAAATCCAGGCTAAAACAAAAGCGACATGCAAAACGCCAAGAAACTAAGAAAAGCAAACAATCCTAGAGGCACACAATCATAAAATACATCAAAATTATCCAAATAAATTAATAAATGTCCATAGGCCAACTGCCCTTAATTACAACCCAGGGTCTGCAGAAAATTAAAGTGGCCGGGCACCACTGCCAACAACCCGGATTTCTAGTCCTAAGACTGACGCAAGTTATTTTGAGTGGGATACACTTGGTCTTCATCTTCTTGATCTTCTCTTTCTTAGACTCCTTGGATCTGAGCTCCCTCGGACTCCTTGGACCTCAGCTTCCTTGGACTCCTCGGGTAGTAGAATAATCCAAATTTGGATTCCCAAATAGAAAAGGACTATCCTCATATTGGGTGTCCTTTTCTCTTTGGGCATCCAACCTTTGGATTCTTGTATCCCCACTCAAAATAAACTTTCACAACTCTATACCAGATTACAAGTGATTTACATTAATGAAAAGCAGTAAATCTAGACTCCCCTGCAAGGTTATCCTAATAAAAGTCATCCCAAGCAGTTTAATATATCACAAGCAGTTATAAGAAAATGAAATGCTCATCACAGCCGCACTTGGCCATGCTCTTAATTATTTTGAGGGCTAAGCAAGCTTTGGAGCACCTTTAGCAATTCATAATGATTTTTTTTTTATTAGCCCTCATTTATTTAGGGGGGCTGAGCAATTTCTGAAGCACCTGCATAAAACAGCATTAATTTTTAAATCATGATTATTGCCCCCCTTATATTTAGCGCTGCATGAGCATGGCCACCTGCAGAAAACATCATTAGTATCAAAAATCGATCCTAACCTATGGGTAGTCTATCGTGCAATCACATCAATTCCCAGAGTGCAGTAAAAGTAAACAAACACATCAGCATCATCTCAATCACAACATGCAGTGAAATCTCAGAAATCTCGGCACACAACAGAAAAGTAAACACCGGCCTAACCTAGATCTAGAAGTGGTGCCCTAACAAACCATCTAGATGTGTGTGAAAAGCTGTGTAGCTGAGGTAGATCTTAGGCTGGGTAGTTAGTTACAATTGCCTACTGTCCAGGTTGGTTGTAGGTCTGAAAAGGGAATTTTATTTAAAGTCTAAATATTAGTGAATTAAGATCAATCTTAGTTGATTTAATGTGTGGATCAGTTTTAGTTCTTAGGGTGATGATATTTGAAGTTTAAATTGCATCGGTGAGTTTTAGGGAGTTCGGGGACCACCTATACACTAAGCAAAAAAGGGGGGTCCAAAATTGACTTTTTGATTAAAGGGTATTCATGACCAGCTAATATTTTTATAAAATACTAGGCCTTAACCTGATCAGTTAGACAGTTAGCATGCCCAGTTTGGATTCTTCTATCCAAAGTTATGAATTTCTGAAGTTTTGGTCTCGTTTTGAACTAAGTTTGACCAGATTGTTGACTTTTTGATTTAAGTTGATTTCTGGACACCTAATATTTTTAACAAATACTAGACCTTAATGTGAGTTGAATGCCTTTTAGTTTGCTGGATTTGGAGTTTCCTACGCAAAGTTATGCATTTTAGAAGTTTCGGGCCCTAGACTATAGACTACGGTTGACCGAAGAGTTGACTTTTTAATTTCAGTTGGTTTCTGGACACCTAATATTTTTAGCAAGTACTAGACCTTAATATGAGTTGAATGCCTTTTAGTTTTCCCATTTTGGAATTTTCTGTAATTAGTTATGATTTTTAGAAGTTAGGGCAATTAAAGGAATTATCGAAATTGCCTAATTAGGGGTATTTTGGGGGTTTTGGCCCAAATCAGCTCCAAACTGATTGGAATCACCCCCAAAGGTCAAAAATGACCTAAGAAGGTGTTCCCAAGTATTTGGGGAAAATTTGGGATTTTTAATAATTTTTAATGATTTAATTAAGGCAAAAAGGGGATTTTTGATTAAAGCTGAATTAAAGTCCAGATTAAGGTCCAATTAAGGGGCCCTAATTATCTAAGGTTGGGAACTGAATTCTGGAGAGTTTGAGGTATTATGGGTATTTTTCTGATTAAAAATGGATTTATTTGATTTTTCTGAAGTTTCTAAGGCTTAATTTACGGGTAAATTAAGGTTTGCTAATTAAGTGTTTTAAAGAGTCCAGAAAATTCCTAGAAAATTCTAGAGGGTTTCAGATGTCACTATGTTTAAGTATTTCAGGTTTCAAGTCATTTGGAGCTATACCCTAATTCCTGGAATTTTTCTAAGTTCACTAGACGATCCTTAATTGTTGTCCTTAAGATATCACTACGTTATATATGAATGAAATGAAGTAACTAACCCTTAGACACAACATAGAGGGTAAATGCAGCAAATACAAACACACCAAACCATGTCCTTAGATCTAGGAGAGCCTAGGCTAAGTGCTTGTGCAACCTACACATGCAAGGACTACGAAAACACTAAGTAAAGGAGCATAACAAAGTGATTAGTGAATGATTGGGACACAATCATTTACTAATCCTTCTCCCACATGAATTCTGTTCACATATAGGTCCTAGGTTTAAAATTTCATAGAAGGTGGACCTCCCAAAATTAAAGGATTTAAATAATATGTAATTTTAAAATCATCTTTAAAATACATAAATATTATAATAAAAATATAAATTTGAAAATAAGATAATTGAAAATACTTCATTTCATAAGTATAGGAGGTCTACCAACCACCAAGGGGGTTTTAAAATAACTTTTATTTTAAAAATAATCAATTATATTAATTAAATAATATTTAAATGGTTAAATAATACAGTAATACAGAAAATATCCAGAAGGGACAGAATCAAATACAAAAAATAATTTTAAATTAAAATTCATATTTTTCTGAAAAATTCGAGGTATTGTGCGTCGAAATCCGATTTAAAATGGCAAAGTTATGAATTTTTGAAGTTTTAATAGGTTTAAAGGTAATTTTGAAATAATTTAAAATAATTAATATTTGCAAATAAATAATAATTTTAAAATAAATCAGATATAATAATATCTGGAATTTTAAAATAAATCTTAAATAATAATAATTAAAATATTATGATAATATGAAATAATAAGTGTTAATATTATAATAATATTAATATTAACCTAATGATACCATTATTAAAGATAATATTATTATTAGTTAACAATATTAATATTATAATAATATTAATAACAATAAATATTACTATTTATTAATATAAATATTGACCTTAATAATAATATTATTAAAATAATATTATTATTGATTACAATATTCATATTATAATAACACTAATAAAATAATAATAATAATAATAATAATATTAACACATAATAATAATAATAATAATAATATTATTATTATAATAATAGTATAATAATATTATTATCATCATTGTGTATTAATATTAATAATATTATTACAATAATAACATTACTATTAATACATTATAATAATGGTAATAATAATAGTAAGTCTTAAAATAATTTTTTTTAAATAAAATAATAATATAATAAAATTAAGATAATAATGATATAATAATATTATTAAAACAGTAACAATATTACTAATATAATAATATTATCAAAGTCATAATAATAATAACAATAAGAGTAATAATAATTTAAAATAATTTTAAATGAAATAAGATACTAATAAAAATAATAATAATAATAATAGTAATAATAATAATAATAACAATAATAATAAAATAATAATAATAATGATAATAATAAAATAATAATAATAATAACAATAATAATAATAATAAACTTTAAAATAATTTCAAATAATAATAACATAATAATAATAATAATAAAAATAATAAATATGATAATAATAATATAAAATAAAAGTAGTAATAATAACAAAATAACTAATATCACTGTTTTAATATTATTTTAAAATATATTCCATATTTTTAATCAAAATTAATCTTAAAATAAAGGGAATTAAAATACGAGCGATTTGACATATTATACGTATTTTTTGGATTAAATTTGAATTTTCTGTGATTTTTTGAAGTTAAAATAGGTTAAAATCATTTAAAACAAAATAAAAAAGGCAAAAACTCCTCGGTCCGACACTTGGCAGCCCGGGATTGGCCCCCCGCCGTCCGCGGGCAATCATTGTCTGGCGGCGCAATGATTGCGCCGCCGGCAATGATTGCCAATGATTGCGGCAATCATCACGCGGACCGCGGTAATGACTTATCCACGTCAGCGGGTCGTACCCGCCGTCTGATCTCTTGCCGCGACGAATCAACGGCCGTGATGGAGTCAGACGATGCGCCGACGCGAGGGGGGGATCACCGTGGTCGTTCCGAACCGCGGAATGACTAGATCTCCGCCATTGATTTCGAAACCAACGGCGGAGATCAACTCCCCCTGGACGAGAAGTCGAAACCGAACCCTAATACACTATTCTGGCTCGTTCTCGAGATCGGCTGAACCAAACACGATGAAATTTAAAACATATGGTCTATGAATGAACAGAAATCATGTGGGATGATTCTCTTGGCTTATTGTGCACTTAGCGAAATCCTATTTAACCCTAGGTGTTTAGACCTAGGTTAAGGGTTTATAAGAAATTATACCGTTGGATCTTCGAAATTTTGATTCGGCTGCACTTGTAGACTGTCCTCGTATGATTTCCTAGTTGAAGTCGCGATCAAACGAGCTACGGATTGGTTGGATCCAAGTCTTGGATGTTCCAAGCCTTGAGCCGCCGGGATCTCGCCGCCGGCGGGTCTTGACCGTCAGACTTTGACTTGGAAAAGGTGGAGGGAGTTTGTGGGAGCTCAGACCCTAGAGATCTCGGGTTGGGGAGGTCTAGAGAGAGAGCAAGAGAAAAGATCCTTTCTTAAGAGCCCTAATTCATCTATTTAAAGGCTAGGGTTCAAGATCAACGGCTAGGATCTATCCTAGGGTAATTTAGGAGGGAAAACAGAGGTCCTTGGCCGTGGTTTGAGCTCTGGAGTATTAGGAAAGGGTTTAAATGGCTCTGATAGGTCTTAATGGGTCATAATGGGTCAAATTCAACCCACTAAGACTTGGGTTGACCAAGTCATGGGTTGACTTGGTCAACCCAGTCAATTAGACCCAAGGAAGTGAGGGGTTGAGTTAGGATTGGGTCTGAACTGACCAGGACTTGATTTAAACCTATTAGGGCTTATTTGGGTCAACCTGGGTTGACCTGGTCAACCAGGTTGACCCAGGACCAAGACTTGGGCCCAATGGGTCAAGCCTGACCCACTGAGTCCAGTGGAAGGAGAGAATAGGGCTTGGAGAGCCCTGGATTGGGTTTGGGTTTGATTTGAACTAGTTTTAGACCCATATGGGTCTAATGGGTCAACCTGGGTTGACCTGGTCAACCAGGTTGACCCAGGGCCTGGGTCAGGGCTCAGCAGACCTGGCTTGACTCTCTGGACTCACTGGGTTGGGTTCCAAGGTCTAGCCTGGTCAAATTTGACCAGGTCAACCCTTTGACCTAGGTCTAGGGAGAAACAGGGTCAACAAACGGACCCCCAACAGGAGTGGCGAACAAACTAGTGAACCGCTCGTGTTGGCGTTGACCAAATGTGACAAAAGCGGTAGGGTAAAGGCTCTAGGAAAGAGCACCGTAAGGGGTGAAAGAGAGCAAAGGGGGGATCTTCTCCTGGCCTTGCCTTACAGCAAGGGCAGAGCCGAGGAGAAGGTGGGAAGCAAAGTAGTAACATGTCACAAAAAGGTGACAGAGTAAAAGGAAATCCCCTCCTCACCTTGCCCTGTAGCAAGGGCAGAGCTGAGGGGGGGACCAAAAGAAGGTAAGGTAGTAAAGCAAACCAACTATCCATCCGACCGCATCGAAACAACAAAATAGAAGGTGAAAGAGTGGTGAGGTATGCCTTCCAGGGACACTGTCAGGCTCACTCGACCAAGTGAAGTCTGATGTCTGCTTGATCAGAGCAAAACAATCAGGGAAGAAGTAGTGGTGAGGAATGCCTCCCAGGGACTCTGTCGGGCTCTCTCAACCGGTAAGTAAAACCAACTACCCGACTGTTCATTTCAAACAGCAGAATAGAAGGTGAAAGGATCCCGTCTCCTCCTGCTCCTTTCGGAACAGCGGATAGGGGTGACTCAATACTTCTATCTGACCTCAACAAAAGTAAATAAGCCACGAAATTGGAGTCTGCGTAGTCTTTTACAGAACATCCAGAGTAAAGGGGTGGTGAGGAATGCCTCCCAGGGACTCTGTCGGGCTCTCTCAACCGGTAAGTAAAACCAACTATCTGACTGTTCATTTCAAACAGCAGAATAGAAGGTGAAAGGATCCCGTCTCCTCCTGCTCCTTTCGGAACAGCGGATAGGGGTGACTCAATACTTCTGCCTGACCTCAGCAAAAGTAAATAAGCCACGAAATTAGAGTCTGCGTAGTCTTTTACAGAACATCCAGAGTAAAGGGGTGGTGAGGAATGCCTCCCAGGGACTCTGTCGGGCTCTCTCAACCGGTAAGTAAAACCAACTACCTGACTGTTCATTTCAAACAGCAGAATAGAAGGTGAAAGGATCCCGTCTCCTCCTGCTCCTTTCAGAACAGCGGATAGGGGTGACTCAATACTTCTGCCTGACCTCAACAAAAGTAAATAAGCCACGAAATTGGAGTCTGCGTAGTCTTTTACAGAACATCCAGAGTAAAAGTGGTGGTGGGGAATGCCTCCCAGGGACTCTGTCGGGCTTCCACTCAACCGGGTAAAGTCTGATGTCTGCTTGATCAGAGCAAGATAACCAGGGTAAGGGTCTGATGTCTACCAGAGCGGCAGGACAGTCAGGGTAAAGGTGTGGTGAGCTATGCCTCGCAGGGGCTCTGCTAGGTGCTCCCAACCAAGTAAAGCCTGTTGTCTACTCGGGGCATATGCCTGCAGCAGAGCAATCAGGAAAAAGAGGTGGTGAGATATGCCTCCCAGGGGCTCTGTGGGGCACTCTCAACCGGTAAAGTCTGATGCCTACCCGGCGCATATGCCTGCAGTAGAGCGATCAGGGGAAAGTCATCTCAACCCTACCCTAACACGCATATGTGTAGGGATGAGAAGAGGAGTAGTAAAATGGAAAATTTTAAAGAGAGAAGGGTCGTCTAAGGAGTTTCAAACTAGTATTTTGGGTACCACGTGGTAGAGGACAAGTCGTCGTGGCCACGGGTATCCAAATGCCAGTGAAACTGCCTAGGCGAAACCAAGATCATACAAACCTGGAAGCACCAGAATGATGCCTCGAGAGACCATAGGGAAAGGTACGCCCTCAACAAAGTGTGAGAGGGGTAATCTCATTCCCACTGAGTAGCTAAAGTAGCAAGGAGGGCACACTTGCTACAGCGAAAAGGACTATATCATGGAGAAATAATCATAGAAGACTACAGTGGTACTTCCACATAAGCTAGTGGGACCCTGTAGGGGTGGAAAGCAACATAAACACATCCAAGGGACCGCTCCACAGCCAAGAGTCGGGTCACGGTGGGAAAGTATGTCATTCTAAGACAAGTGAGGTGATTTTCTGCTAGAAAATCAAAGTTCACTAAGAAGCGACGCTAACATCTGAGACTCGATGTACTGCATCACAACTAGGAAAGCACACAAGAGTAGCGAGGGGACACACTCGCCACTAAGGGAAGTAACATTGCATAGGAATGATATTTATGAAAGGCTCACAGTGGTGGCATCCACGCAAACTGGTGGGACCCTGTGGGAAGTGGAATAATATCAGTGCATCCGTAGAGCTACCCCAGCAACTGAGAGTAGAGTACGAATGAGAGAGAGAGAGTAAAGTAGAAAATGAGTTAATTTTCTGCTAAAAAATCAGAGCTCTCAAGTCAGTGATGCTAACGCCGGTAACCAGGCGTACTGCAACACTACTGGGAAAACAACTCAAGATGGCGAG
Source organism: Dendrobium chrysotoxum (assembly GCA_019925795.1). Classification (NCBI taxonomy): domain Eukaryota; kingdom Viridiplantae; phylum Streptophyta; class Magnoliopsida; order Asparagales; family Orchidaceae; genus Dendrobium; species Dendrobium chrysotoxum. The sequence goes on along the minus strand of CM034304.1, from coordinate 25,695,977 downwards.
GAGACACACTCGCCATTGAGGGAAATGATTTATAAGTAAAATCAATAAACATCAAACATCACAGCGGTAACACTCACCCTGACCGGGGGGATCCTGTGAGAGGCAGGAGCGACACTACCAAACCCATAGGACTGCTCTAGTAGCTGAGAGCAAGGCAAGGGTGAAAAAGTAGGTCACTAAAAGAAACTGGAGAGCTGATTCCCTACTAGGGAATCAGAGCTCGCGAAGGTGGGATGTTAACACCTTGAGCAAGATGTATCACACCACTAACAAGGACTATCATGATTGTGAAAGACCATAATAATCACAAGTGCAAACTCATTCTTGAAGCGATCACTCAGACGCTTCGTAGGAGAAGAAAAGAAAGACTTTGGGGAATCTGAGCTCTCAGAGAGTATTACCGGGTTCCACCTGTGACAAGGGCAACCGGTTTTGCTCTACTGAGAGCTTCCCTCTTTTATTTTATAGATGCATTCTTTTATATGTTCTCGATCATAGACTAAGTATATCTCGTACTGTCGAAGACAACACGCGGCAGAGGGAATGTTTACCATATCCGTGTGTTACTCCTAGTATGAGACATCCTCTAATGATTGGAACTCAAAGAGGGAGATAGGATTGGCTTTGATAACCCAGGCCACATTCGCCACTTGAATAAAACTGGGGGCACAATCAGAACACGATTTATATGTGAATGAAATTTAGATTAGGATAGTGGATCAACATTACCATCCCTAGCTAGAATGGGTTGGTATGGACCCAGTATAAAAGGGGTCTGAATTGGTTTTGATATTCCAGACCACACTTGGGAGCACCAAGTGAAACTGGAGGAACAGAGAGGGGGAAACTCCCAAATTACCAGAACTCAGAAGAGGAAGGTACAATAAATACGAGACTCTTATCAGTCCTTAAGAATGGTCTATAATCAGATGATGGGGTCAAAATATTTTTGTGCACGAATTTTTAAAAGAATATGACAAGCATTTAAACAAACTCAATAGTGTGACCACTAAGAGATGTTTAAGCCCTTACCAACCAATCTGAGAGAAGTCTGATTCACACATTTCCTAAAGAGTGAAAATTTCACCAGAGAGTGAAAGGATTATTTTTAGAAATGAAAAATTAACCTCTTAATCATCTTGAACCTTAAAGAAAAGGTTCCGAAAGTTCAGCAATATAGGTTGACTCCATCTAAACCCGAGAAGGTTAGGGATTTAAATTCTGCTAACCCAGCTTAAGGTCCCTACAAGCTAAGCTGGGCTTTCTCCCTTACATATTCTGAATAAATATCTAATTCAAAAGGGTGTAAATTAGAGAGAGAAACTGAATCTTCTCAATCTTCTTGCACGAGAATATTTTTGTATCTAATAGAACATCCTTGCACGATGATGAGTCCAAAATCATGATTTTCAAACTCAAGTATCACAAACATCAAAGGGTATGGATTTTCTGAGACTTAGAGATTTACGAGAAATGGAAGCCATTTACTTATCCACTTTGGGCTCATTTTGAGCCCCTCAACTTGATTTGGCGCACTACGCATCTTTTAATTATTTGATGCACTTTGTGCATCTTTGACTTTGTGGTGCATTTTGCGCAACTTTCCACTTTTGATACACTTTGTGTATCTTTAATTTTTGGCGCACTGCGCATCTTTTCACTTTTGATACACTTTGTGTATCTTTCATTTTGTAACTGGCTCCCTTTCCAAACCTCTAAAGGAAAACTTTCTCAGTTGTAAGATTATCTTCCAAACATAAGAGAAGAAAAACTCACTCTCTCGTGCAAGGAAGAATAATCCACAAAGCAAATCCAATCCTATGATAAGAATGAATGACTTGAATAAGAAAATTATGAGATAGATTCATCAGCCTGCGAAAGATGCCTATGAGATAGAAAGCTGCAAGATGATTGGGGAAATATGCGTCTCTAAATCTAATTTCAATTTGATATAGATTTTAGTTCAAAATAGGAAATCATCCCAAGGAAGGGATGAGAGAGAAGGCATACATTTTTTTTCTTTGAATCGTTATAATCGTCCTTCAAGCGCTTAGAGGAGTCAACCACTAATTACTTCATTTTTTAAAGAAGACAGGGGTATATCTTTCATTAGGAAAAATAAATTCTGTACTTTCTAAGGAAAAATTCGCTCAAAAATTTACTTCGTGTTTTAAGCTCTCAGACTTTTCTCAGATTAGTCTTTCTTTTAGAAATTTTACACGTTACATTTAAAGATCCCACCATTAAAAATAGAACTTGGATATGTATTTGGACTGACATGGGTCGAGATCTGGCCTAGAAGAGTTCAGACAAGGGAGATGATAGAGTCTAGAGTTTATGTCAGTGTATGAATCATATCATCTCACGTCACCACCCCTAAGGATAGCCTCATACTTCTCGTAACAAACATCGTGTGGTAGAGGACAAATCGTCATGGCCACACAGACTGTCGAGAAGTGAAGAAGCCCCTCCAAAGGGGGTACATATACAGGGGAGTATTTACAGGCGGTAGGGAGACCCCCTCCCTTTTGAAGAGCGAACTCAGGCATAGTACTTTTTCAAGTACTGCCCGTTGATGACAGGCATAGGGTGAACACCATTGGCATCAACGAGTAGGTAGGCACCACCTTCGTAGACTTGCTCTACAGCAAAGGGGCCTTCCCAGACAGGCTCGAACTTACCACTTCGGCGACGGTGCGAAATGATAGGTCTGCGTAAAACAAGGACCAACTCGCCAACCCGGAAATCGCGGGGTCGGACAAGGCGATCATGTGATCGAGCCATACGTGTCTAATATAGTTTGAGGTTCTGATAAGCTTGTAGGCGAAGCTCTTCTAAACCATCAAGCTCTTACATCTGTAGTCGGGCGTTATCTTCGTGGGAAAGATTGTGGCTGACTGCCACACGTAGCGAGGGGAGCTCGACCTCAAGTGGGAGGACGACCTCGACCCTGAAAGCCAAAGCATATGGGGTAGACTGAGTAGGAGTACGGTATGTAGTCCTATAGGCCCATAGTGCTTCGAGAAGTCTATCGTGCCACTCTCGTTTGTTTGCAACTAAGATTTTTCTTATTAATTGCACGAGGGTCTTATTGAATGCCTCCGCCAACCTTGGGATAGTAAATTGAAGAGTATCGCCAATTGATGTTATGGCGGCGGGCAAATCTGGCAATTTTGGTGCTTCTAAACGACGGGCCGTTATCTGAGATGATACGGCACGGGACACCAAAACGATAGACAATATGATCACGAAAGAAACGCATCACATCTTCTGATTTGACTTCCTTAAGTGGCACAGCCTCTGCCCACTTAGAGAAGTAATCAGTGGCAGCTAAAATGAACCTATGACCCTTAGAAGAAGGAGGGTCAATAGGACCCACTACATCCGTGCCCCAGCCCTCGAATGGCCAAGATGATACAGTAGGGTGCAGCGGATTAGGGGGTTGGTGAATCACCGTGCCATGAATTTGGCACTGGTGGCACTTTCTAGCGTGCTCCATACAATCACGGATCATAGTCGGCCAATAGTAACCGAGGCGTTTAATTCTGCCTTTCATTTTTGGTCCGGACTGATGAGCACCGCAAAGACCTTCATATATCTCGCCCATGACCTTGCGAGCCTCTTCGTTGTTGAGGCAACACAACCACATTTGGTCGAAAGAGCGTCGATACAAGGTGTCGTTCACATAAGTGAATAATAGGGCTCTCTTTCTGATCTGGGCAGCAAGAGATCTATCATCTGGAAGCCTGCCATGCTTCAAATACTCTATAAAGGGTATTCTCCAGTCTGATTCTTTCTCAACTGAGAACACTGTGAGGGTCTGATCGGGAGAAGACAGGTCTGCGGGGCATAGGGCTTGACGGTACTGGACAACGATAGACAGTGGGTCGCCAGTTGGGTCAGCCAGTTCCTTTGCTAACTTAGCTAATGCATCTGCCTTGCCATTAGCCGATCTAGGGATTTTAGCTAAGGTCACTTCAGGAATCAAACACAAGAGATCTATTGCTTTGTTGTGATAAGGCAAGAGCTCAGGTTTAAGCACTTTGTAGACTCCCGCTACTTGATTTATAATCAGTTGTGAGTCTCCAAAGATTTTCACCCGCATGACATTCATCTGAATGGCCAACTCTAGTCCTAGAATCAGAGCTTCGTACTCAGCCTCATTATTAGTACGAGGTTCTGAAAGACTGTAGGAATATCTTAGAGTGTGACCTTCAGGGGATACGAAAATGAGGCCCAGACCTACCCTGACTATAGGAGTTTCATTCGGGCTCAAGGCTCTAACGGACGACGCACCGTCAAAGTAAAACTCCCAAGTAGGGGACTCCTGCTCCTCCACACTCATGATTAGCTCGTCAGGCAGCTCATCATTGAGTGGGGAGTCTGCAGGGATCGGGTGAGCAGCAAGAAAATCAGCTAGAGCCTGTCCTTTGACGGCCCGCTGAGGGACAAAAGTGATGTCAAACTGCAGTAGGATCATAGACCATCGTGCCAGACGACCTGAGAGGGTCGGACGGGTCATCAGATACTGCAAGGGGTTAACTCGAGAGATTATGTTGACCTTATGTGAAAGCATGTAATGCCTGAGCTTCTGTACCGCAAAGATCAAAGCTAGACATTGCTTTTCCATTGCCGGGTACTTCAGCTCTGCCGGTATCAACCGTCTATTGAGGTAGTACAAGGCATTCTCCTTGCCTTCCTCATTCTCTTGAGCCAATAATGCACCCAAGGATTCATCCAGGGCCGTAGTGTAGAGAATTAACGGCCTCCATGGGATGGGTGCAGCTAAAACAGGGGGGTTTATCAGGTAGCGCTTTATACTCTCAAAGGCCTCCTGACAACGCTCATCCCAGTGAAAGCGGGCGTCTTTCTTTGCTAGGGCAGCAAAGGGGTGACATCTACCAGATAAATTAGAGATAAATCTCCGTAGGAAGGCTAGCTTTCCTTGAAAAGACCTTAGCTGGGTAAGGATTTTAGGGGGTTTTAGATCTACTATGGCTTTGATCATGGAAGGATCAATCTCAATGCCACGGTAGCGAACTATGAACCCCAGGAACTTTCCTGCACTAACTCCAAATGCGCATTTTAGAGGGTTCATTTTCAAATCATATTTGCGTAGGCGTTCAAAAACGATTCGTAGATCTCGAAGGTGATCTCCACGGACCTTGCTTTTGACTACCAGATCATCCACAAAGCATTCAACTTGCTCGTGTATCATCTCGTCGAAGATAACAGTCATAGCACGTTGATAGGTGGCCCCGGCATTCTTGAGACCAAAGGGCATCACCTTGTAGCAGAACACACCTATAGGTGTGCGAAACGCAGTGAACCTCTCCTCTTCGGGGTCCATCTTTATCTGATTGTAACCAGATGAACCATCCATGAAGGAGAAAATGCTATGGGACGACGCTATATCCACCATAAGCTCAGGGATAGGAAGAGGAAAATCGTCCTTAGGACATGCCTTGTTTAAATCACGAAAGTCGATACAGACACGAATCTGCCCGTTCTTTTTTCGGACTGGAACAATGTTGGCAAGCCAAGTAGGGTACTTCTCTTCACGAATGAAATCGGCCTCTATAAGCTTCTTAGTATCAGCGATCACCTGTTGTTCTATCTCTAACCTCATCCTACGAGGTGCTTGTTTAATAGGGACTGCATCAGACTTAATGGCTAGTTTATGGACTGCTACATCTGGATTTAGACCAGGCATCTCGGTGTAGTTCCAGGCAAAGCAATCTTTAAACTCTGAGAGTAGCTTAATGTATTCTTGAGCCTCTGAGTCAGATAACAAGACACTATGAAAAATAGGTCTAGGATCTGACTCAGTGCCTAAGTTTACCTCACACAATTCGTCCATGGCAGACGTGATGCCATCTTCAAACTCTTGAGGAGCATCGAGTACTCTATCCTCATCATCACCCGGGTCTTCTTTATCGGTAAGAGAAACAACCGGGTATGAGTGGGAAACCGCTCGAATGTTAGCATGGTTAGGTGAG